>OY998230.1:33514062-33881562 GCA_963922035.1 Amblyjoppa proteus | reverse complement strand
AAAACCATTGTAACAGTTCATCGATTGATTTGCGTACGTTTACAAGGAACAAAGCGATGCAAAATTTGGCATCGCTGTTCGAACCGCCGAACATCTTCGGCGGTTCGATCATGATTTTTAAGAACTTGCGTTTATATTCGTGTGTGTCTCTCAACTTATTTTTTTCCAAGATAAAACATTGTTTTTCCCTGCGAAAGATTAAAGTCAAATTATCAATAGTATTTAGATAGCGATCGCTAACCGCTATGAGACCGCGCATGCGATTTGAGATTAGGATCGTGAAATGATTGAATGGGAATCACACATTAAATTTACTCCGTGTGTCCGGCTCCAACTTCCCAGTGTATCATTGCGCTTGTCTCCGATTACCGAGAATACCTTTTCGCGAGGATACCGATGACGGCATGACCGCAACGTGACACGAAGCCACAAGCTATATATACGTTGTTTTCGCGCACCCCACGGGTCGTCTGCAGGCTATATATATATATATATATATATATATATATATATATATATATATATGTATATATATATATATATGTGGATTGCATTAACACCGTCTACAGGCAGAACTATGCCCAAACATAAATCCGTCACTTCAGGTCGAAAAGCGATATTTCCAAACCAGAAGTGAGGTATTTCTGGTGATGACGTCACTCCTGGTCGAAAATGTAGATTTTCGTTCAAACCGGAAGTGACGTATTTTTCTCGAAATGTGAGTTTTCCAAACCGGATGTGACGTATTTCCATTATGGCATCACTAGTGGTCAAAAAAGAGGATTTTTTTTTTTTTTTAACCGGATGTCACGTATTTCCAGTATGACGTTACTTCTGGACCGAAACTGAGATTTGCCGACCAGTGGCGATGCACTTCCGGTATTACGTCACTTCCGGTCGAAAAATTAGATTTTCAAACCGGAAGCGAGATACTTCTGGTATGACGTTACTTCCGGAAGAACGATGAGATTTCCGGAGCAGTAGCGGCGTATTTCCGGTATTACGTCACTTCCGGTCGAAAAATTAGGTTTTCAAAACGGAAGTGACGTATTTTCGGTATGACATCACTTCGAGTCGAATAATGAGATATTCAAACCCGAAGTGGCCGTGTTTCCGGTATGACGTCACTTTCGGTCGAAAAATAAGATCTTCAAACCGGAAGTGATGTATTTCCGCTCGTCACTGCCGGCAAAAAAAAAAAAAAAAGAAAATGAGATTTCTGGGCCAATGATGAGCATTATGAGTTTCTCCATTATTATCCGTGTATACACCTTAATTGATACGGAGTGCTCGGATGAGTCGGGATCACGGGGAGTCCCCATTAATCAAAGGCCGGAGAAACGAGGTTCTACTGTACTCTCGGTCGCCGCGCATGGATAGCTCCTCTACACATCGTATATACATATATCTTCATATACATATATATATATATATATATACATATATCTATATCCACGGAGAAGACTGCGAAACATATCGCGCGCGATTGCACGTTTCCCTGCCCGTACCTATTAGTGTAATACAATACACTCGTATTATGCACTCTGTACGACATCAACAGCGTGTATCCGAGGATGCGCTTGGCATCGGGCCTATTACAACTCCGATGCGGTATATAATACCGGTGTACAAACTAAGCGTACACTTAATCACACAATTCAAGTGACGTGTATCGTACGCTATATAATAGCCTTCCAGCCATCTCAAGAAGCTGCAAGTAGTAGTTGGGGTTTTTTTTTTTTATCGGTGCGATACGGAATTTTGTCACGTTCCGGTGAAATCTTTTCGCGATAGTTCGACTCACTGTCGGATGTCGGTAATGCTTGTTTTCAAAGACAGCCTCACGGTACAATGTATCCTGTTCATAAGAGATCGTGGTGTGTGTGTGTGTATATATATATTTTTTTTGAATTTCCGGCGCCATTCTTCGTATCAGATTTATGTCCGAGATTTTCAACATCAGCCGGAAAAAATATATGGGATATTTTTTTTTTTTTTTTTTTGAACGAATGAGATCATTAACATATTTTTTTTATACATTTTTGATCGACTTACTTTTTATTCGGAAAATACTCTGGATCACATATTTTAATGTGTTTACTTTTTTTTTTAGTGTCGAAAACGAAACAGATGGCAATTTTGATTCAAAGTCAAGCGGATCATCGGCAATAGTAGAGAAAATGAAAATTCCTCGTAGGTCTCTTTAGAAACGCAAGATCATCGAGTTTTGCTGACGCTGCTGGAAAATTATATAAACACGACACGACGATATAGTATCATTTTTTTACCCCCACAAGAATTCTTTAGCACATCCAAGAAATAGATAAATGAAATTATCTTTACTCTGCATGTTTTCGTGTACTTTTTTTTTTTTGCGCTGAAAGCGAATCTGATCGCCATTTTTTTTTCTAAAGTCAAGCGGGTCATTGATAATAAAAAAAAAAAAAAATACGTGAAAATGTCTCGTAGCTTTCTTTACAAGCGCAAGATTCTTGAGATTTCCGATTGTGCTGGAAAATTATTTGAATACAATACACAGTGTTAATTTTTCGGCAAGAATTCATTCGCACACATAAGAAATTGACAAATAAAATTATATTTACTCCAAATACATCAATGTATTTTTATTATTTTTTTTTTTTTCTGAAAACGAATCCGATCGCATTTTTGATCTAAAGTCAAGCGGTTCATCAGCAATAAAAAAATAATCATGAAAATGCCTCGCAGGTTTCTTTACAAGTTATTTTTCCGGCAAGAATTCACTCGCACAGGTAAGCAATAGATCAATTACATTACATTTACTCCACATGGTTCCATGTATTTTTTGATTGCCCTGAAAACCCATCCGATCGGAGTGCTGATTCAGAGTCAAGCGGATCATCGGTATAAAAAAAATCAATAACATTGCTTCGTCGGTCTCTTCACAGGCGCAAGATCATCGAGTTTTCTGACGCCGTTGGGAAAATTATATAAACACAACGCGACGGCACAATGTACCTTTTCCCGCAGTAATTCATTCGCGCTGATGAGAAATAGTTAAATAAAATTATATTTACTCATATCTCTCTGAAAATCCGTAATGTTTAGATGGGTATATCCCGAGGCGTCATGGACGAGAGCTCGCGGGTTGCCTTGTCATTAGAATCAATTGTCGTCACCTTCTCAAAATCCCTTTCACGAAGTTGCCAGCTCTGTGCGAACGCCGGGCTTTCCTCGATGTTTTGTCAATTCGCAATGGTTTTAAGGTGCATTGACCGTACTCCGCAGTTCAATGTTCGTCAGATTTTGTTTGTTTTTCATTTCATTCGATCGTTCAAAGGTGTTCATTCGTTACGTCCGACGACGCGTAGTTTTGAGAGAGGATTAAGTGAGAATTACAAACACTTGCCGAACGGATAGAAATCTGAAAAAAAAAAAAAAAAAAAAAAAAATCAAGCATGTTGAGGACGCTTGTAAGATTGTTTGTGCATAATAATAATAATTCAAAAGTGTCATTAAGGAGTTATTGAAATAAAAAGTTATGCGACAAATCACTCGGCAAAGTAATCGTTTTTTTTTATTTCTACCAAAATGATTTGTTACTGTTTTTGAATACGTACGAATTTTTTCATAATTTTATGTAATATCTGAAGAGTACCCTTTCTTTATGATAGAATTTATCTAAAATCGCAATTTTCAGAGATTACATAAAATTCCGAACAAAATTCATACTTATTCAGAAAAATTGACAAATCATTTTCGTGACAAAAAAAAAAAAGAGAGTTAGGTAATTTGTTGCGCAATTTATATTTTTTCAGTGATTTGTTAATACCATTTTGGAATGATTATTATGCAAAAACAATCAGCACTTTCCACATGCCCGATTTTTTCAGATTTTCATTTCATCCTGAAGTGTTCGCAATCTCTCTCATTCGTCTCTCGAACTTACGTGGCGTCAGACATAACGAAAGGACTACCTTGAGGGCATAAGTGCGCGAGCGGGGCACGATGGACCACCTCCTAAATCGGGAAGAATAATAAAAAAAAAAAAATGGCAGTTCCACAATTTTTCTCGGTTTATCGAAATATCGATTAAGAAATCAATATTGTTTGTTAGTAAACAGTCGTTCCATAGCTCGGAACTCATACGAGCGGCCTTCATTTCTTAGCGTGCCCATTTTTTCCCCGCTCTCTTGAGTCTGTCAGAGTGAGCGACGATGACTCAGCGCGTCGGGAACGAGTGTATAAAAATAGGAATAAAAATATAGAAATTGCCTGGGGGTTTCTTGGATATTCCCAATGTCCGAGCTTCCCCCCGGGGTTCCGGCGCTTCCTTCGCGCGAGAGGGGATTCCCCGTTCCCCGAGGCGCCTGCGCACTCTGCAGTGACAACCTCCGTCCGATCGGCTCGGCGGAGTTTCCCCTGAAAAATCGACATTGCCGACAACTCGATATCCGTCCTTGATCGAACGCCCGCGGGTCCAATAATTACAACATTTCACCGACTCATCGCTATTTGTAACTTTTCATTGTTCAACGATACGCAATTACGATATTCTACTCACAATTCTGCGAACGGCGTGCGAACAAGTTTTTTTTTTTTTTTTTTTAATTTTTATTAATGACGGTTTTCACGATAGAAAATCGCTGTTTGTAGCAGAACCGATGTTTATGACTCATTAATCTTATTATAAATTATTCCGGTGTGTCAAACGATCAGGATCACGACTGTTGTTAAATAATAATTATGATAAATAATCAATTATTCGAATAGGTAGAGCTGAAAAATTATTTGGAGTTTAACGAAACTTTTCTTCCGACGGAAAGTCTTAGGATATAATGAATAGAAAAAAAAAAAAAGAAAGAAAAGAAAATTCATAGTACAATCGTTGAACCTAACCTTTTTTTTCATAGATTTTTTTTTTTACAGATTTTTCAATCAGCTTTCATTTTTTTGTTATATGGAAAAAATGTGTGAAAAAAAAACAGAAAAATCAAGATTAATTGAAAAATCTGCAAAAAAAATTCATTCAAATTCAAATTCAGTACTCAGAAAAATGAACGAATCATTTTCATTCAAAAAAAAAAAAAAAATGATTTGCCGGGTCACTTGTTAAATGACCCGGCAAACCAACTTAATTTATCTTAATTTTGTGATTAAATTAGTTTATAACATTTTGTAATTATTATTATGCAAGATTACTCTTTTCAGTAGCTTTAATATGCGTGGATTTTTGTCAGATTTTTATACCGTCAAGAAGTACTTGCGATTTTCTCGTACTCCACTCAGCTATCTTAAACGCGAACTAGCGATTCAGCGTTACGACGTAGTCACATCGATGGTATGACGTCGTGGTTAAGTGGTCCCGGATCATCGAACAACGCATTACACGGAATCCATTGAACCCGATGAGAGTTACGTGTTCGGTTATTTGGGACCGACCAGTTACGCAATTAGGAATGCCCCGAGGATGCGTGCGCGGGCAATCAATGGTTTCTTCTTCGAACGCGAATCGGGGCCTTCGCGACCTGTTGGCCTCGCGCCAAAAAGGTGCGAAAAGAGGGACTTGGGGATTTCCCGAAAGAATTTATATAGATTGAATGTTAAAAAAAAAAAAAAAAAATTTCTTTAATACCGATCAAAGTATAGATGCATCAAATTTTATATTCCAAATATGATTCACCGTGTGAAACGCTCTCCGAAAGTTTGGACTTTAATTATCCAAGCCCGAAGGTCATCCCGATTCGTCATTGTCAACGCGTCGGAGAGTAATGATGTGTGATCCACGTGTCGTTTATTGCCACTCGGAGACTCGTCCTTCCGTCGAAAGACGCGTAGCACAGAGAATGATCGGAACGTCTTTTTCGAGATCCTCGACGCTTATGATTTCGTCGACGTCTTTTCGACCTATGCGATCGAAACCTGTTTTCGTATGTTGCAGGTTTCGTATGTTACGTTCGTGCGTTCGAGACGGGTTTCGTATGTTATGTTTTTTTTTTTTTCACTAGACAGTCTCAACAATGTTGTCATCGTCTTACTTCTAGACAAGAATTTTAACGATTGCTCTTGAGGTATTTTCGATTCCGTCGAATCAAGCGATACACAGGCATATCACGAAAATATGTACATTTGATGTCTTTGTTTTTTTAACAGGTAAAATATCGTTACGTTTTAGATTTTCGTAAGGCAAAGTGTATTTTGGATCAACATTAGAAACTTGATGTTTTTTTTTTAATAACAGTAAAATATCGTTACATTTTAGATTGTCATGAGGCAAAATATATTTTGGAACAATCGGATCAAACAAATCAATTTTTTGGCTCGAATATCAGAGACCTTGGTGTATTTTTTTTTTTTTTTTTTAATAACAGTAAAATATCGTTACATTTTAGATTTTCACAAGGCAAAATATATTTTGGATCAATCGGTTCAAAGAAATCAATTTTTTTGGCTCGAATATCAGAGACCTTTCGATCGTTCGAAGATCAATTGTTGCTCTGTAAAAAATAACATATGACTTATCCCTTGTGTAGTCTAATAATCCAGGCGACAATATCTTCTTAGATACTTACTTACAGTGGCCAAAGAAGCTCGTAGAAAGATTCGAATCGCATCGATCCTCCGATTTCATTAACGCAGGATATTCCCTTGATATTCCTCGAATATGCCAGAATAATTTCCCTCGATTATTCTTCACCGTCCTCGATGCTCTTCGTCACTGGACTTATCTATATTCTGAAATCTCTCGACAGCTTCGTCCGTTTGTTAAATACGCATATAGATTATCGTGCGCTATAGAAGAATCGCACAAATGCAATTAACATCGAGGATCGTTAAAAGATTTTTCACGAATGCATATTCAACGCGTCCTCCCGACGAGGCAGCGCGCTTGATCTTCACTATCCTATCCATGAAAAAAAGAAAAAAAAAAATACGTTGTCTGTTTTCCCGTATTTATCTTCATTACGCATCTGCAACAGGACGACTATGTTTAACATTTGATCATTAATGCCGAACCAACAGGCTATTGTTTATCATGCCTTGACTGGTTCGTCACTCGAAAACTTTCCCATTTATACACACAGAAAAATAATTTATTTGACTGGTGCACCGAAAATAAATATATATTTGATTTAAATAAATATTTATTTACATAAAAATAAATCTATATATAAAAATAATATTACTATTTATATTACAATTAATAACTATAATTATATTAATAATTAGATCATTTATATCTATCTATCAAAATAATATCTATTTGGTTTAAATAAATATTAATTTGCGGGTCGCCCGTCAAATAAATTATTTTTCCCGATGTAGACTGATCATGTCGGTTTTATGTTGCCCAAAAAAAAAAAAAAAAAAGGTCTGCAGTAATATTGTCATCGATGAATCATCGTCGAAAAATAAGTCGTAGGAAATTCCAATTACATTTCGAGTGAAAGAGAACGGAAAATAACGATTTTGTTAAAATTACATGGAATCTGAGCTTTTAAAGATTATATTGATTTCGCGGTTTGGAACAGTCGCTGTATCGGTATTGAAAATCACCCGCCAATCATCGAGCAGGGATAACCCAAGATCGAAAAATGCTAAGCGCTTCGTCGAAGTGAACGGACCGTGACCGTGGACTCCGAGTGTGTGAAACAGACGGCAAATTTATTGTCAATTTCAGCTAAACTTCCGCCGAATATTGTGGAATAACGGTGTTTGTATTATTTGTGAAAATGTCCGAAAACGTTGATGTTCGGCACTTCCGGTTGCGCGATGGGAAAATCCACGATCGGACAGATACGACTTGGGAGAGAGAAAAAAAAAAAAAAAATGATTAACTCTTCCCGAAGCCCGACGGAATGCGGAGGACAATAATTGTCCGACGCTCGCCGCTGCGGTTCGTAGCGTATATAAGATGTCTTCATCAACCGAGAGCCTCAGTCTGTCCTGACTCTTCGACGACAAGGGTCGATCCATCCATAAGAGTCACAACTTTAAAAGAAACTCGTACAACCAGAGTGAAATAACGATCGATCGAGTGTTAATTTAAAAAATGAGGGCTTACAAGTGTGTGGTGCCATTGGTGGTACTTTTGCTGGTGAACAAATCACTTGGGAGACCAGGTGAGCGATACGAAGATTTTACGAACGATTAGCAACATTGTGTCGATCATCCAAGCGCATTGTCATCGTTCGAAATTCACATAAATTGCTTTAAAAAAAAATCATTTATCGTCTGTTAATAATAAACTTGAGCACCAAGTTCGCCCCAAAGAATAGCCATTTTTTTTCATTTTTTTATGGTATTGTTGAAATTCAGTAATTACTGTGATAAGGATAATGGGGTTTCAGTCATATTTTTAAATCCGAATAGGATTTATTTTCGATAGCATATTCTATTAACTCGACCTGACAAATAAAAAAAATCATTTTAGCACTGCCGATTCAAAAAACGTCACTATTGCAACATCAGTTGTTCTCTCTATTCGTCCAATAAGATTTATTCCACCCTCTCAACCGCCACGAGTGACTAAAAATCGTACCCTATCGTATCCAATCGCACTTTGCACACCGCAACTTGTCTCTCATTGAGATTAATAAAATATCGAATCAAAATTTAATCAATCAGTCGATCAATAAAACAAACAAAAAAAAGCGATCATGACTAATTTGAATCATTTTATGTGTCTTCATGAAAGGTCTCCTCGGAAACTTGGTTCATGGTAACGGTGGTTCATTGTTGGATCCTCTGGGTCTGTTTAACAAAAACGACAGAGGGAATCATGCCGAAAGTGACAGTAAGAGTCTCGGTACCAATTTCAATCTTGGTCCGTTAGGATTCTCCAGCGCGCTTTCGTCGTCCTCTGCGTCGGCCTCGGCGAACGGTGGCGGATCGGCGATCGCGTCGGCGAACGCCAATGCCAAGGCTCTCGGCCAGGGCAGTGCGCAGTCTTCGGCTTCGGCCAACGCGAATGCGAATGCCGGTGGTTACGATGGTGGCTACGACGGCGGATACGGTGGTGGTTACGGCGGCGGCTCCGAAGACGGCCACGGACACGGTCACGGCCACGGTCACGGTCACGGCCACGGCCACGGCCATAGACACGGATCTCGCGGTTCAGGAAGCGGTGGCTCCGACAACTATGGTCAAGGAGGCGCCGGATCCCAATCGTCGGCTCAGGCATCGGCCCAGGCGAACGCGGCGGCTCAGGCAGGAGCCGGAGGTGCCGGAATCGGAGGATCTTACGGTAAAGGAAACGATGGCTCGTACGGACAGGGAGGTCAAGGATCTTATGGTCAGGGAGGCCAAGGATCTTACGGTCAGGGCAGCCAAGGATCTTACGGTCAGGGAGGTCAAGGATCTCACGGTCACGGAAGTCAAGGCTCGTACGGTCAAGGAGGCCAAGGATCATACGGTCAAGGAGGTCAAGGATCATACGGTCAGGGAGGTCAAGGATCATACGGTCAAGGTGGTCAGGGATCTTACGGTCAAGGACACTCCGGTTCAACCGGTCAATCATCGTCGCAGTCGGGCGCTAACGCTGGTTCTCAAGGTAAACGGAAGTCTGGTATTTATAATAGTTTACAGAAAAATCCGTATAACTCTAGAACTAAGATTCTAATAATTTTTGTTGTCAATCTTCGCGTAACTGGAGGTTTCCCAACGGCATATATTTTATCGAGGCACGTTTGACAATGTCGAAATACACTTCGCTCCCTCTTGGTTCGGGTGGGGGCAATGATTTTTTTTTTTTTCTTATATATAAGCTACATAGCATTCTGCTTCTTTAACGCACACAGGATACGATGTTGATCGGGAAGGTGAGCGGTTGCCTTCCATTGTCCGCGAACTGGAAGAAGATTCTAACATTAACGCCATCGATCAATCTAACACGAAATCTAACACGAACAACGTCAACGCTCCTAGCGTAGGATCATCGTCGCCGAATTACGGCCAAATGTCCCCGATCTACGAGGCTTCACCTCAATCGCACACCAGCACCAGTTCGCTTGCAGCCTCTAACGCAAATTCTAACAGCGCTAACAATCCAGCAGCTATTCATCCGGAATACGTGACCGGTGATGGAAATTACGGTGGCGACGAGGATTCGTACGAATCCGACGATTCGCCGTCACCCGCACGGTACGGCGGCACTTCCGGTGGATACAACGCCGCTTCCCAATCGTCTGCGACTGCGAGCGCCTCTTCGAATTCTAACACAAACCTTAATGCTAACACCAACGATTCCCCGCAGTACGAGCAGGGTGATGGTGCCTCGTTGTCGTCGAACTATAATGATCAGCGCGAAATCACTAAAACCGCCCCGCCGTACAGTCAGACATCCGATCGGCCGAGCTACGAACCGACGCGGCAGATGAACCCAAATCTGGACGGCAGTCGAAACGTCGCGGGTGCCCAATCGAACGCGGTTGCAACCGCAACGGCAAGTTCGAACGCTGATTCTATGGGTATCGGTAACGCTTTTCCGGTTGGTCCCGCGGAACAATATGGGGGGACTTCCAGTGGCTATGACGCTTCTCAGACAAACGCGAATCCTGGCAAATCCGGTCATGCTGACTCCGAAGTTCAGCCAGTCTTCGGTGGGGTTTCCGGTGGCTACGACGCTTCTCAGAAAACCGCGAACCATGGCGGTGCCTCGTTGTCGTCGAACTATAACGATCAGCGCGAAATCACTAAAACCGCCCCGCCGTACAGTCAGACATCCGATCGGCCGAGCTACGAACCGACGCGGCAGATGACCCCAAATCTGGACGACAGTCGAAACGTCGCGGGTGCCCAATCGAACGCGGCTGCAACCGCAACGGCAAGTTCGAACGCTGATTCTACCGGTAACGGTAACGCTTATCCGGTTGGTCCCGCGGAACAATATGGGGGGACTTCCAGTGGCTATGACGCTTCTCAGACAAACGCGAATCTTGGCAAACCCGGTCATGCTGGCTCCGAAGTTCAGCCAGTCTTCGGCGGGGTTTCCGGTGACTACGACGCTTCCCAGAAAAACGCGAATATTGGTAATCCAGGAACCATCGACCCCGTAGTTCAGCCCCAGTATGGCGGCGCTTCCGGTTCCGCGCAGTCGAGCGCGACCGCGAGTGCTTCGGCGACTTCTGGCGCTAATGCCGATAACTACAAGCCTCATTTCGGTGACGGCTACAGGGGGAACGAAGGTATACGCGATAGACCCGTCTCTGACATCGCTGATCAACGACCTTCGATCCCATATGTCGGAAATTTGAGGCTTCCCCAGAACGCTGGTTCACAATCGGGGGCCAGCGCATCGTCAACCGCGACCGCAAACTCGAACGCCAATGCGGAAATTCCAATGCAGCATAGTCCAGTAACTCCGGTTCGCGAAGTACCATTCACGATTCCTAGTGAGCATGGCGACCGTCACCGTGAGAACTATGACGCTGGTAGCACAGGATCGTATGGTTCTCAATACGGCGAAGCTCAAACGGGCTACGGTAACGCCCAATCGATCGACAAACCGTCGATCATTAACGGCGATCATTCGGGAGTTTATCGTCCACAGTACGACGGATATTCGAACGCCCAGTCGAGCGCGCAGGCAACGGCCCAGGCGACGACTGACTCTAATTCCAGCGGGAAAGGGATTGCCCCATACATTGAGAATCGTCCAACTTACGAGGGTGCGGTTAACAATCACGAAGCTTTCCAGCCCGGCACCTACGCGACACCTATTGATAACCCCCATCACGACAATCACGGAAGCACTACGACATTCAAAATCGCACATCCATCACCGCACCAAAATCCTTCGACCTACGGTCAAGGATCCAGAATAACGATCAATGTCAGTGGACTGAATAAGAAACCAGTTCATTACCATCGGAGACCTTATTTAGGGTACGGCGGGGCGCAGTCAATGGCTGGTGCACAGGCAGCCGCAGCGGCGAACGCTCAGGGTGGAATCCAAGGATCGTATCCATCCGGGCCTTCGGGACCTTCCGGATCGTACGGCACATCTTTGTCCGCGGCCGACGCTAGCAGCATCACGAGTGCCCTAGGAGGTGGAGAAATCGTCGCTGTCGTGCCAATCGAAGGGGGCTCTTACGGTCAAGGCCAAGGTGGATCGTACGGTCGCGGTCAAAGTGGCGGAGTGTACGGTCAAGGCCAAACCGGTAGACCGTACGGTCAAGGTCAAGCTGGTGGACCGTACGGCCAAAGTGGATCTTACGGGCAAAGTGGATCTTACGGGCAAAGTGGAGCTTACGGGCAAAGTGGAGCTTACGGACAAAGTGGATCTTACGGTCATAGCGGATCTTACGGGCATAGTGGATCTTACGGTACCACCTACGGTCAAGGTCTACCGGGCCAAGTCGGTGCCGGCGACGTGACGATAGTCGTCGTCGACGACACACCTTCGCAACCTCAAGGGATGATGCGTCCTCCCAATTATTACCATCATCATCATCATCATCATCATGGTCATTATCCTCCGCAAAACTTACCCGGCTCCTATCAACCGGGTACCAGCGGTCAGCCTATCGAGATCATCGTCATCGAGGATCCTACTCCGTCCAAGCCCCAAGGTGAGCGTCACGCCAGGGGGTCTTTACTGTACGGACGAAGCTTCGAAAGCTTTTCGAAAGCCGTTCGTGTTTTTTGTGACGTGCCAATGGAGAGCAAAAAGCTATTGTGACACTTCTCCAAAAAAAAAAAAAAATCCCACACGACGGAGGATTCTCATTGATAATCGGAAGAATCTACGAAATGTCCGTTCATCGGGGAGTCGAGAATGATACTTCTCTCGTTGTACTCACGGTATCATTTATCGCTCATCATTGCTAATGACCTTCCAGGCCTCGATAGCATTAACGCGTCGATCGCGCGAAGATGCTTTTATGCTTCGAGTTAATCGCCGATAGCGCATTGTGGCTTCTTTGGTTCGGGCAATCATTCCTCGATGAAAATCCGGTTTTGCAATCAAACCGTCATCGCGACTTATGCCATTCGCACACCGCCGCATGCAATCACAAAAATATCTGTTTTGCGTGCAACGATAAGTTGTTTTTATGTCCCAATGAGGTCATCAAATGCCGTCGCGATTGTAAATTCAACGTCTATTTTATATTTCAGGCGGTGGCTCGTATGGAAACACTGGATCCTACGGAAATCAGAAAGGCGGCGGTTGCGGTGGACGCGGTTGCAGCGGTGGTTCCGGATCCGGTACAGGTCAAGGCAATGGAGGCTACCAAGGCAATCCTTTCTTGAACGGCGGATCTTCGTCGGGTGTCGGTAGTCAGGGAGGATCTTATCAACGTCCAGGTTACGGTGGAAGCGGTGGAGTTAGCGGTGGTGGAAATCCGTTCCTTGGAGGTGCCTCATCCGGCTCTTCGGCTAACGCAGCTGCGAATGCAGGCGCTTCGGGAGGTTCGGGAGTTTCAGGAAATCCTTTCTTGACCGGAGGATCGTCGGGCAACAACTACGGTGCGGGTAGTGGTCAGCCTGGTTCGTCTGGATCGTACGGCTCCGGTGGCAGCCAGCACGGTTCGACTGGATCGTACGGCTCCGGTGGCAGCCAGCACGGCTCGACTGGATCGTACGGCTCCGGTGGCAGCCAGCACGGCTCGTCAGGAAATTACGGTGGTTCCCTCGGAGGAGGCACCGGCAATTATGGTGGTTCCCAGCCGACCGGCAGCTACGGCGGCTCATCGAGTGGAGCAAGCAGCGCAGCGGGCGCCAACGCTGGGGCCGGAGGTTCCGCAGTCTCCGGCGGTCGGCCCAAAGGATTCGCGACCCAAGTGCCAACCGGCTCTGACGACGACGACTACACCATCCTCGGTGCTGGTCCCGCAGTTGGCGGTAGCCCCAAAGGAATCCCGACCCAAGTGCCAACCGGCGGATCGAACTACGGTGGTTCGCAGGGATCTCAATGGGGCGGTTCTCAAGGCTCAACCTGGGGCGGTTCTCAAGGTTCCAGCTACGGTGGCTCGCAGGGAGCTGGCCACGGTAGCTCCCCGTGTGGAGGCGCTACCGGATGCGGTATAGTACCGACTGGTAGCGCTCAAGGTCCCAGCTTTGGCGGTTCCCAGGGATCCGGTTATGGTGGTTCCAGCGCAGGTTCCGGAAGCTCGGGAGCTGCCGGCGGTGGTCACGGCGGATCTGGATCAGGTAATGTCACCTTTCAGCGATCTTACAATTTTCCATGATCAAAATAACTGACGATATAAAAACAGACTGAAGATCGACTGTGGATTTCGTTGCTATGATGTGGTGCCATGAAGTACTTCGTGTATTCTTTCACCTTTCATTGACACGAAAACACAGTCGTAAAATAATGAATAACATAAAGAAATAAGATTCCATGGGTATTAATGATCACGACCTTGCAGGTAACTACGGCGGATCCTCAGGCAACTACGGTGGATCGAGCGGATCCGCGGGCAAGTACGATGGATCGAGCGGATCGGCGGGTAACTACGGTGGATCGAGCGGATCGGCGGGTAACTACGGTGGATCGAGCGGATCGGCGGGTAACTACGGTGGATCGAGCGGATCGGCGGGTAACTACGGCGGATCGGGCAGTTATCCGGCTGGAGGCTCAGCCGGTGCATCGGGAACGGCCAGCGCCACAGCCAACGCCAATGCCGCTGCAGGCGCAGGAGGAGCGACCGGTGGTCAAGGAGGCTACGGCAGTGGCGGATACCCGTCCGGCGGTGGTGCCGGCGGTGGTTACGGCTCTGGCGCCGGACACTCCAAGGCCGACGCATCCGCGACGGCCACGGCCAATGCAAACGCCGGTGCCGGTGGAATTTCCAACGCAATCGCCGATGCGAAAGCAGTTGCCTCAGCGGGCGGACACGCCGGAGCTAGCGCGACGGCCAACGCCAGCAGCAGCGCAAACGCCGGTGGATCCGGTGGATTCCCGTCGAGGGCGGCGGCCTCCAGCCAAGCGGCGGCCAGCGCCAACACCCACGACAAGCTCATATTCACTGATTAATGTTTTTTTTTTTTTTTTTAATTCGACTAACGAGCTCCAACCGTGACTTGCCGGACATTGGCGTCTAGTCCAGCATACAATGATCATCGAACGATACATATTTGTGGCATAACAGTCAGCAACGTTCGTGCAATTATTGACTCGACAGCTGTCAATGGCTACGTTTAATCTATACTTTGAATTTTTAACGCAGACGCACAAACTAGGATTTTAATAATTGAAGCGTTGTAAATAATTACCGGATTATATTAAAATTAATATAAGATTTCATGAATGTGTTTATTTTAATTGATAACTTTGCACGGCCGAGAAAATAGTTTCGTTGACTATTTTTTTTTTTTTTTTCCGTCGTGACACCAAAATCCTCTGCTACCTATTTTGATTTTTATTTTTTTTTTTTCCGAAACGATTACGAAATACACGAGGATAATCTGCAATTTGATGTTTTCATTTACTTTTCACTGAGCTTCGGGGTGCGATTGTGATTTTTTGAATGAGGTTTTCCGGATCGAAGATTTCACGCGATCAAAACAATGAGCGGTTTCGAAAAATCATTGATGATCTTTTTTATCTGAATCCATCGGAAGGTTCGGCGACCTGACATAATTTTTTAAATCTTTCTTGGACCTTCGAAGAGTGTGGGTGATTGTTTTCATGTGGGATTTTCGGGTCGGAAAACTCACGCGATCGAAAAACCATTGATATTTTTTTCTCTGCTTGCACCACGCCGGATGCAATTCCCTTTTCGCTCGATTTAAAAAAAAATACCCACAATGTACAATCGCGAGTCGAAGCGTTCGATCGGCGTATCTTCGTCGAGCGTCGATACGCTCGACAAATTAACACGCTAATTTATATCTTTATAGTTTCTATTCGTTATTTACTGTTCTGTACGGATTACACCGAGAAAAATAATTTATTTGACGGCCACCGTTTATTTCGATTAATTAAAATATTTACTTAAATCAAATAAATATTTCACTTAATCTAAATAAACGGTGGTCGTCAAATAAATTATTTTTCTGGGTGTAGAATAAAAACCGACAGGATCGCCGAATTAATTCTATCCGACGTTAATTCTAAATTAATTCGATACATCAGTATTATTATTCGTTTATCAGAATGAGACACATCGTATTTTGCAGTTCGCGAGTTTGGCTCGAATTCTCTACGGGCAGTCGCCTGTAGTAAGAGAAGAGAGCAGCGTATTTCTCGCTCAGTGATAACTCCAAAGTGAAGGACAGAGATGGGACTATCTCACTCGTGTGTCATGCACAATAAACAAAAAAAAGTTTGTAACTTTTACATCAACTTATTGTCCACAAACGTCCACGATTTTTTATCTCTTAATTTTATTGTTTTACAAACAAAAGTACAAACAAAAATTGTCAACGACACGAGAAATAAAAGGACAGGTTCGTATGTTCAAATAAGTGACAAACGAGTTTGTCACTTATTTAACAAAATAATTTTTACGAAATTTCCCATTCCGATTTTACGTAATTATTTTTTACTGCGCACCACACCCACAATTATTAATAGAAAATTCGGAAAAAAATCATGGTTGATCTTTGGAATGTCCTTTCGAAGTGCGAAGAGGAATTTTTCGGATATTGTGATTTAAATTAAAAAAAAAAAAATATTTTATCAAATATCAAGCAATGCGCGGAAAAAACGCGTAAAAAGAAATTTTTGCTCGGACAAAAACGACCCCCCTGCATGGAGTGAGGGTCAATTTCAATACAGTCCGGTAATTATTTACACGCTTCAAGTATTAAAATCGTAGTATTAAGATCGTCAAACATAGCCATTGACAGCTGTCAAGTCGATCATTGCACGAACATCGCTAATACCTATTTCGAGTATTTACCATCGTTATTTTTAGCGAATTATCGAACACCGAAAGAGACATGCAAAAATGTTTACCTCCTCCTCTCTGAAAGCCAACGACGATGAGGCACCGCGTCGAGAACGCGTATACAAAAACAAAAAAAAAAAATAGGAATAAAAATATAGAAATTGCCTGGGGTTTCTTGGATATTCCTCATGTCCGAGCTTCCCCCCGGCGTTCCGGTGCTTTTTTTTTCGCCGAGCGGGGATTCCCCGATTGCCGAGACGCCTCCGCAGTCTACAGTAATAGACTGCGGCCGCATTGGCCGACGCGGGTTTTTCCCTGTAGCCGGACTGGTTTCGATAAGCGAGGTTCTGCTCAAAGTGCAAAAGAAGAAATAGAAGAAGAAGAACAGGCTTCCGCCGACTGGCTCGGCGGAGTTTCCGCTGAAAAATGGACATCGCCATTAAGTGGAGGTCGGTCCTTGATCGAAAATGCGCGCCTCCAATAATTAAAATACTTCATTTTTCATTGTTCAAGGATGTGTAATTATGACACTCTACTCACAATTTTGCGAACAACGTACGAACGGGTTAACAAATAAAATTAACCATCGTTTTTTACAATAGAAAATCGCTGATTGTGGCAACAGTGATGTTTTTTTTTTTTTTTTTTTTTTTTTATCGAATCAAGACTCTAATTATAAATTGTACCGTACTGTTAAACGAACAGGATCAAGACCGCTATAAATATGCACAATTTTGATAGGTGTCAGAAGCGCTGAAAAATGTTTTAGGCGCATTTTTCTCCCATTCGATGCCCGTCCGGAGAGTACACAGTTAAAAAAAATGTGTACTTTTTACAACAAATTATTGTCCACAAACGTCCACAATTTTTTATTTGTTAATTTTCTTGTTTCACAAACAACAGTACAGACTAAAATTGTCGATAACACAGGAAATGAAAGGACACGTTCGTATATTCAAATAAGTGACAGACAAGTTTGACACTTATTTAACAAAATAATTTTTACGAAATTTCCCATTCCAATTTTACGAAATTATTTTTTACTGTGCAATGACGTGTGATCCAAGTATCGTTCGTTGCCACTCGAAGATCCTTTCTGCTGTCGGAGGACGCGCAGCACAAAGAATGAACTTTTTTTCGAGATCCTCTTTGCTTAAATTTTCGTCGGCACGAGTACGCATCGGGCGAAACTTGTTTTATGTCGAATCACTGCAAACAGGTTCAATATGACATTTTTAGATTTTTTTCTTTTTCAAAGGACAATCTCAACAATTTGGTCATTGTGTCAATTTTAGACTACAATTCCAACGAAGGCGCTTGTGATATTTTCTTTCTCTGTCGAATCACAGACATTATAACAGCACATATATATAGATATATATATCTATATATATATAGATATATATATAGAGACAATGTATTTTTCTATATCTATATAGAATATTTCTACTATATTATATATCTATATTTCTATATCAATATAGATATCTATATATATATATAGGGACAATGTATTTTTTTCAATAAATCTAAAATATTGTTATATTTTATATTTTCATAAGGGAAAATATATTTCAGATTAATCGGATCAGTCAAATCAATTTTTTGCTCGAATATTAAAGACCTTTCGATCCTTAGAAGATCGATTGTTGATTTCTGTTCAAAAATCGATTACTTCGGTCTTGGTAGTCTAAAAATCCAAATGACAATTTTTTCTCTTTTAAGTCTACTGACAGTGCCCAAAGAAGCTCGCAGAAAGATGAAATCTCATCGATCCTCCTATTACATTAACGTTTGATAGTCCCTTGATATTCCTCGAATATGCCAAAATAATTTCCCTCCCTTCCTCTTCACCGTCCTCGATGCTCGTCGTCACTGGACTTATCTACATTGTCAAATCTCTCCACAATCTCTTTCCGGTCGTTAAAACCACATATAGATTATCTTGCGCTACAGAACAATCGTGAAAAAGGAATTAACGTCGATCCTCTCGCGTGGATCATTAAACGATTTTTCGCGAATGCACATTCGAGATGTCCTCCGGTCAACGCAACGCACTTGTTCTTCGCTATCCTATGCGTGAAAAAAAATATACGTTGCTTGTTTTCTCGTATTTTTCTTCATTACGCATCTGCAACAGGACGACTATGGTTAACATTTTATCCATTTATAGACTACTCATGGTGTTGTAAATAGTATTTTTTTTTTGTAAAAAAAATAAAATAAATAAATTGTGTAGCCATATTGGCACTGATGAATCATTGTCGAGATAAAGCCGAAGGAAATTCCAATTAATTTTCGAGCGGATGATAACGAAAAATAATACTTATGTAAAAATTACATGAATTATGTATTTTTAAAAATTATTTTCATTTCGCGGTTCAGATCAGTCATTTCGGTATACCTTGCAGGCAAGAATTACTGAACAATTTGCAATTTGTTCAGATTATTTAGCCGTGTAGTTTTTTTTTTTTTTTTTTTGTAGTGCGTGCACAAAGCTACATAAGCTACCTCGTAAACGCTTTGGAGATCGGTCGGTAAGGACATAACGTAGCGATCTTCCCCGCTGATTCCTGTCAGATTCGAATTAAAAAAAAAAAAAAAACCTACCACAGCGAAGATCATATCAGACAGATTGTGTCAAAATTTCAAGAAGATTCACGATTTTGCTTCTGTAATTAATTCAATAAACAAAAGACTCTATCTGTGTACAGCCGCTTGCTTCGCCTGCGTTTCTTACTTGCACACTAACGCAGTCGGAAGAACTCATATCCCGTTCCCCTTCCGCGATTTCGCTCGAAACATCCCTAACTCTTCCCGAAGCTCGACAGACTTCGGAGGACAAAGTTCGCCACTGCGGTTGGTGCGCTATATAAGACGCCTTCATCGGCCGAGAGCTTCAGTCGCTGCTGACCCTTCGACGACAAGTCTCGATCCCTTCATAACAGTCGCAGCTTCACAAGCAACTTGTATATCAAGAGTGAAAAGAGCGATCGATCGATAATTGAAAATGAGATCTCACAAGTTTGTGGTGCCGTTGGTGGTACTTTTCCTGGTGAACGAATCACTTGGGAGGCCAGGTGAGCGATACAAAGATTTTTCTTGAGAGTAACAACATTGCGTTGATCGTCCAGACGCATTGTCGTTGGTTTAAATTGACGAAAACCGATTTAACAGAAAATTATTTATGGTATTTGTTGATAATCAGTTCGAGCACTTAATAATAAGCTCGTACATCCTAATGAAAAGTCATTTTTAGATTTTTGAAGGTATTGCTTAAATCCAATAATTACTAATGGGATTCAGTAATATTTTTGCATCCCGATGAAATTTTGTCTCGATAGCACGTCCTCTCAGTTGAACAAGATAAAATTTAAAAATACCATTTTTGTAACTCATGCATGAAAAGTGCTGCTTTATGTGGGAGCCGGGCGCGACATGAAGTGGCGCTTTTCGACAAGGTGTATCGTAAATAATGAAACCGTAAATACTTATATTACTACATTAAAAATTGCGTACAAAAAAAAAAGACTGAATATTTTTCAATAAATTTTTTTTTTTATAAAACGAAGAAACATTGACTATTAACCACACATCGTACTGTGTGTGAAATTTCAGCTTGATCAATATCAATCGAATTTCAGTAATATCATTCGAAAGTCAATGAATAAATGGAATCGATCAATCAACAAACAAAACAATCAAACTATCGTAATTAATTTGCAACAATTGATGTGTTTTGATGAAAGGTTTCGGAGACTTGTTGGCTCCTGTGGGTCTGCTGAACAAAAACAACGCAAGGAGTCATGCTGAGAGTGCCAGTCAGAGTTTCGGTACCGGTTTCAATGTCGGTCCGATAGGATTCTCCGGTGCGGCTTCTTCGAGCAAGTCAGCAGCATCGTCGACCTGCGGTGGATCGGCGAGTGCTGCAAGTCAAGGAGGTGCATGGTCATCGGGTGGAAACGCCGGATCCCAATCATCCTCTCAGGCTCAGGCGAACACCGGCGCTCAGGCCCTTTTCCCATTCGCGCACTAACGCACCTCTCGTGGTAAAGAGAATTCTCGCATTTATAATAGTTTACACAAAACCTCTAGATCCAAGATTCCACTAGATTTGTTTTGATCAACCTTCGCATAACTGGAGATCTCTCGATGGCATATATTTTATTGACGCAAGTTTGACAATTCCTAAAAAAAAAAACACACACACACACACACACCTCGCTCCCTTTTGTTTCGGGTGGGAACAATGATTTTTCTTTTGAGACATAAGGTACATAGCACTATGCTTCTTTAACGCCAACTGAATACGATGTTGATCAGCAAGATTCTAGCACACTGAGAGAATAATCTAGTAAAAATGACCAATTATCTAAGAAAAATTAATTGATATTGTATATCAAATTAATTGAATTAATGAATTTTTACCATATCTAAGAAAAATTCTTATAAATTCTTATAAATCGCTCTACTACTATTCGCTATGGTAAGTTTTCGTAGATGATTGATAATTTTTACTAGATCCTTCTCTCAGTGCATTATCACCATCGATCAATCTAACACTAAATATAAGACGAACAACATCCATCAACGCACAAGCGTCCTGTGACCCACGGCAAAGAATCCAGAATGACGATCAACATCGATAGTTCGAATAAGAAACCAGTTCATGATCATCAGAGATCTTCTTCAGCGGAGAGCGTTCAGCGGAGAGCAGTCAGCGGCTGTTATATAGCAACAGCCGCTTTGGTGAACGCTCAGGGTGGAATCAAAAGATCGGATCTGTCCGGACTTTCGGGACCTTGCGGATCCGTATTTTCCCAGCTCCTATTGACATCAAAACATCCAGTCATAAAATAATGAATAACATCAAGAAATAAGATTCCATGGGTATTGATGTTGACAACGTTGCAGGTAACTCCGGCGGATCCTCAGGCAACTACGGCGGATCGGGCGTTTCCGGTTTATTCAGCAAGTGTATCGGGAAAGCCCAGCGTTAAAAGGCAGGCGCAGGTGCAGGAGTGACCGGTCATCAAGGAGGCAACGACGATGGCGACTACCCGGCTATGGCGACTAGGTGGCGATCACGCATGGGTCGCGGCCGATGCAAACGCCGGTGCTGGTGAATTACCAACGGAAACGCTGATGCTGGTGGATTACCAATGGAAACGCTGGTGCTGGTGGATTACCAACGGAATCAAGGAGGTGAAAGCCATTGCCTCCTCGAACGGATGCGCCGGAACCGGCGCGACGGCCAATGCCAACAACAGCGCCATCTCCGGAGGAACCGGTGGATTCCCGTCGAGAGCGTCGGTCTCCCGCCATTGTAGTATTACATATCAACTCACTGTAGTGTGCATACTTAGTATGCATAACATCTTTATACCCCTACCTACTTAGTTCGTATGAGTTAAATTTCCGATCTTCGTATTAAGCGATCATTTTGGTGAACATCCTTTTTGAAAGAGGAATGCTTTTACTTTTTCCATTAAAAACAAAAAATTTTAATAAACAACTCTCAGAAATTGGCGTACCAACTTTACTTGTTTGAAAAAAAAATCTTTTTTGGTTTAAACTATTATACCAAACATTAGGATTATCAAATTGTAAACCTAAATCCTACCTGTCCAGGCGCGCTGCCCCATTTAACCTGCATGTCCAATTCCAGTAAATTTCCTCTACCTATCTCGAAGATATTCTGCGCTGTACACTTCCGGTATTCGGTCAAAAGATTTTTCGGTTACTGATGTTGACTCGCAGGGACAGATACGGTACTTGGCCAGGGGCCAAGTTCCATATCTGCAACATCAACGAGACCGTTTTTGCGAGTCTTCTTCTTCTTCATCCTATGGATATGCTTTGCATTCTCGAAAACGACTTGTCAGCCCACCTGAGTTCAATGTCCAGCTAACGCATTTAGTCTTTTGGCTACGTCTTTGTGATTTTTTGGAATTTTTTCTTGAAATTTTCACCGGTCGTTCTTAACATGTCAAAGATTAAAAAATATAAATATTGAAAGATCGATTTTTCGGGCCTTTTTTAGCTGCATATTGTCCCTTAAACGTAGTTGAACGTAGCGACTGACAGCTCTGAACTCAATCATTGCACGAACGTTGCTAACTTCTATGCCATAAATTTTTCAAGGAGTTGCCTTCATAATTTGTGACAGTCCCGAGCTCGATAAGAAACAAACATTTAAAAATGTTTACCCTGTCCTCTGTCAAAGCGAACGACGATTAATCACCGCGTCGGGGATGAGTACAGTAGAACCTCGATTATCCGAACCCGAAGAAACGCGTCGGCACCGAGCCTAGTTCGAATAATCGAGATGCAAATCTTTTCTGCGAGATCACAAGACGCATTTAAATAAGACATAGATAAATAAAATGATGGTACACATATATCAAATAATATTATTAATTCAATGTTTCCAACATCGAAGCCTTGTTTCAACGATCTTTGGTAATAAAGTCATGCATTTTTGATTGCCGAACGCCAGCTACGCGCTTTTGAGTGAATCGTCAGAACTTCCTAGTTTCTTATATAATTACAAAGTTTTTTTCGAACCGGAGTTGTCGAGAAATTGGTTCTCCGAAGCTTCACTTTTGTACAGACCACGTTTCGCATTCTTCATCGCTTTCCTTTTTTCGCCCCATCAAACCTATCCGTCTTAGATGCAAAGGATTCGAGGGACTCTTGATTCTTCTGCATAACGATGATCGTTGATTTTCCAACCTCATAAAGGCGTGCTATAGATGCGCTCGATTCGCCTCCTTTAGCCGACCTAAGAACATTACGCTTACACGTCGAAGAACTCAGCGTCGAAGCCATGACACATGTGAACTGCATATAAGACGATGAAAACTGTTCAGTACACCGAAAAAAAAGGTCTGACAATATCAAACTAAGCTGCGATTGCGGGTGGCGAAGGAAATATTGGGTCGATTGGAAGAAATATTCAGTAGATTGAACGAATATTCAGTAGTTTGACCTAATATTTAGTTGCTTCGACCAATAGTTACTTGAATTGAACAAACATTTTGTTCAATCGACAAAACATTTTCTTCGCCACCCGCAACCGCAGCTGAGTTGATTATTAGACACTAAAAAAAGGATGGTATTTCCTACTACAACGAAAAGTTTCCAGGGGATACGTCTATATAGATAGCTTGTGATACTATATAGTCAATTGATTAAACTATAGTTATAGTTACAACTATAATTTTTGATCATTGTCGTAACTATAAAATGTAGACGTCCCCCCTGGAAACTATACGCTATGTAAGTTTTTCTCAGTGTACCAAATCTTTTTTTTCGGTGTATAGAAACTAAACTATCTGATGCGCGTTGCCCGTCTCTGCTGGAGTGGATGCAATTGCTCGCGAAAGCCAATGTGCGAACGGATTAACGCTGGAAGAGGTAAAACGCGCTTCAAAATCCTCGAGCACGGACGCTGTGCTCTTGTCAACAATATATAATGTTTCGCGCTAACGGTCGGATAAACGGAGTCGCGGTTCCGATAATTGAGGGTTCGGCCGATCGAGGTTCGGATAATCGAGATTCTACTGTATATATAAAAATAGGAATAAAAAATATAGAAATTGCCTGGGGTTTCTTGGACATTCCTCATGTCCGAGCTTATCCCCCGGGGTTCCGGTGCTTTTTTTTCGCGTGCGGGGATTCCCCGATCACCGCACGCGCATGTGCAGTCAACTGTAATAGGCTCCGCGGGTTTCTCCCAGTGGCCAGGACTGGTTTCCACAGCCGTGGGACCAGTCAAAGTTTAAAAGAAGAAGAAGAAGAAGAAGAAGAAGAAGAAGATGAACCGGCTCCATCCGAGAGGCTCGGCGGATTTTCCGCTGAAAAATCGACATGGCCGATAAGTCGATATCCGTCCGCGATCGAGCGCCCGCGGGTTCCTTAATTACAACATTTCACCGATTCATCGTAATTTGTAACTTTTAATTATTCAACGATAGGCAATTACGATACTCCACTCGCAATTTTGCGACCGATGTACGAAGAGATTTTTTTTTTTATTAACGCTATCTTTTACAATTGAAAATTGCTGTTTGTAGCGACTGTGATGTTTATGAATCGGAACTCTAATTTATAAATTATTTCGTACTGTACAATTATTACGTTTGTTCGCTTATTTCGCATAAGTTCGAGAAAAATAAGAGAAAATTGCACGAACTTCTCGATGGTATAAAATTTCGAAAAAATTCATGCATACCAAAGATACTGAAGAGATTAATTGTGCATAATAATAATTTCAAAATGTTATTAACAAATGAATCAATAAAATTAATTGTTTAACAAATTATCGGGCAACGTAACTTTTTTTTGTTTTAATGAAAATGCATCATTTTTATGGGAGCTGGAAGCGCTGAAAAGTGATTTAAACACATTTTTGGTTTATTCGATGTTCAATGATGTGCGATCAAAGTGTCGTTTATTGCCACTTAGGACTCCGCCGTTCACATTGCAAGTCGCGCAACACAAAGAATGATCGGGACGTTTTTTTCGAGATCCTCTTCGTTTACATTTTAGTCGACGGCAATACGTATCTGGGTGAAACCTGTTTTATCTCGAATCGTGGCAAACAGGTTTTATATGTAATTTTTTTATTTTTTTATTTATTTTTTTTTTTAACAAGACAATCTCAACAATTTCGTCATTGTGTTCATTTTAAACGAGAATTCTAGCGACGTTTCTTCTGGTATTTCCTTTGTCCGTCGAATCAAGCAATGCACGAGCATTATAAGAAATATGTGTATATATATATATTTAATGTATTTTTTTTCCAATAAATGTAGAATATCGTTATATTTAATATTTTCATAAGGCAAAATATATGTTAGATCAACCGGATCAATCAAATCAATTTTTCGCACGATTATCACAAAGCTTTCTTTGATTTGTTGATTTTTTATTTTATTTATTGTTGACAAATTGTTGATATTATTTATTTTTAATCGATAATTTGTCTCTTGTTAGTCTAGAAAATCCAAATGACAATTCTCTCTTTTTAAGTGTACTTACGGTGGGCAAAGAATCTCGCAGAAAGATCAAATCGCATCGATCTTCAGATTTTATTAACGCTGAATATTCCCTCGATGTTCCTCAAATATGCCATAATAATTTCCCTCTATACTTCACCGTCCTCAATGCTCTTCATCACTGAACTCATCTACACACTGAAATCCCTCGATGGCCTAGTTCGTTTGTTAAGAACACATGTAGATTATTGTGCGCTACAGAAGAATCGTACAAATGCAATCAACGTCGATGCTCTCACGTGAGATCATTTTTTTTTTTTAATTCGCGAATGCACATTCGACACGCCCTCGGGAAAACGTAACGCAACGCTTGTTCTTCACTATCGTATGAGTGACGAAAAGATACGTTGCCAGTTTTCCCGAATTTATCTCCATAACGCATCTGCAACGAGATGACTTTGGTTAACAGTTTAGCCATTTATAGACTGATCATGGTATTGTAAATAGCATTTGTTGTGAAAAAAAAAAAAAAAAAAAAGAAATGGTGTCTTCATATTGACATTGATGAAGCATTGTCGAGAATTGGTCGAAGGAAACAAGAATTGATTTTCGAGTGGAATAATTCTGGAGTGGATTTTCTTAGAATTACGTGAAATATGTGTTTTTAAAAATAATCTTAATTTCACGGTTCAGATAATTCGCTATTTCGGTATTGGCTATCAGCCACCAATCATCGAGCAGGGATAGACCGAGATCGATAAATGCTAAGCTATGCGTGTGAAAGAGACCGTAAATGTATCGTCGTTTCCAGGTAAACTTCTTCCGAATATTGTTTAATAGCGACAATTATATTATCTGTGACAATGTCCGAAAACGTGGATGTTTGGCACGTGCGGTTGCGCGGTGGAATATCCACGATCGGATAGATATGATGTAGGACAGAAACAAAAAAAAAAAATGATTAAAGACGTTTGGGCCAAAACGCGTTTCCGTTAAGGCAAAGTTACGCTGAACAGTTAACAATTTTTTTCAGATTTTTTGACCATGTAGTTTTTGAGTAATGCGTATGAAAAGCTACGTAAGGTTATCGTATAAACGTTTCGGAAATTTACCAGTAACGACAGAACGAAGCGATTTTCTCCGCCGATCTCTGTTAGATTCGAATAAAAGCCTACGACAGCGAAGGGACTGTTAGACTACGACAGCGAAGGGACTGTCAGACAGATTGTGTCAAAATTTCGAGAAGATTCGCGGTTTTGTTTCTGATGTTAATTCAATAAACGAAAGACTCCCATCTGTGTGTGTCCGCTTGCTCCGTCTGCGTTTCTTACTTGCACACTGACACTGCGCAGTCGGCGGAACCCTTATCCCGTTCCCCTTCCGCGATTTCAGTCCGAACATCCCTATCTCTTCCCCGAAGCCCGATGGAATGGGAAGGACAATAATTCGCCGCTGCGCTTGGTGCGCTATATAAGATGTCCTCATGGACCGAGAGCTTCAGTCGCTCCTGACCCTTCGACGACAAGTCTCGATCCCTCCACAAGAGTCACACAGCTTTTCGAGCAACTTGTATATCGAGAGTTCAAAAAAAAAAACGATCGATCGTCAATTGAAAATGAGGTCTTACAAGTTTGTGGTGCCGTTGGTGGTACTTTTGCTGGTGAACAAATCACTTGGGAAGCCTGGTGAGTAATACGAAGATTTTTCGAAAGATTAACAATAATGTGTCGATCGTCGAAACCCATTGTCATCGGTTAAATTTAACGAAAACCAATTCAACAAAAAAAATTGTTTATCGTCTCTTCCAAGTAATAAAATCGCACCTAGTGCACCATAAAGCAAAGTCCCTTTAGATTTTGGACGGTGTTACGTCTCAGAGGTCGATTTACTTTAAGTAGAAACTTGGGTTTCGGCGATTCGAGGGATGCGAATGACTTGGACGCGGCATTCAGCGGTACTCGATAATTGACGCGGCGACTAAGAGGTGAGACTGTGATCGCGAAACCTCAGAGGCTGTTTTAACTGTTGATCACTTGTACGTAACAGGAATTAATATTACTCCGAATGAAATAAAATATTCTGTTCCTTTGGCTAAATGGCAGATTTATTGAATGGGATTAAAACGAAATGGAAAGTGACGTGAAAGTGTTCGTAAGTGACAATGGTTGAAAATCATAATTCTTGGACTTTGAAAATTAACGAAGACTGGTCTGTTCGAGATTCGTTCTAAGACTGATTTTGTTATCTGCAGTTAGTTGCGCGGGAAGCGGCACAAAAACGCTGAGCTTGCGCGACACGCGCGAGCTCTGGAAGAGATCCAATATGTGGGAAAGTAATACGATATTCTCGTCCGGTGGAGCGAGGCGCAAACTTGAATGAAAATAATATATATGTAGGAAATAGAAGAAATAGCTCTGCCGCGGGAACGGCGGAGCGTGAGAATAATGAATATTTTTCAGACACAATGTTTCAATTATAAAATAGAAAAAGATTTTAATCGTCACCCAAAAGTAATAGCAAATAAGAGGGAGGACGTAACAGACGGTATTGTTTAAATTCAATAGTTACTTATGGGATTCAGTGATATTTTTACACGCCCAATAGAATTTTTTTTTCGACAGCACATCCTGTCAATTGATCAAGATAAATTGAAGAACAACATTAAAAAAACAGCTTTAGCATTGCTGATCAAAGAAAACATCATTATTGCAACACCAGTGTTTTTCTGTCCAATAAGATTCGCTCCACATTCTCAATCGTCGCGGATAACTAAAAATTGTATCTAATCTTATCCAACCGCATTTTGCACACCGCAACTTATGTCTCATAAAAATGAATAAAAAATCAATCGAATGTCAATCGATCAATCAACAAATAAAAAACTATAATGACTAATTTGAATCAATTTCATGTGTTTTCATGAAAGGTTACCTCGGAAATTTCTTGCCTGGCGGCCATGGTTCATTGTTGGATCCTCTGGGCCTGCTTAATAAAAATGACCAAGGAAGTCATGCTGAAGCGGCCAGTCAGTCTTTCGGTACCAATTTGAATCTTGGTCTGCTTGGAATCTCCGGTGGCATTACGTCGAGCAAGTCATCGGCATCGGCGATCGGCGGTGCCGACTACCCGCCTGGAGGCTCAGCCGGTACATGGGGAACGGCCAACGCTAATGCAGGCGCAGGGGCAGGTGGAGCGAATGGTGGCCAAGGAGGCTTCGGCGTCGCAAACGCGAAAGCCGACGCAAACGCATGGGCTAATGGAAACGCCGGTGTCGGCTATCCGACTGGAGGCTCAGCCGGTGCATCGGGATCGGCCAACGCTAATGCAGGCGCAGGTGCAGGAGGAGCGATCGGTAGTCAAGGAGGCTTCGGCGTCGCAAACGCGAAAGCCGCCGCAAACGCATGGGCCAATGGAAACGCCGGTGGCGGCTATCCGACTGGAGGCTCAGCCGGTGCATCGGGAACGGCCAACGCCAATGCTGGCGCAGGAGGAGCGACTGGTGGTCAAGGAGGCTTCGGCATCGCAAACGCGAATGCCAACGCAAACGCATGGGCCAATGGAAACGCCGGTGGCGGCTATCCAACTGGAAGCTCAGCCGGTGCATCGGGTACGGCCAACGCTAATGCAGGCGCAGGAGGAGTGACCGGTGGTCAAGGAGGCTTCGGCGTCGCAAACGCGAAAGCCGATGCAAACGCATGGGCCAATGGAAACGCCGGTATCGGCTATCCGACTGGAGGCTCAGCCGGTGCATCGGGAACGGCCAACGCTAATGCAGGCGCAGGAGGAGTGACCGGTGATCAAGGAGGCTTCGGCGTCGCAAACGCGAAAGCCGATGCAAACGCATGGGCCAATGGAAACGCCGGTATCGGCTATCCGACTGGAGGCTCAGCCGGTGCATCGGGAACGGCCAACGCTAACGCAGGCGCAGGATCGACCGGTGGTCAAGGAGGCTTCGGCATCGCAAACGCGAAAGCCGACGCAAACGCATGGGCCAATGGAAACGCCGGTGGCGGCTATTCAACTGGAAGCTCAGCCGGTGCATCGGGTACGGCCAACGCTAATGCAGGCGCAGGAGGAGTGACCGGTGGTCAAGGAGGCTTCGGCGTCGCAAACGCGAAAGCCGATGCAAACGCATGGGCCAATGGAAACGCCGGTATCGGCTATCCGACTGGAGGCTCAGCCGGTGCATCGGGAACGGCCAACGCTAACGCAGGCGCAGGAGCGACCGGTGGTCAAGGAGGCTTCGGCATCGCAAACGCGAAAGCCGACGCAAACGCATGGGCCAATGGAAACGCCGGTGGCGGCTATCCAACTGGAAGCTCAGCCGGTGCATCGGGTACGGCCAACGCTAATGCAGGCGCAGGAGGAGTGACCGGTGGTCAAGGAGGCTTCGGCGTCGCAAACGCGAAAGCCGATGCAAACGCATGGGCCAATGGAAACGCCGGTATCGGCTATCCGACTGGAGGCTCAGCCGGTGCATCGGGAACGGCCAACGCTAATGCAGGTGCAGGGGCAGGAGGTGCGTCTGATGGTCTAACAGGCAAAGGCGTCGGAGTCTTCGAAACCCCCGCAAACGCATGGGCCAATGGAAACGCCGGTGTCGGCTATCCGACTGGAGGCTCAGCCGGTGCATCGGGAATGGCCAACGCTAATGCAGGCGCAGGTGCAGGAGGAGCGATCGGTGGTCAAGGAGGCTTCGGCGTCGCAAACGCGAAAGCCGACGCAAACGCATGGGCCAATGGAAACGCCGGTGTCGGCTATCCGACTGGAGGCTCAGCCGGTGCATCGGGATCGGCCAACGCTAATGCAGGCGCAGGTGCAGGAGGAGCGATCGGTGGTCCAGGAGGCTTCGGCGTCGCAAACGCGAAAGCCGACGCAAACGCATGGGCCAATGGAAACGCCGGTGTCGGCTATCCGACTGGAGGCTCAGCCGGTGCATCGGGATCGGCCAACGCTAATGCAGGCGCAGGTGCAGGAGGAGCGATTGGTGGTCCAGGAGGCTTCGGCGTCGCAAACGCGAAAGCCGACGCAAACGCATGGGCCAATGGAAACGCCGGTGCCGGCTTCCCGGTTGGAGGCTCAGCCGGTGCAACGGGAATGGCCAACGCTAATGCAGGCGCAGGTGCCGGAGGAGCGACCGGTGGTCAAGGAGGCTTCGGCGTCGCAAACGCGAAAGCCGACGCAAACGCATGGGCGAATGGAAACTCCGGTGTCGGCTATCCCACTGGAGGCTCAGCCGGTGCATCGGGAATGGCCAACGCTAATGCAGGCGCAGGTGCAGGCGGAGCGATCGGTGGTCCAGGAGGCTTCGGCGTCGCAAACGCGAAAGCCGACGCAAACGCATGGGTCAATGGAAACGCCGGTGTCGGCTATCCGACTGGAGGCTCAGCCGGTGCATCGGGAATGGCCAACGCTAATGCAGGCGCAGGTGCAGGAGGATTGATCGGTGGTCCAGGAGGCTTCGGTATCGGAATTACCAACGCAATCGCGGACGCCAAAGCGATTGCTTCCGCGGGCCAACACGCCGGAACCGGCGCGGCGGCCAATGCCAACAGCAACGCGAACGCCGTAGGACCCAGTGGATTCCCGTCGTGGACGACCGCCTTCAGCCAAGCGGCAGCCAACGCACAATACCAGGGATAAGTTCATATTCACCGATTATTATCATTTTTTTTTTTTTTTTAATTCGACTAACGGGCTCCAACCGTGACTGCCGGACATTGGCGTCTGGTCCAACACACAATGGCATTAAACGGTAGATATTTCGAGGATTTGCCTTCATTATTTTTATCACAGTTTCGAACTCTATAAAAAAAATATTCAAAAATGTTTATATTGACATATTTTTTTCCCCCTGAGAGCTGTTATACTTTTACACTCGAACATTTTAGCTACCAAGCTCACAGTGACAAATATCATGGATGAAAAAATAATCATTTTTTTTTTTTTGTTGTCTACTCGGTGACAGACTCCGTAGATTTTTTTTCGCCCTCCATTCGAGCTCCGCCAGAAGTGCCTGTACATGCGAATCGTTCGTTACGGGCAGTGGAGTTTTATGGTCAAGAGCGTCGGGCGTAAATAATGGCGAAAAAAAAAAAAAAAAAAAAAATCCCCTCAAAGTACATAGGAGGCCGATTACTCAGGTAAGAGGCGGTTTCACGATCCCGAATAACCAGTTTTACGGGAAATATTAGCGTGTACTGTACAGAGGAGGGGTTTGCGAGAGGTGCTTGACGCCGAACTTGTAACGACTCAGCTCGACCTTCAACACTCGTGTGTGATTATTTTTAAATATGCATAACTATCATGCAGCTGCTCGTGTGCAATTTTTCAGCTATCGAAAAAAGACATATTCATACGTGTAACGTTGCGTATCGTGTGTGTACTTTTTGACGGTTGCACTGATGCGTAAATAATGCAATAATGCAATTTATTGCATTAGTCCCTTCGGAACTTCTGGTCCTTTTCGGGGCCTCGCAACGCGCCAGATGCACTGTTATTTTCGGTGTACTCTCATCGTTGTGTAATTTTACGTTGAATATAATATGAATAAAAAAATGAATACACAAAACAATGCAGAGAAGAATATTTTCTTTAGTGATTGAGTGAAATTTTAGAACCAATCGATAATCGATCGATTCTAGAGACAGATCGGTAATGAGACAACATCCGAACGTATGGTTTTCGCTTTCGTACGGAAGCGATGAATGTGCAATGACGATTTCACGACACCTTGTATTGTTCATCGAATCGAAATAAAATGTTTCCTGATATAATTATCGTTTACATAATTTAATGCAATAAACCCTTCGGAATTTCTGGCCCTTTTCGGGGCCTCGCAACGCGCCAGATGCACCTTTATTTTCGGTGTACTCTCATCGTTGTGTAATTCTACGTTAAATGTGACTTCAATTAAAAAACGAATACAAAAAAAATTTAAAGAAGAATATCTTCGTTAGTGATTGAAAGAAATTCTAGAGACAATCGATAATCGATCGATTCTGGAGATAAATCGGTAATGAGACAACATCCGAACATATGGTTTTCGCTTTCGTACGGAAGCGATGAAATGTGCAATGACGATTTCACGACACCTTGTATTGTTCAAGGATCGAAATAAAATGTTTCCCGATATAATTAACGTTTATATAATTTTTCTATCTATCGTCTATGCTTTCGATTTTCTTCTCCCGCCCGCCGCTGCCGGAGCTATTACGCTGGCTAATAACAAGGCGGGTCTGATCGATCACCTTCGACGCGGATTAAACCTCGATAAATTGCGTCACTACTTGTAACCACTCCAACGATAATTCACAGCCAACTATGCGAACGGTAATAATACCTCGGACGATGATACGATCCGACGATTAAAACAAATCGTAAATTAAAAAAAAAATAAAAATAAACATGCTGGCGATAATTCGCGCGAAAGGCTCATCATTCGTGCAATCTTGAGCTGTCTCGATTATGATAAATGCTAGAATTTTACATGCATCTTCGCTCTCCGTAGATCAATTTTACTTCCTCAATTGGGTATGAATTTAACTGCATACGAACAATGTATACATTCGTTAGATCATTATAATTTTTTTTTAATGCTTCCTCATGGAGGAAGCTTTTTTATGACGAATTCATTAATTCTTAGATTCTCATTATAAAATTGTTATAAAATTTCTCCTAAATAAAAATGCGCGCAATGCTTCGTCGTAATTTTCTTTTAATTTTTTTTTTTATACAAGGCTCCAAACGGACGGATCGCTTCATAATTTTTCTCCGTCATCCACCAAAGCTTCCCCCGTGAAGAGGCCAAAAATGAACCAGAACACTTCACCGTGGAAGCGAAGTGCAAATTAATTTATTCAATTTGAAAAAAAAAAAAATCCCTCCGATCTCTTCGCTGTACGATTTCTTTCATCGGCAACAAGAAGCCTGCGCATTTTGCCGAAAATATCGGATGAGACAACGGAGAGGGCATTTTCACGGTTGGAAACTTTTCGGGTCGTCGATAGGGCAGGTAGGCAGCCTTCTTCTTCTTCTCCAGCCTGGTTTTATGCCAGCGGCCAAATACAAGAGGTAGACGTCTATAGTAATATCCGGAAATTCCAAAGAGTCTTCTAGAGAAGGGGCGGGAAGGTAGAGGGGGGTGTTTAGGGGGTGGTGCAAAGAAAACCCGAAAATGTCCAACTTTCGAGAGTGGCCAAAGCTGGACTCTCAGACGTACCTGACCAATAATGGGTCGAGGAGGATTTCCGGACTCCCGCACCCCTAAAATTCGGGAGGAGATAAATAGCTCGGTCCGAGGGAAGTTCGAGCCACAACGCAAGAGACAACAGTGCAGCGAACATCGTGAATCAAGAATTAAAAAAAAAAAAAAATTACCATTCGATTCCGTTCAACTCCGGCAAGAGAAGAGAAATAAAAATCATGAAGATCGTATTACTTCTCGCGTTAGCGATGGCTGTGGTGGCCGCGTCGGTCGCTTTGGAGGGCCGAAAGGGTGAGTAAAAAAATCTATTGAAATCGGCCGGACAATAGCCACGGGTCAGTGACCATTCGCGTTCGTACATGCGTCAAACATGTGCGTCATACGCGAAGTTTCGAGACTCGAAAGGGGGGTTGGCTCGTGGCGTTATTATTATTATTCTTTCTTTTTTTTTTCTTGCTTTTTTCGACGAGATCGAGTTCAGTGGCCTCCGAGCATCGTCTTGGATTGCTGCGTCTCGAAGACTCCGTAGATCATGCTGTGTTACTTGTGATGAACATTTTTTTTTTTTTTGGTTAATAAATAATTTTTTTTGTTTCTTCGTTCAGTCGATCAGCGCGAAGAAAACGAACTACAAGATCTCAGCGTCGAAGATAACAGGGACAAACGACACTTGCTCAGAAGCCGCCTGCTCCACTCCTCGAGGTGAGTCCTTTGATTCTCAATTTTTCATGAACAAATAAATATCTATAATAAAATCAGGAGAAAAATCCAGATTTTGCCAACAAATCGTCAGCATTTGTCGGCAAGGAATGGCAGAAAAAATTGCGGCATTTGCCTATGTTTTTGCCAGCATTCAATGCCGAAAATTCTCACATGCATATTGTCAGAAAGGCTTAATTTGCATGAGTCATGATTACTTTAGGTCAAATTTTTGAAAATTCGATGTCTTATAGAATTCAAGTAATTCCATCGATTCTCATGAAAATTCAATTCTAATGTGCTAGTCCATTTGCGTATCATATTTTAGAAATATATGTCGACACTGTCCACAGTTTGACACAATTTTCAAACAAATTGATTCGATTCGATTTTTTAACAAATTTAAAATCCAAAAACGCGCATTCTCTTCTATCGTTACGAAGGTTTAATTTCGGCGAGACGAGACACATGCACACGTCATTGTGTTATAATTTGCATCGTTCGTAGGCCAATTAATTCACTTTTATTTCAAATAAATTAATTGTAGAGTATTATTAATTATGTTATGTTATTAATTATTAATCGAACATTAAAATTAGGCAAACGAACACTTAAATAAATCATTATCGTGTAACGTTATTCATTATCGATCCATTATCAAACTCACTCGTCGCATGAAAAAAATAAGCTTTCGTTATCGTTTGCAATAACGCTGATCGAGAAAATGTGTAATCAGAGGTCGGCTTCTGATGAGGAGGAATTTTTGTCTATTTCACGGCTCTCAACGTAGTCCTTGCGATTAGTGTTCGCTTAGCATAAGTTTCCAAAAAAATGAGCAGCAATTGCAAACACTTCTGGATGGTATAAACATCGGAAAAAAAATCAAGCATATTAAAGGTGCTGAAAATATTAATTTTGCACAATAATAATTTTAAAATGTTCTTAAAAAATGAATGAAAAATAAAATTCTTCAACAAATCTTCCGGAAATCGAACTTTTTTTTTTTCTAACAAAAAAATGATTCGTTCATTGACAAATGATTCGTTCATTTTTCTGAATACGTATGAATGTTTTCAGATTTTTAAATTCACTTTGATTTTTTTTTTTGTATGGAAAAAAGCTGTAGAAAGAAAAAAAATTCAAAGTGAATTTAACAATCTGAAAAAATTCATACGTATTGAGAAAAATGAACGAATAATTTTCATAAAAAAAAAAAAAAAAAAATATTATGTCTCCGGAAGATTTGTTGAGCAAATTTAATTTTTCACCAAATTTGTTAGTAACATCTTGGAATTATTATTAAGCAAAATCAATCTTTTCGGCATCTTTGATACACTTGATATTTTTTCCAGATTTTTATACCGTCAGGAAGTGTTCACAATTCCCTCTCCTTTATCTGAAATTCGCAAGGGCTACATTAATAATTGAAAAGTCAGCTTACAGCAATCGTTGTTGGTTTTTGCTACAATATTTTTGCAATATTGCCGGTAATGAACAGCAAAGCTTCGTGACAAGTAAATCGCCCTTGAGAATTTATATTATATTTATATTATAATTTGGAAATTTATTAAAATTGTGTTGTATTATTATTTTTTTTTTTTTTTTTTTTAAAAGGGTTTCTGTGAACGAACAAGGGACAAAAGTGAGAACGAGGCAAATGGCTCACAACACGGTTCACCAGCGTTGCGGAGGCATGCGAAGAGGCCTTCCACCGCGCGGTCTTGGCTTCGGATTATCTCACAAGGAAAACCGAAGAGTCTTCGGCGCAGGTATCGCAGGACCGTTAGGCGCAGTTGGCATCCACCGTGACAGCTACGATCAAGACCTCCGCTTGACACATGAGAAGTAGAATTACACAAGCCCGAACAAAGTCCCTTTCTCTTTTGCCCTTTGCCGAAGGCGCAGAGCTGAGAAGGGGAGAACTTTCGACGTGAGCGACAAAACAAAATAAGAGCGATCGCGTGTCATTTATATTCGAAAGCAATTTGTACTCGTCAAGTCATTTACGTAGCTCTAGCGAGGTGAACATTTATCGTCATCAATTTTTTTTTTTTTTTTTTTTTTTTTTTTTTTTTTTTTTTTTTTTTTTTTTTTTTTCATCCCGTCTGCCGGGAATTATTATCCGCACGGTATACGAACGGTTTGTAAATATAACAGATTTTTTTTTGTTACCCGTAAACGTCGAAAATTTCGATTTTTTTAATTTTAGAATTTTTATTCCAATTTTTTATTTTATTTTTTTTTTTACCCGTAAACGTCAAAAATTGCGATTTTTTTAATTTTAGAATTTATGTTCCAGCTAATCGAATTTTTCTGACTGGACAAAAAATAATAGTATCACAATAGTTGATTAAGATAATAAAAATTATCGACGTTCGGGAACAAAAGATATTTGTTAAATGTACGAACCGTTTTTTCTTTATTTTTACTGTTTCGTTGAAAAATACTTTATTACTGTAAATTCGAATGTAGCTCGATAGGTTTTTTTTTTTTTTTTTTTCTTTCACAGGTATCGATATATATAAATACATTTTTATCTTTGCAATTTTCTTTTTATAAAAAAAAAAAAAAAAAAATTATTAAAAAATTGCCACCGTTGCAAAAAATTTTCTTCAGCGATTCGTGGCATTTGCATTAGGAGAAAGACTGAAAGTAGCTGTTAGAAGTCGTGACTCGATCGTCCGCAGTAATTTTATATTTAGTCGTTAAAATTTATAACTGTCGTTACTAATATTAGCTAGAATAATAGGATTAGGTATTTCAAAAAAAAAAAAAACAAAAAAAGCATTAATTACTTTACTTCCTTTAAGCGCCATAACTCATTATTATTATTATTGCTATTTAATCCGTAATGTTTATTTATTGATTAACCAAATATTGTAGTTGTAAAATAAAAATTGTAATTTTTATACCATTAAAGCCATCTTTAGCCTTTACACGAATGATTTTTCGACTGTCAACCTTGACGCCTCCTTTAAATTACGAAACTCGCGTTGCGGAAGGGTAAAATAAAATTCATACATATATTTAAATACGATTTACACGTGAATATTGTTGATTTTAATATTCATCGCGAAAAGCGACTCCACGATTTAATTCGATCGCCAATTCCGGTCGGCCCCGAACCGGAAGGTCATCCACTCGATATCGTTGACCGTCCAATACGATCGTTTCGCGTCCGGAAATAGTGGACGACACGACGACTTTCGCACCCAAAAATATATTCCTACAATCGAAGCCTCTTTGTAACGGGTTTTCTCCTCGTATAAAAGAAATCGCTAACTAAAATCGATCAGTATACTTCAACTCCTTCGTGTAGCGATCGAACCGCCCGAAAGATCGGTAACGACGCACGTACAACCAATATGGCGACGTTTCCTTTGTTTTTCGTAATTTCAATTTGCACATTCGTCCTCGTCGACGAAACTCTGACGGAAACGATGAGATCTTCCGCTGTTAGAGACATCGACAGACTGGAAAAGGAGACTGCTCGATCGACCGGCGGTAAGTCGGCAAACATAAAGAGTAAAAATAAAAATTGATCGGCGACGCGGAGGTCATGAATGATCTTGAGACTTTGTTACATAGATACATAGACTTTGTTACGTAGATACATAGACTTTGTTACGTAGACTTTGGTACGTAGACTTTGTTACATAGAATTATTATCGCACTATACTTTTATCTAATACTTTTATCTAAAAATATGGTTCCCCGTTATTAAAAGCAAAATTGTAAAAGAAACAAAAAGAAAACAAATTATCCTTGCGGCCAAAATAATTTCTTAAAAATGAACAAACTTTTTTGGTCCCGATTCTCTGCAGGTTCCACGAGGGAACGGCGTTCGTCCTTTGACACCAATGACGATGAGTATAATTACGACAATGGCGACGATGATTACACCGACGATGGCGATTCCCGTCATTTGAGCTTCGGCCACAAGCGGAAGAACCATCGCAGGCCTCTTCTTCTGTCTCTTCTCGGCGGTCAAGGTCACGGCTGCCGAGGTCACGGATGCAACGGAGGTCACGGGTAGGTTGCAGTTAATCTGCAGTCGAAGATGTGCGAACCTTCGAATCATCGTTACGATCGTTTGTTATTTATTGGAAGATGGCGACCGCAAAGTAGACTCCACGGTGCCGAAGGAGGATCCGTCGCGAGTGCCTCTTCAGGGTCCGTGGGCGGTTCGCCTCATTACGGCGGTGGACAGAGCCAGGCGAGTGCTCAGAGCGCCAGCTTCAGCCTCGGTCCCCTCACAGCGACTTTCAGCCAAGCTCAATCATCCGCTGGCAATAATAAAAACGATGGAATTCGAGAGTGAGTGTTAAGCTCGAAGTCTCTTTGGGCAAATGTATCTTGTGATTTACGGCGTCGCAAGTTGTTGAGAGATTATTTATCGAATCGAACTAAATTGCTCGCCGAATTCTGGAACAGCTCGGAAAAGTACATGAAAGTACGGGTTTTGGAACATTTTTCGAAATACTGACAGTTTTACCGATAACTTTTACCGATAAGTTTGACCGATCATTTTTACCGATAATTTTTACTGATAACTTTGACCGATAACTTTGACCGATAACTTTGACCGATAACTTTGACCGATAACTTTGACCGATAACTTTGACCGATAACTTTGACCGATAACTTTGACCGATAACTTTGACCGATAACTTTGACCGATAACTTTTACCGATAACTTTTACCGATAACTTTGACCGATAACTTTGACCGATAACTTTTGCCGATAACTTTTACCGATAACTTTTACCGATAACTTTTACCGACAACTTTTATCGATAACTTTTACCGACAACTTTTATCGATAACTTGTACCGATAACTTTTACCAATAACTTTTACCGATAACTTTTACCAAAAAACTTTTACCTAAAAATGTTTACCAAAAAACGTTTAGCAACAAATTGGTGCCACCAAATGAGTGCCAAAACAACAAATTGGTGCCAACAAATGTGACCAAGAAATATGTGGCAACAAATTTGTGCCATCAACTTTGTGCCAACAAATTGCACAACTTTCAAAATGATGTCACTATTCGTTTAAAGGCCACATCAGATTAATTTTTTTTTCTCGTTGACCACGACTCTGAAACTAAATCCCACCGTGACATTTAATCCGTAAATGCCCCACCTTCACGTGATTAAAAAAAAAAAGATTGCCGATTACAGTACCCAAAATCTCCGGCTGCTGCACTGGCATTTCTAAAATATCCCTCGAAGCATACGAAGGTCAATTAAAAAATGCATATCCCATAATGCAACATTGCCCTCTTCCAACATTTAAGAAAATCCCATAAGAAGATTATCTACCTCCGTATTTTTCTTTCATTTCTACTTCTGTGTGTGTTCTTTTTTTTTTTTTTTTCTTTCAAATACATTTTTACCCCGGAGGGGTTGAACACCTCGTCCTGTCGAGTACCGCACAGTCTAGACAGTTTTTGGACACCGTCCCGAGAGTCCCCATTGCGAGCGTTAAAGAGTTATTTCGCATCTGTAAACCTGCGGGTTGGTCGTTCATGCGAGATATATCCTCATGCCTCATCTCGGTCTCTCGGTCTCTCACCTTCTCGCACACCGACTCTTCTATGTAAATAGCCGACTTCGCGTTTATTTATCTGTACAACGCGGATCGGTTGTGTTAGAAAGATATGCCGTAATGGTCTTGGGCATTGTCCTCGGTGCTCTCGCGGCTTGAATACTGCTTTTCGTTCAAACGTGTGAAAAGGAAGGGACAAAGAGAAAATGAATCTTCACCCGGGTTCTCAGGGCGTTTCGCGCCAGACGGCCAGACAGACCGGACTCGTTTTAAAGGGATAGCGAGATGGAAATAAGCGAACGTTTCGGACGGCAGGGAGCAGGACGGAGGGTCAGGAAGGAGGATGCGGTGTGGCCGAAGAGGGAAGGAGCGAAGATGGCGAACGGGACGAGACCGGGGAGGAAAAGGGGTAGGGAGATTTATCGGGGTTGGAGGAGCGTCGTGCATGCGAGATCGAGCCGAGAAAGAAACTCGACTGGCTCAGCCACACTGCGGCGCGAAATCGTAATATACTTTTCGAAAATTCTACGCCGACTGGATACACTTGAGGTAGTCCGTGCGAATGGCGTTCGCTTCGCATAAGTTTCAGATAAATTAGAGGGAATGGCAAACACTTCTGGATGGTATAAAAAATTCGAAAAAAAAATTAGGCATGTTGAAGATGATGAAAATATCAAGTTTGCGTAATAATCATTCCATAATGTTATTAATCAATTGATGTAATAAAATTCCAAAATGTTATCAATCAATTGATGAAATAAAATTCCAAAATGTTATCAATCAATTGATGAAATAAAATTGGTCAACAGATCTTTCGGAATCCTAACTTTTTTTTTTTAATGAAAATGATTCGTTCACTCTTCCGAATACGTATGAATTTTTACAGATTTTCTTATTCACTTTGAATTTTATTTTTTATTTTATATGAGAAGAATTTGTAGAACGTCACGAAATTCAAAGTTAATTTAAAAATCTGAAAAAGTTCATGCGTATTCAGAAAAATGAAGGAATCATCTTTATGAAAAAAAAAAAATAAAGTTAGGTTTCCGGGAGATTTGTTGAAGAATTTTATTTTTCATCAATTTGTTGATAACATTTTGGAATTATTATTGCACACCGCACGAAATCATAACTTACTTTTTGAAAATTCTACATAGACGAATATAGATTGTTGTTTACGGCATTGTCGTAACGAAGATTGTTGTTTACCTAGTACTGCTTCCCTAGAACTAGGGAAGTCTGCAGACCGTCGACGCGACTCTGCACAGACCGATGTCTACATAGAATGTAGACTCGAGTCTGTGTAGACTTCCTGAGTAAAAAAAAAAAATTGATGCATCATCGTCGCTACAAGGTTACAATAAAAAAAAAAACTGCTTTGATTTATAATTTCAGTTACGACTACTGAAGGTTCTGTACTGCGCCAAAGAGACCCGAAGGCTGATCGTCAAGCGGCATATAGTTTATCATTTTTTTTTTTCATTGTAAATATCAACGTCAGACAAAAATTCACTTGTTAATATACGAAATTAATATACTTGTTAATATACAAAATTAATATACTTGTTGTATACGAATTATTAATATACGAAGGAGCAGAGCAGAGCGGAGCGTCGGGGCAAAACGGACGATCTTTACCCCAAGTTTTGCGTCAAATGAAGGGCGCAGGTCAGTTTCGCCCAGCTCCCCTATGATATGTAGATTATATACATAGTGTTATGTTCCCGCAAATGAGCCCAACAAAGCATCTGTAAATATCGCCGTAGTCGGAGTGTACATACGCGTACATCGTGCAGGCACCCCTTTGGCGCTCTTTGCTTCCCTCCCGATTACCCCCTCCGCGTCTCCCGACAGAGTTCAGTGACCCCTTTGTCCTGGTATCCTCAATTTAATTCTTTGTCTTCTTTTTATTCGATTTAAAAAAAAAAAAAAAAATTATTTATTTATCGCGTGACTGGTAACGCTTCGTAAGCCTTGTTACATTCACTTATTTCACAAAGTCGCCATTGCGAGTGTCTTTTCGTTTTGTTAGCCACGATAAATGATAAAACGATGATTTATGGATCCTTTATTTCCACTCGTAAATCTCAACGGATTAAGAAGGTATTTTTATTTTTTTTTTGTCTTGATATATTGCAGACCCACAGTCTGTATGTAATACGTTATGTGGCTACCGAACCACCCACAACAACGTCACATTATACATGAGAAAATAAAGTGCAAAGGATTAAATACGGTGTACTATGCCGAACCGTCCCTTCCTCAAGATTTCCCTCTCCTCCCCCTCCCTCTTCCTCTTTTTCTCTCCCTCTCTCTCTCCGTCTCTCTTCGTCTTTTTCTCTCCCTCCCTCTCTCTCTCTCTATTCCTCTTTCTCTCACCCTCTCTCTCTCTCTTCTTTCTCTCTTTCTCCCACTCTCTCGCTCTCTCTCTTCCTCTTTCTCTCTCCCTTTTTCTCTGTGCGTTTCTCTCTCGCTCTTCCTCCCTCTCCCTCTCCCCATTCCTCTCCCCCTTCCACTCCCCTTTCTCTCCCCTTCCTCTCCCCCTCCCCCTCTCTCTCTCTCTCGCCGGGAGTGCACCGGCCCTTTGTCCCAAGAATCGGTGGGTTCCTCAGCCTCCGCCGAGCCTCAGCCGCCAGATGTTCTCGAAAATAAGAACTGCAAGAGTTCGCGAGACGCACGGTTAAGATGCAATAAAGAAGAATAAAAAAAAAAAGTAGAATTACGGAAAACAAGACGATCGATGGAAAGGGACGAAGCAAGAAGAAGTGAGACCGCCGAGCGATCGAGAAGGAACGATCCGGAGTGGCTGGAGACAGAACGATCGCCAAAGACGGAGGTGAAGAGGGACGCGGAATAGCGCCAAAGTGAAACGGGAGGATTTAAAGGAGGCGAGGGAGGCTTCTTCTCCGGGGATTAGGCAGCACAAAGGGAAACCAAAAAGAAATGCCCGGGTGTGCGCGGGCGAGAGAGAGAGAGAGAGAGAGAGGAGCAGAAAAAACAAAATAAGAATAAAAATAAGGGGAAGGTAAAAAGCAAAAAAGGGGCGATATCGGGATCCGAAAAGAGCGTGCAATGACCGGGCAATCTGGACACGCGATCTCCGTGGACCAGTAATGTATCAACAAACCGTGGAAGCTGTAACGTTGATTTTTTTTTTTGTTTTCTTATTTTTTCGTCTATTTTTTTCAGGTCGCAATAATTAATCCTTTAATTTCAAAACTTCTCTCCTGTAAAAAAAAAAAAAAAAAATTCTCAACACATCAGCATTTTTTTTTTTTTAATAAAAAATTATTGAAAAATGTCAATTTTTTAATATTTACACTCAAATGAAGGAAATTTGGTAACATTGATTATGTTGTTTTTTTTTTTTTTTTTTTTTTTTATTCGATGAAGCGATTGATTCGAACCGTGGCAAAATGTATCAACAAACCGTGGATGTTGCAACGTTGATCTTTTTTTTCTCATTATTTCGTCTATTTTTTTTTCAGATCGAGCTAATTAACCCTTTCACTTCGAAGCTTCATTCCCGTCGATAAAAACAATTCGTCACCGATCAACCCTTTATTTTATAAAAAAAAAATCACTCAAAAATATCACTTTTTCAATCTTCGCACTCATGAAGGAAATTTGGTGATATTAATTATGGTTTTTTTTTTTTTCTTAATTCGATGAACCGATCGATTCGTACCGCGGCGATTAATGCACCGACTGTACTCGAACCCTTTCGGGTACTTTGCGACGTGCCAAAGCTCCGCTGGGTGCGTTACGGCCCTGCCAGACGGCAAACCAGTCCTTCGACCAGTCCAGAAGGAGAGAGAGAGAGATGGCAGTAGGTTTCTGAATAAAAAAAAAAATAACAATAATAAAAAAAAGCAAAAAAAAAAGATTAAATAGAAAGTGGTCCGTCCGGTGCAACAACCTACAGTGTCTGACGACGACGACGTTTTAAAGCGCGCACTCCCGTCCCGTCTTGCGCTGTTCCTGTTTTTCTCTCTACACTCTTGTATATACATAACGTACACGATGCATGTCGCTTATACGTACATGCGGGCCTGTGTATGTGCACCTTGTTAAAGATGTGGATGGTACAGTGCGTGCCGAGAGGAAGGAGCCTGGCTCTCCCGAAGGCTCCGTCTCGATCCTGCCCGCATTTCTCGTGCGGTTGTCGACTCGGAAAGTATCCTCGGGGTATTGTCGGTAAGTGTTTGTAGCCAAGTACGTCAAGTCGTTTACACGTCGTTCTCGTCCACATATTTTTTTGTTTTTTTTTTTTAACTCTTTAAAACTTTAGTATTTTGTTAAAATTTTTTTTTTTACAATCTATTTCGGTGAACAATATTAATTGAAATTGTTCGCGGAAAAATCATTGCTTGGGCAATTTTTGTGACGGTGCGAGAAAGATTTTCATGCTGCACAGTTCTAACTCTCTTCATTCATTTTTCTCATCGGTTTAGAAAAATCGAATTTTTATTTGCTAAAAAAAAATCGTATTCATAATTTGTTTCTTGCAAAATCGTGAAATTAAATTTTTTGCATCTGAGCATGTCAAGTCGTTTACACGTCGTTCTCGTCCACATATTTTTTTTTTTAACTCTTTAAAACTTTAGTATTTTGCTTCAATTTTTTTTTTTTTTTTACAATCTATTTTGGTGAATAATATTAATTGAAATTGTTCGTGGAAAAATCATTGCTTGGGCAATTTTTGTGACGGTGCGAGAAAGATTTTCATGCTGCACAGTTCTAACTCTCTTCGTTCATTTTTCTCATCGGTTTAGAAAAATCGAATTTTTATTTAAAAAAAAAACGTACTCATAATTTGTTTCTTGCAAAATTGTGAAATGAAATTTTTTACAGGTGAGCACGTCAAGTTGTTTACACGTCGTTCTCGTTCGTATTGTTACTCTTCTAAACTTTAGTATTTTCTTCATATTTTTTGAAAATCTATTTTGGTGAAGAATATCAATTGAAATTATTCGTGAAAAAATCCTTCCTTGGTTTATTTTTGTGACGGTGCGAAAGATCTTCGTCTTCAAAATTCTACTTCTCTTTTTTTTAACTTTTCCCATCTGTTTACAAAAATTGTATTTTTATTTGAAAAAAAAAAAAAAAAAAAAAAAACAGAGAATTAATCATTTTTCTTCTCGCAAAGTTTCGAAATGAAATTTATCGTTACGAAGACTTTCTCGCAGTTGCGTCTTCGCGCAGACATAATAATGTTGAAACGGACATTCTACTGACCTCGAACGGTTCGCGGTTTTGCTCTTTGCAGTCGCTCGTTTCTCAACTGCGCGTTGCCACTGCGACTTAGTCGCACTGAACTCGTCGCCGAGGTGCGGACGAATTTCTAATAATCCGATAAATTTTTATTAGGCAAAAAAAATAAATAAAATAAAACGCAATAGACACATCTCGGCATCGACGACACTTATCCTGCAATGGCGAAAATTTTGGCACTTTTGGTGATCGTATCGGTCTGCGTTATCGTCAATGTCCGGGGTCAAGCAACCAACAAAAAACGTGAGTAATTAATGAAAATAAAAAAAAATACAGAATATTGACAATAATTTTTCTCAATTTCTATTGAGAAAATATTAATAAAATATTTTTATTATTATTATTAGAAAATATTAATATTTTATTAATATCGGAAAATATTAATATTTTATTAATATCAGAAAATATTAATATTTTATTAATATTAGAAAATATTAATAAAATTGATTTTTATTGGAAGAAGTTGTCGAAGATCTTTCGAATTCGCAGCTGTTATGGGTCAGGCATTCGACGAAATTGTAGTATCATCGGTTCTTAACGTCAGGCGCAAATCGAAGGAAAATCGTCAGGGTAAAAAATTGCTGACGAACGTGCCGTCTGGAACTACCGGTCCACCTGGTAATCCAACGGAAAATGCATCGAGGCTCGTGTCCAGCGACGGAAGTAGAATCTCACAAGATAAGAGAGAACGTCGCCAAATCGTAAAGAACAGGTGAGCCAAGTATTGTAAGGAGGGAAGACTGGGGCAAAATGGGACACCACTAAATTTCACCAAAAAAATCATTGGTGCACCGCAGAGAAGGGTAAAATGGGAATGTTGTAAACTAAACAAAAAAATGTGGGGCAAAATGGCATAACTCCAAATGGAACATCAACAAATTTTCCGAAAAAAATAATTGCCGCACTGCAGAGAGTGGGGTAAAATGGAAGAACAACAAATTTTCCGAAAAAATTCATTGGCGCACTGCAGAAATTGGGGTAAAATGGAAGACCAACAAATTTTCCGAAAAAATTCATTGGCGCACTGCAGAGACTGGGGTAAAATTTAAAAGCCGTAAACTGCTGACGCGGGGTAAAATGGGGTTGCTCCAAATGAAAAAAAAAAATTCTCTACTTGACAGCGTCGTGAGATTGAGCGGTTTCACATTTTAGCCCGATGCACATTTTTCGCAGGTGCTCCGAATAATGATTATAAATTTATTATTATTTTTTTCACCCGAACGGCTGTTGCTTCTGACCCGTTCTGTCCCCTCCTCGTGCACATATATTCGTAATTATACCCGTAAGATATATTCGAAATTTTATCCTCGCCGGTATGTGATTTTTATCGACTGTCGCAAAGTCGATCGACGGTCGAGAAATTCTATAGCAAAAATGTTCATTGCTCACCGATCGAATATCTCGCGCGCTGACTTACCGATCGCCACTATATACATACGGAATACGGTAAAGTAACTCGTCGAACAATCACAACGCAATTGCACTGCTAAATTATATTTTGAAAAATCTGTTTTAGATTGCTAGACCTCGGCGTCGCTGGATACCTGCTGAACTCTCGAAAATGATTTTGTTAAAAATTAAATGAATAATTAACTCACGTCTTGCGAGGACAACCGCACGGCACTCACCCCTCATCTGTGATCACACATTTTGGTTCGGCTTTTGGACTTCGGCTTGTAACAAAAGAAACAATAAATTTTTTCTGTCTCATAAGATATCGTGTAAAAAAAAAAAACCAAAAAATTCCCACCCTCTCCAAATCGTCGGAGAGTCTATATGGACGCGAGTCTACATTCACTGTATAGAGTTGAGAATAAAGGTCTCAGACTCAACGGTTATCGTCAAAATTTACGTCTACAACCGCCCCGATAGTCGGACTTTCCGTAGATGTGCATAATTGATCTACTCAGCAAGTCAATGGTAGATCAGAATTTTTTTGACCCGCGATAGATTCGGTTCCTCTTTATCGTCTGACTATTACTCGGTTTTTCTACTTCAACCCTTCAAATAATTAAAATTTAATGTCGAGAAGTGAAGAAATAAAATCGACCGGAAAAAAATGGCTAAAAATCTTTGAAGAATCTATATACACGTGAGTCTACATAAACTGTATAGATTTATCAAGAAAGGTGTCAGAATCAATAGTTATTTTCGAAATTTATATTATACATTTACCGCCCGAGTCGCCCGAATAGTCAGACTTTCAGTAGATTCACATAATCGATCTACCGCAAGTTAATGGTAGACTGACATTTTCCTGACACGCGATAGATCGGTTCCGGTCTATCGCCCGATTATTGTTTGATTTTTGTACTCCAACCCTTTAATTAATAAAAATTTTATCCCGAGAAGTAAAAAAAATTGATTAAAAATCGTCGGAGATTCTATATAGACGTAAATTGTGTAGTTAAGTGTGTAGACTTTACCATTATCTGTCTACAATCGCCCAGATAGTTGGACTTTCGGTAGATTCCCATATTCGATCTACCACAAATCAATGGTAGTCCAGCATTTTTTTGACACGCGATCGATCCGTTCCGCTTTATCGTTCGACTATTACTCGATTTTTCTACTCCAACCCTTTAAATAATTAAAATTCAATCCAGAGAAATAAAAAAGAATCGACCGAAAAAAAATGGCTAACCATCGTCGAAGAGTCTACATACACATGAGTCTACATATAGTGTACAGACTTGAGAAGAAATGTGTCAGACTCGACAGTTATTTTCGAAAATTACACGTCCACAACCGCCCAAATAGTCGGACTTTTGGTACACAGTAAAAAATAATTTCATAAAATCGGAATACGAATTTCCGTAAAAATAATTTCGTTGAACAATTAACATACTAGTTTGTCCAGCTTTGAATATACAAGCCTGTCCTTTCATTTACCGTGTCATTGACAATCATAGTTTAGTTCAGCTCGTACTTTTGTTTCTAAAACTTAGAGCTCTGACGGTGCGATCGAAAAATTACCAAATAAAAAATTGTGGAAATTTCTGGACAATAAGTTATTTTAAAGAAAGTGAAAACTTTATTTTTACTCTGTAGATGCTCATAATCGATCTACAGCAAGTTACTGCTAGAGGAGCATTTATTTCAAACGTGATAGGTCGGTTCCTCGCTGTGGTCCGACCATTGCCCGATTTTTCCACTCCAACCCTTCAATCATCACTCATACTTCAAACCCGAGAACTAAAGAAAAAAGTCGACCGAAAATAGACGACCAAAAGTATTAAGCGATCGCTAAAAATAGCTCGTACAAAAAAAAAAAGAAAATTGAATGCAGAAGCGGAAGAGGACTTCTACGGAATCGACATCGAGGACGTTCGAGCGTCAATCGCACGCGTAGCCATACAAAGCGATCTTCCTCATCGCCTGTCGAACCGGTCTCGATCCACGAAACTCAAAGAGATGCCTTTATTCGGGAAGTGACGGTGCATCGGCTGAATGCAAATCAACGCATCCGAATGTCAAACAACTCGCTGGCGTCACAGGTCGATTGACTGAAGCGATCCTGTGTCGCGATGCGAACGGATGCGCCAGACTTTGCGGCCAGACTGATGACGACAGTGAATGCGTTGGCGAGTGGCTATGTACGTACAAGAGGATCGACGTCGCGAGACAAGAAAGAGAGAAAAAAAAAAAAAAAAAAAAAGGAACGGCCTATCTGATCGACGGATCAACGGTCCGATCTACGGTTTTCGAATCGATCGTTTCTCTCGTCGCGATCGTTATCGATTCAGCGACCGTAGCTTTGGTAAGCGAGCGTTTATGTCGTACCGATACACACCTGTGCCTGTTTTACGTCTTCCCATGGGAATGCTGGCGTTAAATCCGAGACTCGTCCGATCGACATCTTGACTACTGATCAGTCACTGAACGGTGGCTGATACAGACTTAAAAAAAAAAAGAAAAAAAATTGCAGCCGTCTGTGAGCTATCGACGATTCAGCGTCATATCTCAGAGACGAAATCGGCAAGGTACATCGCGAGGCCTTTTCGCATGGCCGTTCGAGAGATAATAAAATGTGCTTCGGCAATGAAGCACACGGCGATAACGGCAGTGGAATTGATGCAATTTCGAGCTGTGGACTTTAGGTACAGAAATTGAGAAAAGAAACGATTTTTTCGCGATTGACTTTACATGTTAATAGGGCAAATTTGATGAATATTGCCCGATTCACACATCGTTGATTCACGCGTTAATCGGGAAGGGCCGCATTCGCCAATTTCAGCCCAACTCTTGTCGCTATTCGGCGGAAATAATGTAGGGGAGAGCGGGGCAAAATGGGACAGTGGGGCAAAACGGGACGGCGGGACAAAACGCAATTTTCTAAAATAATTTTTGGATGGAAAAGTGACGCAAAAAGGAGCAGCAAATCGGAATGTATCAATGGGGAAAAATGGAGTATCCAAAAATTATTGGAACACTGCGTTTTACTCATTGTCCCGTTTTGCATCACTGTCCCGTTTTGCCCCGTTCTCCTCTACACGGAGAAATAAAATTGTTGGTACAAGATTTTCGTTGCCGTAACAAATTTAGTTTGTTAGTATCAGGATTTAAAAAACCAGCTTGTAACGATACCAAAAATGTTTGCTTGGAGCGATTTTCTACCGCAACAAAACAGCCTTTGTTGCTGTGACAATAAAAATTTGTCATATGACTGAGTGGGGCTCGTATATGTGCCAACCAACTACGACGATGAAAACAAAGAGACGCGAGGACACTTTGTATTCGAGTAAAAATAACAATACAGTGTAATTGCGAATTCTTGAAATTTGCTGTATACGGACGTATAAACTGCTCATACCTTTCGCAGTTTATTACATCGACACACAGCAAATTTCAAGAATTCCCAATTGCAAGTACAGACAATATCGTCATCATACTAAAATGATAAAATACAAACGCAATAAGTTTGTATCTCTAAATAAATGTATGTACATCTATAAATCTATGATCTATCTACAGCTCTCCTATTTCCAGTCATTAGTTAGCCGTCGAATTGCAGCGGACGTCGTTTGATCTCACAGCAAACTAAATCGTCGCAGTAAAAAGAAAGTAGGTAAAAAATTATTGGCCAAATAATGAGTAGGCAAAAAATTATTGTTACTAAGGTAAAAAATTACTATGCGATAAAGTAGACAAAAAATCTTCACCGAAGAAATTTTTATACGATACTTTTATATAATAGGCTAAATGCGGTGAATATCGCCGTTCTTTTTCTTGATTTGCCATTTTCACCTCAGCTCTTTCGCTATTCGGCGAAAAAAATGGTGTAAAAAAAAAATAAATAAATCTTGCCAGACGTCCCGTCTCGATAAATTGTAAGTTATTCCGTAGATAGGACATTTTCCGCGCGCGTCAACAAGTCTGCCAGGTGTGCATGCACGTCGAGTGCATAGACCTCGTGTCTGGCATAAAGACAGGGATTCCGAGCGTTAACCGAAATAGAAGCAAAACCTCTCGTCGTTTTTCTCCCGTGCGTAAGAATAATTTGCAAATGGTGAATACCAGAGGTGTACGATGCCGGTCGAGATGTAAAGGGGTCGTTGGCCCGCTCTTTCTCCCTCTCTGTATCTCCTCGGCATGTGCGTATCGCCTCGACTATCCGCTCGACGGTGCTTACGCACTTTTATATCTTAACGTGATTCGCTTCCGAATCGTGAATAATTTTTTTTTCTTCCCCCCCCCCCCCCCGGCGAATCGTTGTCTCGTTGATCCATTCTATTGTACACGTGGACCACTGTACGTGTAACGGCCGGCTTGAATAATACTCGAACAGATCTTTTTGATTTCGCAACGTACAAAAACGCTTTGGATCGGCAACTTTTTTTCCGCGTCGTTCGGCGGTTGACATTTTTTTGTCCACAAACTTCCGGAATTATTTTCTTGTTAATTCAACAAGATATATTTGTTAAACGGACATATTTTGAAAATAACAACATTTCTTGCAAAATTAACGCATTTTTTTGCAAAATTAACAATATTTTTTGCAAAATTAACACATTTTGTGCAAAATTAACAACATTTTTTGCAAAATTTACATTTTTTTTTTCGTAAAATGAACAAGAACTTTTTTTTTTGTCGTTTGTTGACAAGAAACGTCCATACCTTTTCTACTGTGCATTGTACACGTAGACCGCGATAGCTTTAATAGGCGGCTTCAATAATATTCAAACAGATTTTTTATTTCGCACCGTATAAAATGTTTCGGATCGACATTTTTTGTTTTTCAAGTCGATCGGCATTTGAAGCCTGAATTCGATGTATTTTTCGCGTTGCACAATATTTCATGCATTTTCGGTTGTTTTCCATTTACGAAACATTTTTGTTTGGCGATTCGCTTGCGAACCGTGAATAATTTGTTTTCCCTCCGGCGAATCGTCGTCCCGTTGATCCATTCTATTCGACACGTGGACCACTGTACGTGTAATGGGCGGCTTGAATAATACTCGAACAGATTTTTTAATTTCGCAACGTACAAAAACGCTTTGGATCGGCGACTTTTTTTCCGCGTCTTTCGGCGGTTGAAACTTTTTTGTCCACAAACTTCCGGAATTATTTTCTTGTTAATTCAACAAAATATATTTGTTAAACGGACATATTTTGAAAATAACAACATTTTTTTCAAAATTAACACATTTTTTGCAAAATTAACACATTTTGTGCAAAATTAACAAAATTTTTTGCAAAATTTACAAATTTTTTTTGTAAAATGAACAAGAACTTTTTTTTTTTGTCGTTTGTTGACAAGAAACGTCCATACCTTGTCTACTGTGCATTGTACACGTAGACCGCGATAGCTTTAATGGGCGGCTTCAATAATATTCAAACAGATTTTTTCTTTCGCACCGTATAAAATGTTTCGGATCGACATTTTTTGTTTTTCAAGTCGATCGGCATTTGAAGCCTGAATCAGATGTATTTTTCGCGTTGCACAATATTTCATGCATTTTCGGTTGTTTTCCATTTACGAAACATTTTTGTTTGACGATTCGCTTGCGAACCGTGAATAATTTGTTTTCCCTCCGACGAATCGTCGTCCCGTTGATCCATTCTATTCCACACGTGGACCACTGTACGTGTAACGGGCGGCTTGAATAATACTCGAACAGATTTTTTAATTTCGCAACGTACAAAACGCTTTGGAACGACGATTTTTTTTCCCACGTCGATCGGCGTTTGGAGCCTGAACTCGATGTATTTTTCTACTGGCACAATATGTATTTTACACACTTTTCACGTAGAGCTCGATACCTGTAATGGACGGCTTGAACAATACTCTGACAGACTCTTGACGCTAGAGTATTTTTTCTCAGTCACCAAGTTGCGCGGTTACACCCAGAAAAAGAATTTATCTGATGGCCACCGTTTATTGAGATTAAGTAAAATGTTTATTTGATTTAAATAAATATTTATTCTTAATTGTAAATTCTTTTTCTGGGTGTACGACACTTTTTTTGATTCGATTCGTATAATTTTTTCACACTTGCATTGTCGCTCGAAATTGCATGGCTCGACGCTCAGTATGTACATACTGTTGTATACAATAATTTAAGCACCTAGGGCACTACATAAGGCCATTCAGTCAAAGAGACCGATCCTTGGATTGACTTTTTTTTTTTTTCTAAACGATCGACCTTTGAAGCTTGTCTGCGATCTATTTTTCTTGACGCTAGAGGATTTTTTCTCAGTCACCAAGTTGCGCGGTTACACCCAGAAAAAATAATTTATCTGATGGCCACCGTTTATTTAGATTAAGTAAAATGTTTATTTGATTTAAATAAATATTTATTCTTAATTGTAAATTCTTTTTCTGGGTGTACGACACTTTTTTTGATTCGATTCGTATAATTTTTTCACACTTGCATTGTCGCTCGAAATTGCATGGCTCGACGCTCAGTATGTACATACTGTTGTATACAATAATTTAAGCACCTAGGGCACTACATAAGGCCATTCAGTCAAAGAGACCGATCCTTGGATTGACTTTTTTTTTTTTTTTCTAAACGATCGACCTTTGAAGCTTGTCTGCGATCTATTTTTCTCTTAGTTCGATATTTCGTGCATTTTCAAAGAGTGCATAAAATATTTACAAAAATGTTCAGTATGTGAGGATTATCGAACAAGTGAGTGACATTGCCAGTTTGCTTCAGCAGTTGCACGATGGAACCATCCGAGAACTAGGTATAAGGAATAGGAATAGGAGAAATAAAGTAGAACTGAAGCTAAAACTGAAACTGAACTGAAAGTGAGAACTTGGTCGAGAGTTAAAGTCTGAATCGCAGAACGAACTCGCGAAAGACTTGTCATGGGACGTCGAATCGATCGCTTATGAGACTAAATTGGTGTTGCAATTTTCACATATGCGGAGCTGGTCAGTACTTAAAGTACACGAGTACTTGTTTGGCACTTAAACCACGTACTCAAAGTATCAAAGTACTTTTCGGTACTTTAAGTACTATTATCGAGTACTAAAGTACTTGTACAATTTTGAGCATAGCTTCCTCTTTGAGGAAGCTATGCTCAACATTGTAATAAATGAGGAAACCATGTGTAAATTACTTTGCACCCCTTTCGTAATGTAAAAAAATGTCTGTCCCATAACATTATTTTACTCACAACCCAATATTTTCCATTTAAATCTCAAAAATACGATTTTTCGTGCATAAAATCGAGATTTTCAATGTCTCACTGTACTTCAGTCCCAAAAAAGCCAGCGGATTCGTGTTCACGCTGGAAAAAATACGTCGAAATGCGTGACAGTTCATTTAAAAAAAAAGAAAAAAAAATTTCGTCAAAAAATTGCAAGACTACCCATTTCGAGTCAATTTTTCACGTTTTCCAACGTCCTCAAAGTGCCCGATAAAACGCTTCTCGAACTTCGGATAAGACCCTGTCTCGTGTATTTTTTACCGCAGAACACGACGAGCACCTCGAATTTTCCCTAGCTCCATTGGGAGCCGCGATATCGACCTCTGAAAATCACGAGAACCGACGTTTTTTTCAAAAGTGGCTAAAAAATTGAAAAATCGTCCGTCACTCGATTTTTTTTTGTTTCAAGGCTATAGTCGACGTGCTTTTTCCCGCTGTACACGAATATAACAATTATTTTACTCCCAGCTCGATATTTTCCATTTAAATCCCAAAAATAAAATTTTACTTTTTATGTTGAGGGTTTTTAAATTTTTCATTTGTAATGCTGAGGTTCTCCGCAGTGAAAGTAAACCATGATTTTCTACCCTTTCGTCCAGACAATGTGTACGAAGGAAATACGATGTTTTTTTTTTTTTTTTTTTTTTTTTTTTGGGGAAACGGCCTAGCCCAAGGGGACATATAACAATTCAACTCGAAATTTCAAGCGCGTAACATTGGCTTTTAAATTCCTTTCGAGTTCGTAGAGCGTACGTTGTTGGTGACCAACCAACGCTCTCCCGGGGATGCGTACAGCGTTGCGCGAAATATGGAAACGTCGTGTAAACGACCAAACAAAGGGATTCCTCGAGACGTATGGTCATGGACGTGACGGACGGATGAACGGACGAGTATAGAATATCATTATTATAGGAATTGCATAATCGGCATCCATTCGAATGTCGAGATTCGTTTCAGCAGACGAAGTTACATGATGGTTTACGATGGAAGATAGTATTTTTTTTTTGAACCCCTCAGTTGCCAACTTAGGATATTCGCTGCGTCGGCGAAAGAGCATTTTTTTTTTAACATCTTCTCTATGTTTGAGGAAAAAAATATTCAGGAAAAATTTTGCGAGCAGCAAAACTATCGCGAAACACTTAAACGACTTGGGAACGGATGTGTTATACGGATGTTTGAAAATCAATTTTATTTTACGATAACTGTAAAAAAAAAGTAGATTCGATTTATCAGATCTCTCGAGATTTTAATATAATTTATGATCACTTGTTGCAATCGGTTTTCGTATTTTATTACTAATCGTTATTGTAAAAAAAAATAAAGCAGATACAAAATATCGAAATCGTCGAAATTTTAATAATTCATCATCAACTGTTGCAATCAACTTCTGCATTTTATTACTAATCATTATTGTAAAAAAAAAAAGAAAGCCGATTAACAATAGCACATCCTCGAGATTTTAATAAATTTATCATAATTTACTGCACCCAATTTCCGCATTTTATTACGAATCATTATTGTAAAAAATAGAAAGCAAATTAACAATAGCAGATCCTCAAGATTTTAATAAATTTATCATAATTAACTGCACCCAATTTCCGCATTTTATTACGAATCATTATTGTAAAAAATAGAAAGCAGATTAACAATAGCACATCCTTGAGATTTTAATAAATTTATCATAATTTACTGCACACATTTTCCGCATTTTATTATTAATCATTATTGCAAAAAAAAAAAGCAGATCATCAATATCAGATCCTTCGAAATTTTAATAACGTATCATCATTTATTGGTAACCAATCACCGAATTTTATTACTAACCGAGCTGTCCGTGTGCTGATCCGGAAACCTTTCAGCCGTCTCGTGGCCCAAAAAAAAAAAAAAAAAAAAACCCAAGAAGAGTTACCGTAACGGGTACAAATGGGATCCGGTGACGTTAGCCCGACGTAACGCCGCATCAAAGCCGGTCCCATTTCAATGTATTAATATTATGTCAGTCATCCGGCGGAGTGCGTCTGGCTTATGAGATTGTCAGGGGCGACGATAATTCCTCGATGCGCGATCAAAAGTCCGCTGGAGTCCAATCGCGGTGGCCGACCACGTCGCGTCGGGAATCGACAATAAGCCCGGTTCACAGATCCGCCTTCTTCGCCTCTCGCTGCTCGCCCTTCTACGTCAGAATCCGATTCTTCCCAGGATCGCCTTCGGTTACCTCGTTCCGTATCCAAAATTTATTAGCAAAAAAAAAATAAATAAATAAATGACAAAAAAAACACCAACAAACTTCGACCGATTGTTCATTCCCGTCGATTCCACCTTTATCGGCATCGCCGATCGTCCGCGCGGTCCTCGATTTATCGTTAAATTTGAAAAATTTATGAACCTCCCTGCGCGCGAAGAACCTCCCTTGGATGGGCTTGGAATCTTTGATCACAACCGGGGGGGCCCCCGTCAGCGGTCCATGAGTCAGTGCGGCTAAGCACATGCCATCGGCAGGACGCACGGAAAATTATATTACTTCGAGGATCGGTTCGCTTGCGCTTCGGGCGCGTATCAGCATTCGCGACGGTCGCCGACGAGGGTATACCCTGTTTACGCGAGACCGAAGGGTTCCGCGGTCGTCGTAGTCTAGGCACAATGTCGCGATCGCTGATAACCAATGTATCTTTTTTTTTTTATTTATTTATTTATTTTTTTTTTTTTTCAATCCTTTCATCGAAGAGCGTAGAATCTATGAGTCACTGGATCGAGCCACGTGCAGCTGAATCTTTCATTAGACAGCGCAGCTAACGATTTAATGAACTCGCAATAGCAAAGAGAGAAAGGCCGCGTCGTGCCCGAGAGGGCGAAAGATTGAACTCTTGTGGAATTGCATTTTTTCTTTTTTTTTTTGAGGGAGGTTTCTACCTTGTCGGATCATTTTTTTTTTTTTTTTTTTTTTTTTCATGTTTCGGAAAGAGCCGATGTTCAAGAATGCGTTCAGCAAATTGTGTAAGCATGAAACGTTTCATTCTATTCGCACGTAAACTGCGGTTTAAATTTAAACTCGTTTTTCTTGAAACTACTCTAGGCACAATGTTGCGATCGCTAATAAACAATGTGGTTCTTATTTCAAAATCTTTTTAAAAAGTTTTCAATCCTCTCATCGACGATGAATCTTTCCCTAGACGGCAGAGCTAACGATTTAATGAACTCGCAATAGCAAACAGCGAGAGGCCGCGTCGTGCCCGAAAGGGCGAAAGATTGAACTCTTCTGGAATTACATTTTTTTTTTTTTTAAGGGAGGTTTCTACCTTGTTGGATCATTTTTTTTTTTTCATGTTTCGGAAAGAGAGTTTAAGAATACGTTCAGCAAATTGTGTAAGCATGAAACGTTTCATTCTATTCGCACATAAACTTCGATTTAAATTTGAACTCGTTTTTTCTGAACTACATTTTTTCAAGTTTGCGGAAGTGCTCCCACACGCCCTGGATGAGCAATCTTTATGAAATTTGTCAAGCGCGTGTAGAAGAAACGTCTTCGTTAGTTGAACTGGAATTATCCAAAAATATTCAAAGGTTGTGATTTAATGAACAAAAAAAACTGTAAACATTTTTAGTTGAGAAAAACGAACTTCCCCTAGATCGCTCACTATATTTTTATTTTCCAATTTTTCTTCTTGATTCTAGTTCAAGTTATATACAATATTCGACAAAGTAAATATTTGTTTCATTTTTTTTTTTTTTTTTGCTTCAGATCATCTGTCCAGGACTTAGGACATACGTGGCTCCTCCCACTTCCACTACCATGTTTTGTCAAATTTTTAAAAATACTTTCATATACAATAAAGAGCGCTCAGACAAGATACCAAATATCAACATTCTATATTTAATACTTTTCGCATGAAAAATTGATGAAAAATCGAACATTTTTTTGGCCCAACAAGGTAGAAACGACCCTTAAGTTGTACGGTGTGAATGTTACATTATATTTTTTAGTATTTTTTTTTTTTTCGGGCACATAATATCCTCTACAATGCTGCCGAATTTACGAGTTTATTGCGGAGTTCATTGCTTCGGAAAGAATTTTTTTCGTCCCTCGGGCATGTTTTGTCAAATTAAAAAAAAAATATGTTCATATTCAATAAAGACCCCTTATTCGACATACCAAATACCAACGTTCTATATTTAATACTGTCCGCATGAAAAATTGATGAAAAATCGAACATTTTTGTTGACCCAACAAGGTAAAAACCTCCCTTAAATAGTACGGCGTAAATTTATTATTATATTTCTTGTATTTTTTCACGGACGTAATTTCCTCTACAATGCTGCCGAATTTACGTTAGTTCATTGCCTCGGAAAGGATTTTCCTGTCGGTCCGGCAGCCAAAACGCGCAGGACATCGAGCGATTTTACACGAGGTTCACCGACATCGCTCGGCTCGCCCCGCAGTCTCGTCCTGTCGAGAGAAGAAAAGGACGGTAGCCCGTGTACCGTACGCAAATCGCGAACGCAATTAATTCGTTAAATTCCGAGTTGGAGAACACACCGCTCCTTCTCCGTTGTTGTCAATCCCGATCACGTAGCTGGTGACCAAACGCGCGCGCGCGCGCGCGCCCGCGCGCTCACGAGATCCTTGAACGAACAAGTGCCTGGTTGGGTTACGGGTTTCTATGATACGTGTGCGTCTTCTTCGAGCGTCCCGTCCTCTCCCGCTTCTCCCTGTGGCTATAATGGCAAAAAAAAAATAGGTGGGGGAGAGTACGAAGAGAAGATTCCGTAGCACCCTATCGGACGCCGCACGCATGTGGAACCCTCCCTCGTTTCGTCCAATCGCACGTGGTCAACTTCGACGACGCTCCGACGGGTATAAAAGCAATTGCGACATTGAAGAGCATCATCGAGTAAGCTTTGCACCGCGATACCAGGTAGATCTCTCTATTTCTCTCACTGCGCGGATAGTGCCTGGAATCGGACGTGCAAGACGAACGCAAGTTTTCATCCCGCGGTACACCGACGATTCGTTCAATTTCGCTCTTCACTTTCGCGAAACTCCGGATTACCAAAGTGTCGAGGACGTTAGGCCGATTGAACAGATCGTACGATGACTTCCTGGTTGAGCTTCGCACTCCTGGCGGCCGCGGCTGCGATCGCCATCACGGAGGCACGCGTCATACCTGCGGAACCCGGTAAGCCGAACATCGCCGTTTTGGCGAGTAACTTTTTCAAATTTTGAGAAAAAAAATGTCATCATGGAAGAAACCGAGAAACGGCTTCGATTTTTCTTTTCTTCGTTTTTATTCTTTTTCTAAACGCACTAAACATCAATTCAGTGGAAAATCGACACCGACTCATTGAAATTGCGATAAATCTTTTGATTCACAATTTTTTCGAATGGACCGAGTTTTTTTTTTTTTTTTTTTTTTTTTTTCAAGGAAAGCAGGAATTTGATTTTTTTTTTAATTTTCAGTTTCGCTATCGATGGACTCTTACGGGAATCCTGTGATCTTCCTGCGCGAGAAGAGGGCTCCGGTCGGTGCTTATCCTCACCAGGCGATGATGTTCACCGGTTACTACCGTCCGCGTCGTAACGACGGTCAGGCGACCGGTGTCTTCGCCCAGGGTAACGCGGTGAGCGGCAACTCTTATCTCGGCGAGGGTCAGCAGGATTATCTTCAGCGTGGTCCGGAGCCGATCGACGAGTCCGGAGTGTCGAGCGCGGAGGCTGAGGCGGCGCCGAATCCTCTGGAGCATCACGCCGACGAGGAGGAGCCGCAGAGCCACCCTCAGGAAGAGCAACAGGACCAGCCGGAAGTTCACTCCGTACAGGTAAATTTTCTCTCGTCGACTGTTCGATCTTCGGAACGAGAAAATGTTCCCAAAAATCAGTAAAATCCTTAATATACACCCAGAAAAGTAATTAACTTGACTGGCGTCCGCAAAAGTAAACATTTATTCAATTCAAGTGAATCTTTACTTGAAAACAATTAAAATATTTCTTTAAGCCAAACGAACATTTATTTGCGAGTTCCCGTCAGATAAAATATTTTTCTGGCCGTAAGTTGTGTTGCAACCGAGTGATTTCCCATCAGGATCAAGAGGAAGAGCCTTCGGTCTACACGCCGGAAGCTCCCGCGCAAGAACCGGAAGTCCAGCAGGCCGCAGGCCCGAGCCGTCCCTCGAAGAAGCAAGGCCCGAAGAAGAGCAAGAAGACGCCGGTTCCGGTAGCGTCCGAGGAGGAGGATGAGTCGGAGGACGAGGACGAGGACGAGGACGACGATGAGCCTTCGGTGCCTTTCGTACCATTCAAGGCCAATCGTCGTCGTCAGGGCAGCGTTCCCAACTTGAACAACTTCTTTCCGATGGTATTTAGTTATCCGCGAGGTGTAGCTCGCGACGGCTCGTCGGGAACACCACCGGGAATGATAACCGCTATAGCCAACAGCTACTCCACTGGCAAGGGAGGAGTCGCTAGCTCGGTGGCCACGGCCTACGGAGGATCGCCTCAGGGGTAAGTTTGTTTCTTGGTAGAGAAAATTGTCCAAACTAAGATTCTGTCAGCAATGGCACCGGCGATTTCGCCCAATCGTTCGGTGCTGGCCCGATGCTGGCCCGATGCTGGCCCGATGTTGGCCCGGTGCTGGTACTGCCTGCTCGGATAACAAAAAATCTAATCTACGGCAAACTTGAGATTGATCCATTATTCGCGTCCACCCAAAGTTCTAGGATTGGACGTATGAAGTGGAAAGTGGCAAATAAATGTTTTTTTTTCCTCGTCTTTTCGCAGAAAGAAGCAAAGACGCGCTCAACCCGCTCAGGAATAACCGAGGTTCCGTACCGACGTAAACGAGCCAATTTAGATGAGTTGATTGATCCGTGTTCCGAACGGACGAACGAAATTGCGCAATCTACCGGAGCAACGTCAAATGCGCTTCGTCGGAGGTCGAGTGGACGCGAGTCGATCGGTAACCGGATCAATAAGAAAGAAAGAAAAAACAAAAAAAAAACGGACTAACAATAAAGTTGTATGAATCATTTCGATCACGACCGCTGCCAATCGGACGTGCCGGATAGCAGGATAAGAGTCCACGTCGTGTGTAGCGTATGTGGAATAAAATAAATAGATAGAACCCATAAGAGAAAAAAAAAAAAAAAAAAGAGATGCCTTAATTTTATTCCGACAACCTTCGATACCCGACACGATCCAGGAAGAGTGCACGCGCGCGGCTGCGCACGCGTCGAAAAATAAAACGATGAGGAAAGACGGGAAAGGTAAAAGAGATGCTTATTTCGTGGAATACCATATATACATAGCTTATCGTCAATACGATCACGAAGGAGTCTCGTCGTGTACCGTTAGAAAAGGAAGACAAAAAGAAAAGGTATTGGCGATTCTTACCGAGCCGGTGATCACGGATGTCTCGGATAGTCTCGGATAGTTATTCTTGGATAGCGATATTTGAATTCGTTGTAGTGACTGACGGACCGGATGTTTACTCGATCGGGGAGGTTCGCTTGCGGAGGGAGGAGGTAGTTGGCATTGGGAAAGACCCGGAGGAGTTCCGAATGAAGGCTGACTTAGTTTCCATATTCCGCAGTCCCATCCGTATAGAGAAAATCACTTAAAATAATTGTTTTTTTTTTTTTTTTTTTAAGGTAGTTCTTGCGAATAGTGTTCACTTCGGATAAGTTTCAGAGAGATGAGAGGGTATTGCAAAGACTTCTGGATGGTATGAAAATCTTTAAATAATCGAGCATATTAAAAGGTGATGAAAAGATTAATTTTGCATAATAATAATTCCAAAATGTTAACAAATTGATGAAAAATACAATTGTTCAAGCGCTAGAAAAGGATGACAAAAGAAAAAGGTATTGGCGATTCTTACCGAGCCAGTGGTCACGGATGTCTTGGATAGTTCTTTGAATACCGATATTTGAATTCGTTGTACTAACTGGCGAACCGGATGTTCACTCGATCGGAGAGGCTCGGTGACGGACGGAGGACGCAATTGTCCTTGGGAAAGACCCAGAGAAGCTTAGGAAAGACCCAGAGGAGTTTGGGAAAAACCCAGAGGAGTTTGGGAAAGACCCAGAGGAGTTTGTGAAAGACCCGGAGGAGTTTGGGAGAGACCGGAAGGAGTTTGGAATGAACTACGTGTTGCTTTCCATATTCGCCATTCATGTAATGCCATCCATGCAGTCCCATCCATGTAAATAAAATCACTTTAAAAAATCGTTTTTTTTTTTTTTTTAATCGTCAGGTAAACGGTCCAGTTTGAGACTTTCAGAGGAACGTTGTCAGTTTCTGAGAATAAACTGTTTCAACACGTACATTAAAATCTTCTGAATGACATTTAGCTATTTTGCAATTTAGATAATCGAGAATTTTAACAAAAACATTGATCTAATAGTGCTTCTTTGCTGCCGGTGTTCCTGACAATGTGGACCCACTCATGTCGTACTTTGTAACGCCACGTGTACCCGCTTTCTGACACTCATGCACCAATTTGCGACACCCGCGCGTATTTACTTACCCAACTTCCGACACTGCGATATGTCAGTCTAATTTTAGGATCAAATTTCAGCTATGAACAATGAACAAGCTTAAAGGAATTTTCATTGTATGTATATGTGAAATTTGTGCATTGCGTAGTTTTATCATTTTTTTTTTTTATTAAAGGTATAATATCGGATAGTTTTCAAGTTAATTTTTTTTTTCTTTTTATTTTGCGTTTTACCCTCCGATTTGGAAAATATATCAAAGCCTTGAATGAAAAAACAAATTGCATCGCAGAGTTAAATGCAAAAATATTTTAAGTAATAAATTTGCAATCTGATGAATTATCATGATGTCCCTTTCCTCACGTTCGGATAACGTCAATCAAGCAAAAGGAGATTCAACGGCGAAAATGTTTCGCAGATAAGAACGATTATGGTCCGATAGCCGAATTGTCCGTGCGGCGGATGCACATTTTGTAATTGAACCGCCGATACCGGCCGCGATCATGCTTGAAAACAACACGCGGACTGATAGAACACGCAGCTGCATCTTCATTTTCCACTCTCCGAGGCCAAAGACGATTGCGTATATAAGGTCGACTTATGTTTGAATTTCAGAGGACGCATTCCACTTGACTCTCCGATACAGTTGACAGCAAATAATTTTTTATTTTTTTTTTTGTTCATTCAACTTCGAGGACGCTCAGAGATGTCGAAGTTTGTCCTGATATTCGCTGCAGTGGCGATCGTCGTCGCCGCTGTGGCGAGTCCTTTAACAAATGAAGGTACGACAAAAATACGATATTAAGCCTTGGCTAAGTCATTAATTACCATTGAAAATCCCATCGACTGGCATTAACCATTCGTCAATGGTAATTCAATGGGGTTTTGCGAATGGTATAATTCCCACTCGTACTACCATTTAATATACCATTCGATATGCCATTACGTTGCCCATTCGCGGAAAAATAGACTATACACAATTATCCACTTTTTTTTTTACACTGTCTAAATATATAATAAATTTAAAAAGCTGTAATGCTCCCGAAAAAAGTCTCCTATTATTCATAAATAATTTCGATCCTCAAGTTCGCAGCTACTATTGTCGATTCATTTATGTGCTATTCATTATCGTTTATACCATTTAAATGAAGTTTCCTACTTATCCACGCGATTCCCTTGTGTTTGTCGACTCGATTCTCGTTCATCGCGAATTATAAATAGTTAGACGTGGAATTAAAGATTCTCTAGATTTTTACCGTTCGATTCAGCTCCCATTTATACCGAATGGTAAGAAATACCATTTCAGCTGTCCCTGTTATGCTCCGATTGACTACCATTAATAACGAATGAAAAAAGTACCATTTGTTACGTCCCATTGACTAGTCAGTGAACTCCCATTAATAACGAATGGGGGGGGGGGGGGAAATACCACTCGAATTTTCCCAGTCATTTGGAATTGGGCTCCCATTAAATGACGAATGGGAAAAAGTCCCAGGAAATTGCCATTGGCCTCCTATTGGTACCGAATAGGAAAGTGTACCACTTAAAATTTCCCATCGATTTGTCAATGGAGTCCCATTAAGAATTAATGGTAGAAAGTACCATTTCAATTTTTCCCATGAATTTCCATCAAAATCCCATTGACTATCTTTTGATGCCATTCATTGCCATTAAACGCTCAATGAAAAACCTTGCCAAGGGAAACCAGTCGATGATTCATTACTGATAAAAAACCTAATTTTATTTATTTTTTTATTTTTAGAAGGAAACGACGAAACTGCGCCAAGAGTACGTAGAGGTTTCCACTTATCTATTGGGGGTGGATTGGGCGAGGATGGTGCACATAGTGGATATGACGGACACGAAAAACACGGTGGTCGTCATGCAAGCCATCATCATCATCATCATGGACATCATCGTTCCAAACACAGCCATCATCACGCCCGTCATCATCATGAGCATGCTCGTAACGGGCATTATCATGAAAATCGTGTTCACGATCGTCATGCTCATGACGGCCTTTTTGGACATCTGCGTCATCATCTCGAGCATATCAAAGATCGTCACGACATGCAACTTGAACATATGCGCGATCATGTTGGACATATCCAAGATCATCTTCGACATCTGCACCAATATGGACCGCATGAACACTTTCACAGATATCATCGTTCGGCAGAGACTCCCAAGAATTAAGCCAGCGACTGTCGTGAACGCTCGTTGATCGTTATTGTTTTGTAACTCAGATTTTGTAACGATTTTTACGTACGTACGTACGATTGTAAAGTTTTGTAACGTTTTGTAACTCATGTTTTGTAACGATTGATTTTGTAACTCACTCAACACAGCACCAAGAACAGCGTTGGTTATGATTTGAAATTTCCTAACTTTGGGCAACCGATTTGATTTCACATTGGTGTATTAAAACCAAGCTAATCAACGAACGAAGTCTCTCTACTAATTTTTTTTTCCTTCCTTCATGCTTCTCCGAGTGAAATCCCGGGTATCCACGAAATCGTGGATATGCGGCAAACGACTGCGCAGTCGTTTAACGCGCTTACCACGAGAAACGTAAATTATTTCTTTTGCATAATTTACCGTGTATACGATATTACTCTATAATAATAAAAATCCATGCATCAAGAGGTGGATCTAAGGTACAGTGGCGACAGGATAAACAACAGTCAGTCGCACAAATAGTCGTTACCGTAAACATTTTAACTCAGACAATTGTTACGCTCGTACTTAGAGTGACGCAATTTCTTCCATAAAATGTTGTCGACTGGGTTATCACTTTCAATACAAATGCCGGTATATTAACTGGCTATCTTCTGGCTATCTTCTCATTGTTAACGGCACTTGTGGGTCAAGATGCTTATCGTCTAATTTATTTAAACGGTGGCGTTACGACTGTGGAATGATAGTCTCTAAATCATTGTCTATATAACAATTAAATTTCAAAAATCATCCGTTTCAAAACCGTAGAAATGCTTATTAAAATCTTTATATTCGTACAAACAGATTTTCGAAACGGACATGACTCCTGCCAAACGATCGATTTTCAAACCGGAAGTGACGAATTTCCGTTATAACGTCACTTCCGGTTGAAGAAACCGCGATCCATCGATACATTGCCGAAACTTTTGGTTTCGCAGCATAATCGATTGAAGAAAAAATAAAAAATCGCAAGAAGTTGAAGACCTACTATAATGAGCAACGTCTCATTTTGAAGGGCAACGATCACGCTATATAAAGTGAGAAGCTCCATTGCCGTAGGGTTTATTCTCGTCATGATATTAAAATTTTGATGGGTCTCAAACGTTCGAAATAACAAGTTTGGATGCCTTTTCCGTCTATGAACACAATGAAAATTTAACGTACGACTCTATTCCGATATCTTCAAAGAAGCTTGATCGACAGAACCGCGATTTCCCGTCGCATTGTTGAGAATTGACTTGTGATACGTTCATTCGACTGATTCAACCACCCGCGAGAGCTCCTCTAAAAGCCTCGAATCCTGTTCGCAGTTCGAATGACGATATTAATGAATTTTTGACTGGAGCTCTGAAAATTCGATTAATTCCTCGAAATCGGACGAATTCACCGCAACGACAATTTTCTCACGTACCGATAGCGCTAAATTTACGTGAAAGCCGACACGACAGCTAAAATATTTCGCAAACAATGCGATATAAACACGTTCCACATTGCTCGTTACGCGAACGAGATAACGCCTCGAGCGAACACGCTTCGTTGATAGAACACGGTAAAAGCAAAATTATTTGTGCTCACCAGGATAACGAAGAAAATTTCGTATATAAGGTCGAATCGTCGCCGTTTTTCGGCAACACTTCGCATTCGAGACCGCGAGACTGAGCTGTCGGGCGGCACAATTCGCCGTTCCAACAGCGAGTATTGGCAGCTGTTAACAATATCAAGAACAATAGTTATTTATAACTCTTTCGTGAGATCCACGTCGGACGAGTTTCAGCAATGTCGAGGCTCGCGCTGATCCTCGTCGCGGCGGTGATCGTCGTCGCGGTCGCGGCCACCCCTGACAAAAGCGAAGGTATGACAAAAACGCCATATTAATAATCGAGTCTACGCACTCGCGAACAAAAATAAAAATAAAAAATTAATGAAAATTAATCCTGTACTTTTTTATCATCTATTTTGCAGAGGAAGTCGGTGAGGCTACGGTGCGAAAAGCCAGGCATATCGGTCGTTTGCTGGAACGGATACGCTCGCGTCGACGTGAAAAAATGTCCAGAATCAGGAACCTTCTGGGTCACGGAAACGAGCGTTTAGTCGCAGGTCCAAACAATGACGGCGGAAACGGAGGTGGCGGCGGATACGGAGGTGGCGGCGGATACGGAGGTGGAGGCGGATACGGAGGTGGAGGCGGATACGGAAGTGGAGGCGGCGGCGGCTACGGAGGTGGAGGCGGAGGAGGTTACGGAGGGGTGCACCGAGGAGGTTACGGAGGTGGGGGTGGATGTGGAGGCGGAGGTGGAGGTGGAGGTCGAGGTCGGGGCGGATGTGGGGGCGGTGGCGGGTGCGGAGGAGGATGCGGATGAGACTACTAATAACGTGATCTTCGCGAAGATGTTCCCGTTCATCCCGGATAATACCAAGTGGCGCTGCGACCCGACGACAAACCAATCATTTCCGTCGTTGTCTCGTTCTCTAACTTCCATTCTGACTTCCGGCGTCATCGCTAACTTCCATTTTTTTTTTTTTGTTTTGTTTTAATTTAAGATTGCAAGCGATTAGACTTCGCACATTTGTGTATACCTTCATTAAATAGAACGACTTGAGGAACTAAGACTGCGCTCGTTAATTCTCATTATTTCTTCCGAAAAATACTTTCCAACGGGAATCCGAAAGTCAACCAAGCCTAAGGCAACGGCACCAATGCTCGAACATGTACCGGTATCAAAAATTGATTGTACACTTGTAATTTGTATCTAAAAACGTTGATTGATGAGGAGAAAAACGGCATACAAGGTTTAGGCCTAAATTGTTTTCTATTGTTGCATTTTGACAAAAGGCCGACAATGGAGTGTCCGAATATTGGTGCAAGCGTTACTACGTACGCGAGCCAATTAGTCGGGCTGAAATTATGTTTGCCAGTTTTCTACGTAGCTTATCTCGAGTATGTATATTCGTCTCCCGGGTAATTTAAACAATTATTTTTTTTTTTTCATTAATTTGTTAATAACACCTTGGAATTATTATTGCGCAAGCTGAATCTTTTCAGTACTTTTAATATGCAAGAATCTTTTCAGATTTTTATATCATCGAAGAGTACTTGAAATTTTCTCGTATTTTTCTCGAACTCGCGCGAAATGAGCGCGATACTAGCGTATCTACCTTAAACGTCTGACCCTCGGTACTTTTACCTTATCGTCGTCCTCTCTTCGAGGGAACAAAATTTGTAATAAAAAAAAAAGTGCTTGCGCGACTTTGATTTTTCGTATTCGAACTGTTCGAAGACGAACAGTTCGGCAAGGTCAGATTATAGTGAAAAAAAAAAAAAAAAGACGAAGAAATTTCACAATTCCTACGTAAGGAAAAGCGATGTGGAGCGTGATTTCTAGCACGCAACTCGTCGAGCTGCACGAATTTCTGTGGTAAGCAAAACTCGTTCCGATCAGCTAATAACTCGTTGTGTACGTTCGCGTCGTGCGCTATGTCGCAATGCGTACGTGGAAATTCCTTGCCTCGACCGACCATGTCGCATGCGCGGACAAACCACATATACAGAAAAAGTAAACCGCAAACGTCGTATATTCAAATATCGCCGGATTCTTATTTTCAGCTACGTGACAACTTCGCTGACCTTGCCTATCAATGATTTCTCTCGTTATAGAGAGTAGGCGCGTCGATACATTCACTGATCGCTTGTCGATGCGCATCGGTGATCTTTCGGGAGATCGCAAGAAACAAAAATCAAGCTGAATCATCGTTAAAGATTACCGTCCTCGAATCGTCGCGCGTGGAAAAATCGTGTACTTATGTATGGCGATAATAATTGATAATTATTATCGTCGATAATTATTTGTTATTCTATTTATTACATGACAAACTGGCAATGTCCAATTACACGTGATTAATCGATGATCGGAACGACCAATTAGCGACTTAAAATAAAAATCAGCATTAAATAAAAAATTAATACAATAAAAAAATATTATTCTATTTATTGTACGATAAACGGGCAATTGAAAATTACAAGCGATTAATCGGAGATTGATCGGTGATCGGAGCGACTGATAATCAACTTAAAATAAAAATTGCCATTAAATTTAACATTAATACAATAAAAAAATATTATTTTATTTATTGCACGATAAACGGGCAAGGGCAATTGATTTTAATCAGGTATTAATCGGTGATCGGAGAGACCAGTGAAGTGCTTAAAACAAAATATAGCATTAAATTAAAAATTAATGCGTTTAATAAAAATTATTATAATTATGATTGATAATTATATTGTAGATTAGTTATATTAGTGAAAATGTAAAAAAAAAAAAAACTGGGGTCGACAGGTCAACTGAGGGAAGCGCAGATTTTATTGGAACGGCAACAAACACGTCCCCGACTCGAAAAGTATATGTCAATCGTCTAACTCAATACAATGTTGAGCTTACGACGGGCTACGTTCACATCTTTTAGCTAAAAGAAAACTCAGCGAGAGAAATCCCCAGCTCCGTCACAACCTCGGATCTAAATAATCTGTTGTTTATTCACGATTAATGCACTGAAAATCCGGCGTTTGTATTGTTCGAATAAAATAAAATAACTGATTATTTATCCTTAAAGCTTATGAACCATTTACACAGTACGAAAAAAAAAAAATGTATCGAACCAATCAACGCGCAAACCCCCTTGCATCCATGGCTAAGACCATAGCATATACAACAAATACTAATACCAAAAAAAAATGATTCATGATTATAATAATCGAAAATTAGTCCCATCGCTATACAAAATGTCCGGATGCGATTCGTTAATGATTATTTATCCTTAAAGCTTACGAACAATTTACACTGTAAGAAAAAAATGTATCGAACCAATCAACGCGCAAACCCCCTTGTATCCATGACTAAAGTCATAGCATATACAACAAATACCAATACCAAAAAAAAATGATTCATAATTATAATAATCGAAAATTAGTCCCATCACTATACAAAATGTCCGGATGCGATTCGTTAATGATTATTTATCCTTAAAGCTTATGAACAATGTACACTGTAAGAAAAAAATGTATCGAACCAATCAACGCGCAAACCCCCTTGTATCCATGACTAAAGTCATAGCATATACAATAAATACCAATACCGAAAAAAAAAATGATTCATAATTATAATAATCGAAAATTAGTCCAATCGCTATACAAAATGTCCGGATGCGATTCGTTAATGATTATTTATCCTTAAAGCTTATGAACAATTTACACTGTAAGAAAAAAATGTATCAAACCAATGAACGCGCAAACCTCCTTGTATCCATGGCTAAGACCATAGCATATACAACAAATACCAATACCAAACAAAAATTATTCATAATTATAATGATCGAAAATTAGTCCCATCGCTATACAAAATGTCCGGATGCGATTCGTTAATGATTATTTATCCTTAAAGCTTATGAACACTTTACACTGTAAGAAAAAAATGTATCGAACCAATCAACGCGCAAACCCCCTTGTATCCATGACTAAAGTCATAGCATATACAACAAATACCAATACCAAAAAAAAAATGATTCATAATTATAATAATCGAAAATTAGTCCCATCGCTATGCAAAATGTCCGAATGCGAATCGTTGATATCCATTTCTTTCCTCAAAGTACTCGATCGCCTCGTCGATCGAGAATTACCCAATACCCAATGACCCTCGACAGTTCGTTGACACTTGTGCGTATTTCGCGCTTAAATACATATGCTTTCGCATAGCCAAAAAAAAAAAACAAAAAAAAAAGAACCGAATTCTCAATCTTTACTTCGTTACCCAAGAATATTTGGCCACGCCGATCTAGCAGCAGCTTTCTCGGAACTTCTCGTCAGTGTTCCATTAATAACCCCGCATCTCTTTCTTTTCCTCATACAAATATCGGTTCCCCGGTGTGAGACTTCGATCGTGTGAATGGTCGTTTGGTCGGGGCCAAAAGCGGCCTCCATAGCTCGAGAGACCGTCGAACGGCCAGCGACCGTTTTGCCTATGGACCAATGTGATACATTCGTACCGCTCGTGCGCGCATTAATTAACCGCCGCAACACCGATGACCCCATTATCTTCAAGGGAATTCCCCCATCATTTTTTTTCTTTTCCACAGCACCCCCTTCACCGTCCTCTCGATCATTTCGTCGCGAAGCCTCAGCGGATCGCTATATAAATCTAGGTAAATCAGTGAATCGGCACCATTTACTTATCGACTAGTCTCAGAGACGAAACACTCCCGAAGAGGAACTTCGATCTTCTTGTTTCTGTAAATCAGTGTAAAAACAATAAAAAAAAAAAAAATGACGAAGTTCGCGGTGATTTTGTTCGCTGGCCTCGTTTCGGCAGCGATGGCTTTTCCGACCGAAATCGTCCAAGGTAAACATTGAACCGTCGGATTAGTTGTCTATTGCAGTTTATATTAAAGACGCCGGAATGTCTGACGTGAGTTTAAAAAAAAAAAATGTTTTTTTCAGATGTCGCTGCAACGCCAGTGGTGAGATCTGTCAGAAAAGCTGATCCCCAATTCGGTGGACTCTACCTGGGTCTTGGAGGTGGAATTGGAGCTGGAATCGGAGGCGGACTTGGATACGGCGGTTATGGAGCTGGATACGGATACGGTGGAGATTATGGAGGGCACGGTGAATACGGCGATTACGGACACCATCATCATCACGGAGGGTACGACGGACACCACCATCACGGAGGGTACGACGGATACCACCATCACGGAGGGTTCGACGGATACCACAATCACGGAGGATACGGCGGACACGGCTATCACGACCACTTCGACCATTATCACCATCACCACTGATGAGGCTTTCGAGCTCAGTCATCCCGAAGACTCCGTCCAGACAGTCGTCAAAAAGAAACTGGAGCATGCAGAACTGATTTCCAGACTATCATCTGAGAGTCCAATGTTGTTTTTTTTTTTTTTTGGACTACAATAATGATTCATCTTACATACTTCGTATAGGATGAGAGAGCAAAAGAAGCGAAAATGTATCAACGACATAGTGAACTTTTGTCTTGTTTTCTTTTTGTCTTCTACGCAGCTTCGACCATTTGCACGATGCCGAGAGGCAAAGTGGCGACTTCGACTTTATTGATTTAATGTACCTGACGCGACATCTTTTTGTTTTAAATTAATTAAATAAAATAATCGAACTAATGAAACACTTCGTGGATTTTATTGTCTTCCTTTCGTCGTTATGCGGAATAATTGTAGGGTCGAGGAGGATTAAGGTTTGAGGCTATTCGAGGTCTCAAATCGAAAGCTCATCGACGAGAGTAAGAGTCGATACTTTACTATTGTACTAGTGGTTACGTGGCTCGCGTGCTTCGCGCGTTCGCAGTATCTCTCTATCAATAAGTGTGAGTATCTGTGAGCATCTGTGAGTATCTCTGAGTACCAGTGAGTATCTGTATCTGTGAGTATCTGTGAGTATCTGTGAGTATCTGCGAGAATCTGTGAGTATCTGTGAGTATCTGTGAGTATCTGCGAGAATCTGTGAGTATCTGTGTGACTGTGAGTATCAGAGAGTATCTGTGTGACTGTGAGTGTCAGAGAGTATCTGTGTGAGTATCCGTGTAAGTATCCGTGAGTATCTGTGAGTACGTGTGTGATATCTGTGAGTATCCGTATGAGTATCCGTGTGAACATCAATGTGAGGATCTGTGAGTATTCGTGTGTATCTATGAATATCTGTGAGTATCCGTGTAAGGATTCGTGTGGGTACCCGTGTGAGTCACCGTGTGCATATCCATGTGAGTTACCCCTATCTGCAAATATCCGTGAGTATCTGTGAGAATCTGGGAGTATCTACGAGTATCCGTGAGTATCTGTGAATATCTGCGTAAGTGTCTGTGAGTATCGATGTACGGTCAATCGACATTAATTTTTTTTTTTTTTTTATTATGTAGAAGATAGACGTGTCTATTAAAAGCCTTTTTCATTTTGTATGCCGTCAATACTGTGTCGTTTGCTAAATTTTCCTCCTTAGGTGTAACAATAGAATTTCGTGCGAACGAACATAATTGAACGTAATCCTCACTTTCCGGGTTTCCTTGACGACACCATGGTTTTTTTTTTTTTTTTCAAAAAAATAATATAACGTCATGTTATAAATCTAGACGATTAACGAGGAAAGAAAATAAAAGAACAACGACTAACCGCGTAGAATGAGGATGAAGCATTCGAATGCTAAAAAGCATCGAGGATGACCGAGCAGCTTAGCATGCGAATGAAATTCTGTATTCATTGGTCGTTAACTCGCCAATTCGTTTCTCAAAGTGGCTATCGTATAACCGTGCAAAAAATAGAAACAGCACTAAAGGGAAAAGAAGAAAAAAATGAATGAAAAAAAAAAAAAAAAAAAAATGAATCGTCAAGGATAAATAATGGCTATTTTCAGTCTCGAATGTTTTTTGGCTTGCGAGCGGGAAGTCTAGAATCTAGAATATAATAAAAGATAAATAAATCTGACAGAGGTTAAAAAAAAAAAAAAAAAAAAAAAAAAAAAATTGAACCGGTACCCGAAATCCTGTATAAAGTCTGATCGGTCCGAAGATTGGTTTTATTTCTACCGAAGATCAACACGAAGGTGAGTTCAGTCCTATCTTTATTCTTCTCGCTTCCGCAAGCTGCTTCGCTCTGAAGATTAATTCGGCAAAGCTTGCAGCGATTATTGACAACCGAACAAATTTAACTTTAAGGAAGTTTTATTTTTTCATTTAAAAAAAAAACAAAAAAAAAAAACAAAAAAAAAACACATATAAGAATATGTGTATACGTGTATTGGAAAGTTCAACGACTGCGAAAGAAGGCACTCGGGTTGCTGCAATGAGCGAAGGAAAATTAGTGGACGTGTGTCCTCGAGGTAGATTGTATCGTTTACACGCTGTCTCGTGGCGCGCATGGTGGGAAACGGCAATGAGATGTTTACCATAGAAAAATAAACCAGTAGTATCGCCGACGATTTTATCGTCTCGGACGATGACGCACCTTTCTTCAAGGGAATTCCCAGAACGAGTTTCCGGCGACGTTCTCTTTCTCGCTTCTTCTCGTTCACTTCGTTCCCCCGTTAGTGTCCTTCGGAATGGACCCTTTGCAGCCTTTTATTTTTATTCTCAACGACGACGCAACGCCCCGGCTGCCAAGACGGACTTTCCTTGTGATTTCAACAGCCAAGCCTTTTTTACGTTGAAAAAAAAAAAAAAAAAAAAAATACATTTTTCGCAACGACTCGACTCTTTCTTCTTTTGAGTGGACCCTTTGCAGCTCTTTATTTTTATTAACAATGATGACAGCTCTCCGGCCGCTAAACCAGACTTTCCTTATGTCTTCCACAGCTAGATCTTAATGGTACGATAAGAAATTTTTTTTTTTTTCCTCGACTTCGCTAAAATAAACACATTCCTTGCGTGCAATACGGGCTGAAAATAGCCTATTTTTGACCGATGATCGTTGTTTAACATGTGCGCATGCGCAGTGCAATTTCGTCACTCCCTATCATTACTCCCTCTGAAAGCTCTGTTACTACACAGTAGAATGGGTACCAATGTTTCTTGTCCACAAACGTCCGCAATTCTTTTCATGTTAATTTTACCAAAAAAAAAATCTTGTACATTTTACAAAAATTTCCGTCAATATTACGAATATTTTGTGTGAAATTGACAACAAAACAATTGTGGACCTTTGTGGACAAAGAAGGTTTGTCAAATGTACAAATATTTTTTACTGTGTCCCGTGAGAGTAATGGTCATTGGCGAATATGACGATTTTGCGACGCAAGAAATGTGGTTATTTTAATGAAGTCGGAAAAAAAAAATCGTATACCACAAGGGAGCAAGTGCTTTTTTACCTTGTGTGAATTTGTGCCCTCGCTTTGCTCGGACATCAAACTTCACACTCGTTCAAAAAAACGCACTTTCCTTCCTTGTGGCATAATGTTCCTTTTTTTCGCGACTTCGCTAAAATAACCACATTTCTTGCGTGCAATACGGGCGTTAAACGGCCTATTATTCACCGATGTGCATTATTAACATGTGCGCATGCGCAGTAAAATTTCATTACTCCCTCTGAAAGCTGTATTACTGCCGGAGGATTCATGGCCATTGGCGAATGTGACGAATTTGCGACCCAAGAAATGTAGTTATTTCAAGGAAGTCGGGGGAAAAACCATCGTATGCGGCAAGGTAATAAAGCTTACACCGCAAATATATTACACAAGTTCGCAACTCGGTTCAAATATACGCCGCACATGACTTACACTTGCCCAATCTTAGGATCAAAAACTGTACACCGCCATTTCTTTACACCACAAAAAGTTTACGGATTCAATATGTTTATACATTAGTGAGCTTACACTATTTCATTGTAACAATCGCCAAATTTTACAACTTTAAAACTTTAGACATCGAGTATACTTCACATGCGTAAGCTTACACGCGTGCAACCGTACACCGACGGAGAGGAAGGACGGCCTTCGAGAGGGCCATTGGATGAGCGCCGCTGTTATTCTGCAGGTAAGATGAACCGACTGTTGACTGTGATCACGTGGTAGGCCGCCATGTGCGTCATCTTACACATGTCTCACACACACACACACATACGTCGGGACGCCAGCTAAAAATCACATTTCCCGACATTTTGGACTATTTTAAGTACCCTGTTACTAAAATCTCGAGGAATTAAAAAAAAAAATGAAAACAAAGCTCTGCGCAAAAAAAAATAAATTTATAAAACTATTAAATTATTTATACTAATAATAAACGGTCAAAAAATAAATAAATAAAATAAATAAAAAATAAATAAATAAATGAAAAATCAGGACATTTTTTTTATGGAGTTATTGAGACACCTGCCATTTTGGGCATTTTACGTTTTTCATATTTTACTTCCTTTTACTTAAAAACAAAATGTACCGTTTTCCTCAGAAGTAACATACGCGCGCATTTAGATCGTGACGCAGGTCACTCGGATGCGTCATTAACAAGATTAAAATGCGATCAGGCTATTGCAATTAATCCGTATGATATGAGATTGTCTTATCTGTGACGCCGTCGGTAATTTTCTTATTTAATTAACACTTCCGGTGAGCAAACAGGCGTCGGTTTAATTAGATATTGACTAACGTGTGCTCCATTATTGCTCAGGTATTGCGTTGGCAGGAAAAAATATACTGGACAACCCATTCTTTTTTTTAAATGGTGTCGTTCGTGACGACAGTCCATAATTTGCGTGGTGATCAACATTTGATTTTTATTTTTATTTTTTCCTGTGGCGCTATCGAAAAGCCGTTCGCTGCGTTTTTTATTATCTTCCTGGCGCGTAGCGGGGTGTGCGGGAAAGGGTGGGACGTTGCCTCAATGAGATGCAGTCCTTCGTGGTTGGAATAAAATCTGACGACGGCGGTTTGACACGAATGCATAGTGAACACATAAGGAAAACGAGAAGATCTCGCACATTGCAGGTGGTCCTATATAAGTCCGGATGTTCCTAGCCGGTGTCATCATTGTCCAGGTGGACTCGCCTTGCAATCAGTGGCCTCGAGTGTGCTACGAGTGAACATTTTTACTGTCATCGATCGGGGATCAATAAAATAAATAGTCATCGATAATGATGAAACTCGTGCTTCTCGTCGTTATCGCGATCGTCGCGGTGGCCATGGCTTCGCCGGTACCACCTCAAAATAGCGAAGGTAAAAGAATCGTCGCGGTAGCCATGGCTTCGCCGGTACCACCTCAAAATAGCGAAGGTAAAAGAATTGAGATAATAAAATGGGTTTCGATCAAATTTCTTGCCACATGGACTTTACAATTCGTATATATATATATATATATATATTTTTTTTTTTCAACGTAAGAAATAATCACAAACATTTTTCACGATCAATAAATGATCACGATAATATTTGACGATCAATAAATGATCACGATAATATTTGACGATCAATAAATGATCACGATGATATTTGAAGATCAATAAATGATCACGATGATATTTGAAGATCAATAAATGATCACGATAATATTTGAAGATCAATAAATGATCACGATAATATTTCACGATCAATAAATGGTCACAATAATATTTGAAGATCAATAAATGATCACGATAATATTTGAAAATCAATAAATGATCGAGATAATATTTGAAGATCGATAAATGATCACGATAATAATTGACGATCAATAAATTATCACGATAATAATTGACGATCAATAAATGATCGCGATAATATTTGAAGATCAATAAATTCTCACGATAATATTTGACGATCAATAAATTATCACGATAATAATTGACGACGAAAAAATTATCACGATAATATTCGACGATCAATGCATGATCACGACAATAATTGATGATCAATGAATTAAAAGGATTCGACAAATAATCTTTGCCACATAGACTAACCAATTTTTTATTTCGCGATCGGTATTATTTGTTTTCTCCGTATAGTCAACTTTTAGCTGTACAATTAGTTGTCCAGTTGTTCTTTCCGATTCGAATTAATGATGATCTTCTTCGACTTATTTTTTAAGGGATCGAAGTAAATCCGGAAAGAATTGCCAGATCAGCGGCACCATGGGGACATGGCGGTGGCCACCATTGGGGACATAAACAACATCACCATTGGGGACATAAACAACATCACCATTGGGGACATAGGCCACAACACCATTGGGGACACGGACACAGTGGTTGGGGTCGTCGATAAAGCATCGGAGATCGACGCAACAATTAGTGTCAACTGATCAGTGAATTAACGGAAAATCGGCTCACATTTTACAAGAGAAGTGAAAAAAAAAAAAAAAAAAAGATGGTCATACCGAGCATCAATCGCGGTGCAGTCAGTGAAATATAGATCATAACACATGGAACGTAAAGTAGTTATAAGAAAAAACATTGCACATATATATACATATATATATTTTTTTCAATGACAGAAAGTGTATAGTATTTTTTTATTTTACAATAAAAGATAATTTAAATTCATAAAATTTATGACGGTAGTGACGAATCCTGACGCACTAGCGCCGTCCGAAAACAAAAACTCATTTCGGAGGCGATTCGGAGTCCTCGATCTTACGATTTTTCCTGACTTGTTTAATGCCGCAAAAAAAAAAAAAAAAAATGGCTCCATTAAACAAAAATCTCCTCGGAATAAAGGGGTGCGCACAGCCGCGCCGTTTTTTACGCCTCGTTCGGTAACTTCGTCCTTCGGTATTGGCGGTCTTCTCGCGATGTCTTCTCTCTCGCTTCGCGGCCCCAAGACTGGTCGACATTTCTCCGTATGGTCCGGCGATTCTGCAGCTCAAGGCTTTCCGGATCCCGTTCGCATTAAGCAGTTCCGACCACTGTCATCTTGCGAAATTAAAAGTGGCCGTCGAGGAAATACGATGACGGTGTATTTTTTTGAAAATGTTTGTACAGCTTCGCTACCGAAAAATTAGGAAAAACGCGAAGAAGAAAGATTTTTTTTTTTTTTTTTTTAAGAAAGGCTCCGACCCGAGGTCAAGACTGACCCGGCAAACGAGAGCGAGTGCATCAACGATTACAGTGATCTTTCGCTCGTAGCCCGAGTCCCTTGGCCTCGTCCGAGGTTGAGTGGCCGAGGTGGAGGAGCGGCGATGCGGTGTTAATGAGATACAGCCATTCGGCGACCAAAAAAAAAATAAAAATCCTTCGCACGATGGATTTGGTGTATAACTATGTAATAACGCGAGAAACACTCGGGGATATCCCGGAGGACGAGGTCCTATATAAGTCTGGACGTTCTTTGGCATTGGCATCATTTCTCGCTGGACTCGAGTGGCGACCGAAGGCGGTGTGAGTGAAGAATTTTTGCCACTTCCGATCGGGGATCGATAAAGGATTATTAACAATGATGAAACTCGTGCTCGTCGCCGTTGCTGCCATTGTCACCGCGGCCATGGCACTGCCCGTTCAACACAGCGAAGGTAATATTAGCGAAAAAGTCAATTTAAAGCTTTCGATTTTATTTCCGATCTGAGCTGCGCGATTTTTTTTTTTTTCTCTTTCTCTGTGTATGATTTACATCTTTTTGTACATCGTACATCGACTTTTTTTGTACATCGTAAATTTAGCTACTTCATAAGTGTATATGCTAATTTTTGGTTGCTTCATCTGACTCACGTAGGACAAAATTGGTGAACATTGCTCAAGCCGATTAGCACGTAAATCAATGACCGAACGGACCATTCCGCCATTTTTTTTTTTTTTTTTTTTATTGACGCAGTAAGACCTTTATACAAAACTCAAGTTGTGAATCGAGAACACGAGGCATATAAGATTTGAATGTACAACACTATACCCAGAAAAATAATTTAATTGATGGCCGCCGTTTATTTAGATTAAGTAAAATATTTATTTGATTTAAATAAATATGTATTTCATTTAAGTAACTATTTACTTAATTTAAATAAATATTTACTTAATTTAGGTAAATATTTTGTTAAATCAAATAAATTATTTTTTTGGGTGTCCCTAGCAAGTCAAGCGACCATCATGCGACCAAAAAAACAACCGATCGTTCTGTGCCGTTTTGATGACCGTAAAACAACCAATATAACGACCATTTTGTCGATTTAGATTTGGTCGTCTTTCCCTTTAACGACCCAAAAACGACCGAGGTAATGTCTGCTGCAACGTGTGTCAGTTGTCTTTTTGGTCATTTTTTGGGTCGTTAAAGAAAATACGAACAAGCCGAAACTTAAAACTGGTCGTTGTTTTGGTGGTTTGATCTACTAAGGGTACTATGGAATTTGGATATACAATACAACGTTTTAGACTTAAATATATATATTTTTTTTTTCAATTAAATTATATTTCTAGCCGTCGAAGTGACTCCGCTAAGGATTGTGAGGGCCGCGGATCCCGATCCAGGACACCATCACCATTTTCATCGAGGAAACCGCGGATTCGGCGGTTTATTTGGCTTTGGTGGTTACGATAATGGCGGTTACGGATATGGCGATTACGGACATGGCGGTTACGGACATGGCGGCTACGGACATGGCGGCTATGGACATGGCGGCTACGGACATGGCGGATACGGACATGGCGGTTTCAGACCAAGTGGTTTCGGACCAAGTGGTTACGGACTAAGTGGTTACGGACTTGGCAATTATGGACATGGTGGTTACGGTCATGGTGGTTACGGACATGGCGGTTACGGACATGGCGGTTACGGATCTGGATACAACAATTACTATCCCCAGAGTGGGCCAAACTCACAGAGCATTGCATCTGCCGCTTCGATAAACACTCCGTTTGGAAGCGCCTCTTACGCGAGCGCCAATTCTGCGGGCAATTCTGGGTTGGTATTTTCATACGTATATTTTTTGTCCAGTTTTTATTTTTTATTTTTTTCCTGACTAAGTGACTGATCGGTAATTCGCATTGTTCTCTTGCAGAGGAATCTTCGGCTTGGGAAGATGAGTCCAAAGACCACGAAGACTGAACGAAGAACCTTAAATCGATCACGCACGAGTCAGCGATCGGTTTTGGATTTTTTATTTAGACTTAAGGGCAACTCACATTGCATTTTGTTAATATTGTGTAGATATTATTTCTTTTCTTTTCTGTTTACCTTTAAGACAATAAAGATTAATGAGACGACGAATGAAATATGGTTTTGTTGTGACGTTTTCATGCACTGTCGATCGTGACCATTTGCATTTGCTTGCATTGGGTGAATATCTGACGGAATATCACCGGTGCGTCAAAGCAGAAGAGGCAACAAGATAATTAGCGGCATGGTCATAAGTGAGACGGGCAAATGTAGGGAGCTTTGGGACAAAGCCGGCAGGGGGGGGGGAGCAAAACGGACACCGAGGTGAAACGTCTTATTCTCGTTAAGAACGACTTGTTACCATTTATCGACGATTCGTTTAGCAGGAAAAATACCGAAAATCAGTCCAATTTTTTTTTTTTTTTTTTTTTATTGGAAGGAGGATACTTTCCAATTTTTTTATTGTCGTTTAAACATCTTCAGAATGTTCGAAAATAATTTCGAAATAAAGTATGACGAAAAAAAAATAATACGATGTTTTCGTAGCCAATGTTGAAAGAATGAGCGATTTCAACTTGTTAACTCAAGCTGGCTCGTTGCATTAAGAACTTGCGCCGCAGTAAAATATCGATATTTTTTTTTTTCTAATATTTTATGGTGTCAAGAATATTCTGTTAAATATTGATGTCGAAATTCGACAAACTACGAAAGTTAGAGTCCGTTATGTGGACAGTGACGGAGCGCTTGAGCGGCGGCGCAGTCCAACTTTGAACGCGTTTTTCTCGTAACATGATTTTCAAAAACGGTGACCTTGACGTCTCAAAAGTAATAAGACATTTTTTTTTAATGATTGAAAGTGTAAATAAACGGTTTAAAATCTTTTTTTTTTTAAATGTCCGCCACTTTGCCAATCCACCCCCCCCCCCCATCAAAGACGTGTTATATATCATTTGTTAAGAAACTATAAAAAAAAAAATTTGTTTCAGATAAAATGACAAGTCCCATCGGGAACACCGCAAACGAACTTAAAAAAAAATGTACTCCGACTAATAAAAAACATACATAATAACAATAAAATGAAGTGAAAAAATTCCTAAATCTTCATTAATACATCCTCCTTCCACCCTAAAAAAATCAAATCGATAAAGCGTATATTTACCGAGAAAAAAAATCACGAAATATGCATGCGTCTTTACTTATTGACTGTGGCGTAAGCTCTTAATCGAACAACGCCTCTGAATATATCGATGGCCTAATTCCATAAAATCATATCGGTTGTGTATAAGCATAGCCATTTTGCCCATCGGGCGTTCGGTCGTCGATATGACATCGCGCCTTGGTCAATCCAGTAATTTTTTTCCTCAATGCGCATGCGCACACGCGCGTACTACAACTTCTTTTTTTAGTTCATATTTTATTCATCGAATAGAAAAATTTCTAAAATAAAAAAAAGAATCATGTCAGCGGTCGGCCCTTTCGTACCCTACGGCGAACTCTCTTTCCTCGTGCCTCTGACGTATGAGTGACTCACAGTTTCGTCACGCGTACCCGCGTTATTATAGAAAATTCTACAAGGTGGGACGCACGACTCTGCCAGTCTCTTCTTATCCGCCGCGATAAGCGAGGCTCCTCGTTACTCGTGCGTGGTATATAGCGCACGTGGCTGTCCGTTTCCTTCGCATTCGGACCGCGCGGGCAATCGACCGACCGATGCTCCGACCCAAGAGCTCTACGCGGAATTCGAACAGCCAGCGTCCTCGCAGTTGATGCGACGACCGCGAAGGCGGTCGCTGACAATTAAGAGCATGTGTAAAGGACATTTTTTTTTTCTTCATTTTCCTCCCACCCTTTCAAAGTACAGATTTCGATCTCAAATTGAACCTCCCGAAAGGCGGTCCCTAGCAAAAAATCCTAAGAGCTGCCGCATTCGACGTTTGCGCCCAAAAAATGCGTAAACTTAATTATCAGCGAACGGCTTTCGCTGGATTTTTTATCGATCCAAATGTATAACTTAATTTAAAAAATAAAAAAAAAACTTATAAAAATCGAGAACCCAATCCAAGATGTGAAGTGTTAGATCCGGATCGGAATGCTCCATATAAATGTCAAAAATACATTTGCCACTATAAACACAAGGACGCGACTAACGGCGGCGAGCGCGTGCGCATGCGCAGGAAAACTACTTGCTACGTGCTACCATGTGCGTAACACATATTCCCTGGCCTTGGCAGGGGTCGAGTTGCCGAGGTGGAAGACCGGCGATGTCCACGTTAATGACATACAGGCGTTCGTCATCCCAAAGAATCTGATCCTGAATTTGGTATAATTAAGCAATGACATTTAAGAAACACCCGCAGAACGTCTCGGATAGGACGGCGTCTTATATAAGTCCGTTTTCTGCCATTGCCATCATTTCTCCGTAGTCCCGACCATCGATGAAAGGCAATGTGTTTCGCGTGAAAATTTTACCTTCGATCGAGAATTAATGAAAAAAAAAAATATATATATAATTATGAACAACAATGAAATTCGTGCTTCTTGCCGTTATTGCGACCGCTGCAGTTGTCATGTCTTTGCCCGCTTAACTTCGTGAAGGTAAAACGATCGAGCAAATTAATGAAAAGGCTTCATTAATTTCATTTAATCCGAGATACTTTCCAGAGAAAATTTTTTAAAAAAGTATCTGTCACGTTACTTCCGGTTTCAAAATCTCACTTTCGGTTTCAAAATCTCACTTACGGTTTCAAAATCTCACTTACGGTTCCAAAATCTCACTTCCGGTTTCAAGACCGCAGTTTTCAACGAGAAGTTACGTCATACGAAAAATCGTCGGTTCATCTGCGCCAGTTAAATATCTGACGGGTTACTTATTTTATTTCCAACTACATCGCGGTTTATAAGCAAGAGTGACAAACGTATGTTTGATCGCCGGTTTTAAATAGCTGCGACGAATTGTAAATCTACGGGATAGTTCGATGAAACTTTCATTGAAATTTCATCGAATAAATCAAATAAATAAACAATGATGTACAATTTGACTATTGCAATTTTTTTTTTTTGTTTCCTTCCACGAGCACGAATTCTTCGAGGAATTGATCTGCAAATAATTTTCATACAATTTTTTGATATCGTTAGCCGGGTAAATTTATTTACACATGTGGGCTGAATGACCCAGATCGATGGCCCTTTGCCGAGGTGTAAAATTATCATTGGCTATAATATTAATATAAGAAGACAACTGTATAAATATTGTCTTTGGCAATAAATCTCTTTTACTGCTGTTTATAAATGTGTAATTAGTTCCATCTGATTTACAGTAGTAATTGTATTTTTCGACTTATATCTTCAGAATTCAAAGTGATTGCGATAAGAATCGTGAGGGTTGCGAATTTCGACCCAGGACACTATCATGGCGGAGATTAAGATAATCATCGAGAAGACGGGCAACGAGGTGGACACGGTCACGGTCATGGCCATTGCAGTCATGGTCATCGTCTTGGCGGTCACAGTCATGGGCATAGTAGTGACGATCATGAGCATGCAAATCACGTTCATGGACAGAGCCACGGTGGTAGTTATCACAATCATCCTCGCGATGGCTCAAGCTCAAACTCACAGAGAATCGGATCTGCCATAAACACCGTTTGGAAGCTTCTCTTTCGCCATGGGCATTCCCAATTCCAATGTTGTGTAGGGGATTTCTATATTTCTTTTTTTTATTCATTTTTTTCTGCACTTCTGTGGTCGTGTCGACAATCGATTATTTGCATATTTTCCTTTTTTTAGAGAAATTGGTCTGCGAATGATCGTGGGTAATTGAGTCAAAAAGCCACGAAGACTGAATACATTTTTTTTTTTTTTTTTGAACCAATAACGTGTAAGATGCGGCGGGTTGGGTTTGTTTCTCTGTCACACACTTTGACGCTACGCAGTTGCATTATTGTCTATGTTAGTTCCTTTTAATTATTCATTTTTACGTACAATAAAGATGAGCGAATCGACAAATTACATATCGTTTTGCGCTTTTTTTTTTTACATGATCATTAAAAGGTATATTTAAATTATCATTGATTACAATTTTTGTTTGTTTCGTAGAGCAAGCTTGGCTTTCGTGAATATGAAAAAATAGTACAAAGTTCTTTGCACATGCCTCTCTTATTTATTACAATTTTGCGCATAGCTTCCTCTACGAGGAAGCCAAAAATCAATCAAAGGACTCTCTCGTAGAGAAAGCTGTGCGCCATTTTTTTTTTTTACACTAATAACGTATAGAATGCAACGGATTGGGTTTGTTTCTCTGTTACACTTTGACACTACGCAGTTGCATTATTGTCTATGTTAGTTCCTTTTAATTATTCATTTTTACGTACAATAAAGATGAGCGAATCGACAAATTACATATCGTTTTGCGCTTTTTTTTTTTACATGATCATTAAAAGGTATATTTAAATTATCATGGATTACAATTTTTGTTTGTTTCGTAGAGCAAGCTTGGCTTTCGTGAATATGAAAAAATAGTACAAAGTTCTTTGCACATGCCTCTCTTATTTATTACAATTTTGCGCATAGCTTCCTCTACGAGGAAGCCAAAAATCAATCAAAGGACTCTCTCGTAGAGAAAGCTGTGCGCCATTTTTTTTTTTTAAACTAATAACGTATAGAATGCAACGGATTGGGTTTGTTTCTCTGTTACACTTTGACACTACGCAGTTGCATTATTGTCTATGTTAGTTCCTTTTAATTATTCATTTTTACGTACAATAAAGATGAGCGAATCGACAAATTACATATCGTTTTGCGCTTTTTTTTTTTACATGATCATAAAAAAGGTATATTTAAATTATCATGGATTACAATTTTTGTTTGTTTCGTAGAGCAAGCTTGGCTTTCGTGAATATGAAAAAATAGTACAAAGTTCTTTGCACATGCCTCTCTTATTTATTACAATTTTGCGCATAGCTTCCTCTACGAGGAAGCCAAAAATCAATCAAAGGACTCTCTCGTAGAGAAAGCTGTGCGCCATTTTTTTTTTTTTAAACTAATAACGTATAGAATGCAACGGATTGGGTTTGTTTCTCTGTTACACTTTGACACTACGCAGTTGCATTATTGTCTATGTTAGTTCCTTTTAATTATTCATTTTTACGTACAATAAAGATGAGCGAATCGACAAATTACATATCGTTTTGCGCTTTTTTTTTACATGATCATAAAAAAGGTATATTTAAATTATCATGGATTACAATTTTTGTTTGTTTCGTAGAGCAAGCTTGGCTTTCGTGAATATGAAAAAATAGTACAAAGTTCTTTGCACATGCCTCTCTTATTTATTACAATTTTGCGCATAGCTTCATCCACGAGGAAGCCAAAAATCAATCAAAGAACATCAAAGAAAGTAGAGAAAGCTATGCGCCATTTTTTTTATTTGTCCATTGTTCCTTGTGATCGATATTACCGAGGACATGTCATATCGCTCGAAGTACTTTTATTTCATAGGAATTGTTCGGGATTTTCCAGAGAAAAATAAGAAAATATCTCGTAGCGTAGCGTCGCCGATTTATAAGTCTCACTTCCGTTTCCAAAATCGCAGTTTTCAACGTAAAGTGACGTCGCATGCAGAAACGTCGCTTCATCCGCATCGGTTAAATATCTCGCGGGTCATTCGTATGATTTTCAACTACATTGCTATCGCGGTTTATAACTAAACTTCGATCGTCGGTTTTAAATATCGGCGATGAATTGCATATCTGCAGAATAATTGACAAAAATTGTTCACGCACATTGGAATTTTTCTTCATTTCTTCGCGCATACCTCACCGGATGCGAATATCTGCTACAAGCTCGACAGAGTAGCGTGTCTCATCGATCGTGTAACTCAATACAGATCGCCCGCCGTTTCAGCAAGCATCAACATCGATCAGGTTTTGCTTGGGGAATAACTCGACGAGGCTCTTCGCGAAAGCGCATACGAGTGTATCAAAATCGAAACGTCGTTTGAAAAGCACAGCGTCGTGTGTTTCCAGTGTCGTCATTGTTGTCGGAAACACGACATTGGCTGTCTTCGTGCACTTCGTCGAGCTGCTTACGAGAATTATCTATAAAGCTTCGCGCTCTTCCGGAGCTGATCATTTGTAGGCCAAACGTTATTCTCGTTAAGTGCAGTGAATAGAAAAAAAAAAAAAAAAGGAAAGCAGCGAAGATGGTGAATTTCTTGAAATTCTTCATCGCCTGTCTACTCGTCGGGGTAAAAAAGAAATCATACAGTTTCACAATTGATCATTCATGATTCATAATTTGGTTGCATAACAAGTCGATAGACAATTTCATTGAACGATCGAATTCGTCAATTTTATTTTAGGCGGAGTCTCGGACGATTGATTCGTCAAACCTGATCGACGCCAGTAAGTTAGCTTCGAAAGAGTCGCACATCTTTCTAATTGCCTTTTCTTTTTTTTTTTTTTTTTTTGTAAAACGATCTTTCATTTTTGACAGTAGTCAAAGCATCCGGAAAGCTTCAGGCGTCGAAAGAAGAATCTACTCTGTTCGCCACCAAAGATATCAACGAGTCATCAAATTTCGTGAACGTCAATCGAGATCCGGCGGAGAGAAGTTCGAGGATCACTCCCGAAGATTTGAGCCAATATATCGGCAGTCAGGGTTTCAATGTCGAAAAATTGTTGGCAGAGTTTGCGGCGAAAACAGCCGATGTCAAGGACTACGAAGATAGAGCGGTTTGTAATAAGAAACTTTTATCCCAACGACAAGAATTCTACTGAAGTTACATATCGAAGTGTTAATATTCATTAGCACACTAGCACTCACAACTAATTACTTCTTGAAAAATTGGCTTTTGGTAGGGAATATCGGATGTATTGTAGCATACAGCCAATAAGAAGCAGAACTTTCTAAAAAGTAATTTTAATTAGCTGAGCCGATTTTTGACTTGTAGGCAGATATCGGCACAGATAATTACTGTTCGAAATATTGGCTTCATATAAGCCAATGATTTATTAGAGCATAATTCCATTTATCAGAGCATACCGCCAATAAGAAACATTGTTTTTTCTTAAGCATTAAACTGTGCCGACTTTTGGCTTATGAGCAGATACCGGGATAGATAATTACTGTTTAATATATTGGCTTTGATAGGCCGATATTTGATTTATTAAATTAGCTACGCCGATCTTTGGTTTATTGACGAATATCGGTACAGCTAATTACTGTTTGAATTATTAGCCTCTGATAGGCAAACATCGGATTTATTATATAACATACAGGCATCTGCTTATCGGTCCACTCACTATGTGCTAGGCCACATCTGATTTATCATGACACGCAGCCAATCAGATCGACGATTTATCGAAAAGTACTTGGATGTGCCGATTTCTTGTAAATTAATTATTGGCGATTACTGCAGGTTCAATGGTTCAGGCAGCTGAAGCTGATGCTCGAGCTACTGTCCACTGACGCTCCGTATGATAAATCAAAGCGCATCGACAGCAGACTCAACGACATCGGCGATATGGGCAAAGCTTTGCTGACCGGTAACAGAAGAATTGTACCGATAGGCGGAAAAAATTGGCTCGACGATCTATTGGATTATCTCGACGAGCAGGATATCGAAGCGCAGAGCAGCGATGATAACGAGAGTCACGTCAAATCGAGTGAGTCATTGCATTTGTTGCATTCAACAAATTTGATAAAGGCGTCGGCCGATTTTGGAGTTTTATCTTCCCGACTGTCGACAGGATACGAAAGTTCCTCGACCTCGTTCTCATTAGTCGACGAAGGTCTTGAGGACGATGGTGACAAGTCCGTTCGACACAGCGCCGAGGAATTGGACAATATGCTCGTCGGAGTTCAAAACGAGATCGGCCTGATTCGAAGATACTTCGAAAAGTTGTGCAGGTCAATATTGCCGTTTTATTATTGTCGTGTTCAATATCTTAGCAATCGATTCATTATTTTTCGGTACGAAAAAAATAAGATGATTTAACGGTATTTTTTTGCGTTTTTACGATTTCCAGTAAACACCACTCGATGTCAAGCCTGGACACACATTCGGACGATCACAACCACGAGCGATCATCGAACATCGTTCAGGCGAAGAAAGTTTCAAAATTCTAAGATCATCGACATATCTCGCTTTTTTTTTTTTTTTTAACGGCTTAAAAAATTATTATGGTACTTGCAATTTGTCAATAAATTGACTGTTATATGGAATGCGTAGTTTGCGACAATTATCCATGCCGAATCTCAGCGTACAAAGGCTTTATCACGATACGTCCGTTCGTTAACGCGACCGTCCATCAATTCGTTTTCATTGCATATCAATTTTAATGCACGTGGTTATTCTCAAGGTATCGCAAAATTTCGCTCAAGTAATCCAAGGCTTGCAAATTAATGCCAAGACAGCGAGAGACGGTGAGAATAGAATTGCTGAACCGGGTGTGTGCTATTCGACGTAGCTTAGATTGTGACCTAACTGCTGATCGAGCTCGATCCGTCTCTTCGAAAGGCTTTTTGTAATTTATGCCGCACACATCTCAAATTTATTTGACTTGATCAAGATTGTCAGTGTACCGTCTATCGCTCGATCGGAGCAAGGCGCACCACGCCGCAGGGGACAGCGGGGCAAAATGGAACGCCGGGGGCAAAACGAACTATTCTCAGCAATTTCTGGCGGTTCATGAAAAATAGTCTCATCGCAAATTGACTATTTTTGTGTTTCGTTTTGCCCCGGTGTTCCGTTTTGCCCCGCCCTTTCCTATAATTTCTCAGCAAACTTTGACCAACTTTCGCCACTTCGCCAAGGCCCGTCTTGCCTGCGATGTCAATATAGCGCGACTAAAATCAGAAGGGCGCATTCTCTCGTGAACGAGCATACGCGATACGCCATTCTTATCTCAGTCACGCGATGTGCGTTCGCGGGCACTTTTGATCGATCGCTTCCGCTCGTGCATGTTTCCAGACTTCGATTTCCAACCAACTTTCCGACACGCCGATTGTTGGGAAATTTTGATCGGCAGAATCGAAATACGCCGCAGCAGCGGCGAACCGTCAGTTCGTTGACGCTGGATAGACGCATCTGGATCGTTCACCCAAACTCGTGTCGGTCGTGTTTCGTGACCGAGAAGATTATCGAAATTATTTTTCTTCAGGATTGTCAATTCCTCAAAAATGGCCCCCCGTCCCATAAATCGTAATATCGCATTAAACTACGACTAAAATTTATATTCTTCCGATTCTATTTTTCATCTTATAATACTTCGAAGGTTCATCTTATAATACTTCAAAGGTTCATCTATAATACTTCGAAGGTTCATGTTATAATACTTCGAAGGTTCATCTTATAATACTTCGAAGGTTCATCTCATAATACTTCGAAGGTTCATCTTATAATAATTCGAAGGTTGACATAATTCCACTTAAGAGGGCAGTCCTATTAATCTGACGGACAACGGGTCACCTTTGGATTTTTTTTTTAAAGGAAATTGTTGGATGATTTTTTTCTTAACTCGCAGGCTTTGTTCATTATACATTTGTACACATGCATGAATTTTCTCATTCACAAAAAATAATTATTTGTTGACTTATCAGCAGAACCGTTGTACTGTTGCTGACGAGTTGCAACGATATGGCGAGCACAGGCAATTCTCGGGATTTTTACTGAAAAAAGAAATATATATATATATTATAAATAGCACCTTTCTCCATGGAAAGGACGTCTAGAAAAAAATTAATCCAAAGATTGTGGGGAAAAGAAATGTCATATAACTGCTGCCATAAGGGCGAAACAGGATTTTAGCGACGAGGCACGACGCACAACGAGATCTTAAATTCTTCCAATCTGACATTGCAATTGCCCCTTTACGATCGAACTCTTTACGTTCCTCGTCGTCCTTTCGCGGTTGTCCAACGAAGCTCGTGTCGGTCGTTTTTCGTGACCGTGGAAAGATTGTCGAAAGTATTTTTCATCGAGGTCGCCAATTCCCCAAAAAAAAAAAAAAAAAAAACCGCACCTCGACCCATAAAAATCGTAACATCGGATCGAAACCCTCACAAAAATGTATGCTCCTGCGACTCAATCTTTCATCTCGTGATACTTCGAGGGTCGACATAATTCGGCGCAAACGCTGAAGGGGACCTCCAGCTACGTGGCACGAAGCATAGATCACTCAACGCCATCTTAAATCCTTCCCGTCTGGCATCGTAATTGCCCCTTTAAGATCAAACTTTTAACGTCCCTCGTCGTTCTTCTGTGTCGCCGGCACGACGAGCGGGGCGAGTTTCACGATATTCGCGTGTTTGATCGATAGAGCGACGTCGCCGTTGGCGACCCCGAGCAATCTCCTCCTCGTCGAGCTTTTTCACGACGGAAGTGTTTGTGCTGGTATCATCAACAACAACAACAACAACAAAAAAGGTAAGATTTTTCAACGAAAAATAACACTCTCGTTCGTACCTCGGAAAGTCGAGAAATCTTCATTTCGAGGCGGAAAGCATGTTTAAGTTTTTTCTTTTTTTCTCTTAAAAATTAATTACCGCAAAGTGGAGAAAATCGGTGTTTCTGTTCGACGATTGAGTAACTCTGCAGAGTCTGCGAATGAACAGAATGGAACGTCTGGAGTAGGCGAGGGAAAACCGTATAGGCGAGTTTCCGCTTAAAGTTGCCTCGTTCAGTTCGCTGCTTTTTTTTATTTTATTTTTCAATCTCTTCGACACGCAAACGGAGAGAAGAGTTCGCGGCGACAACCAGTTGAATATAGTTGTTAATAAAGTGTCAGGGGTGGGGTTTAATGTTGAAATGGCGTTTAAAATCGAGGCGCGCGCGCACCTCGAGAAAGATTCCGGCCGAAGCATCGTCGGCGTTCGGGCGAAAAGCGAGAGAAATTAAAGTGGGCCTAGGTCAAAGTGGTTTACCCGAGCGTGATCGTTTCATCTACCCTGACGATTATATTCTCCACTCTGTATAGAGAACGATGACGGCAATGTCGTTACACGCGTACAAGTAACTTCGATGCGAGTAGATTGGAACGCTATTCGCAAATCAATCTTCCTCGTCGATTCCTCTGCTTGCTGATCGCGCTTTACCGAAAACTCGCTCTCAATTGCGATGATAAAAAATTACGTAAGTAACTTCGTAAAACGCCGGAAAAATAGAAGTAAACAATTGTACCGATCCATAATGGTAATTTGCGATGCAAGTGCGGTAAAGCGAACTTTATACCTACGCTTTGAAGTGAGTCGACGAGTGCGACTTATTTCACAGTCCGCGTATAATGTTCGCTATACCACACTAGTATCGCATCATATTTTCTGTAACGAATGAAAGCGAAGTGCTATTCCGTGCATGCTGATTGTGGCCCTGTACAGCCAGCTTACGTAAAATACGAGAAGCGTGCGCAAAGTACGAGAAGCGTGCGCAAAGTGCGAGAAGCGTGCGCAAAGTACGAGAAGCGTGCGCAAAGTGCGAGAAGCGTGCGCAAAGTACGAGAAGCGTGCGCAAAGTACGATAAGCGTGCAGCAGAGTAAAATCGGCCCGATGTGCGCATACGCCGGTTGATTATACCACACTTGGCTGTAAAGTGCCACTTACGCAACTCTCGGCGGGCACGAAAAGTAGCATTTTTCATGCATGAATTACATAATCAAACAAAAAAATCAAGGATACTTCTAGGACGTTTCAAGAACAAGCGAGATTCAAGGACTTCTGAAGGACTTCGAGACTTCAAATACCACAAGTTACCCGGAAAAGTGATGCAGATTAAAAAAAAAAAAAAATGGAGTACAGTTTCTGTTACCAACCGAGCCCGCATCGGATTCAGTCGGTAACGGAAGACCGAATAAGATTTCGCAGCGACTTCACGTCGTTTCACATTAGACGCTTAACGATATTGCGCCTCGAACGGCTGATATCACTTGTACTCGCGGGTATGCCGGGTTGCATCTCCTAAGGCGCTGGTGACACAAATACACCTGCGATTGAACACGAGAAGTGAGCGCGTCGATGCGCCTCGGGCACCATCGAAATCGCTGATAAACTTCGACGATTCGCGTGACCCAACTTCGCCAGAGGCTACAACATTCGGCTGACTTGTGCCACTCGATCTCTCTCTCTCTCGCATAATCACAACCCGAGAAAACCGTTTCGTTCGCCGATTGATCGTGGCACGATAAACGATCAAACAGTCCACCTGTACGGCCTCCTGCACGTTCATCGTCTCGCTTCATTCATTGCACACGTACGAAAGAAACGAAACCGCCCACGTTTTCAAGGAACTTTCTTGTGAACTATATATATGTGTGTGTGTGTATGTACATGTACTATATATACATGAATATAGCCTCTTGCCATTTTATTCTCCATACATAACGCAATCTTGGATAGTCTAATGAAGAAAGTTCTGCTTTCGTTTCGAGTAGGAAATAACGAGCGTCCGACATGCCACTACCCTGCAATTTTAGAAATCCGCGAACTGCATATGCACCACGTGAGAAATTTACCTCGGGCTATCGGAGTGCAGTCGAGAGACGTGCTTCTGTTATCAACGAAATTTTCACGATCGATTTGTTAATGTTGCGTTATAATATTGTTCATTGAAATGTATAACATCTTTTAATTCATTAAATATTAATTAAATTAACGTATTATTTATAAGAGTTACGATAGACGTTATTGATATTATTTTTTGACAATTGCATCGAAAATCTCGTTATAGAAAATATTTTATACGACTTACAAAAAAAAAAAAAAGTTTCTTCTGAGCGAGCCACTTTTTTTTTTATTCGCTATTCGATACGCGCGGACTGAAAATTTGGCACGCGGATCTCAAGAAAAATTGCGCACCGATAAGGTTGACGCTCATCGTTCGATATCAACCGAACGAACTTGCGGATAGTATTGCTGAATGGCACGCCGAAATTATTCTTTCGTAAAAAAAAAAAAAAAAAAAATATGCTTCGTGACACTTAACATTTATTCGATTTTTTATGTCCGTACCACAATGCCCAAACCGTTTTGTACACGGCAGAGGGCCGGAGGCAGCGTTCGAATAAAATTACGCAAATGCGATGGATCCTTAAAGGTAACAACGGAAGGACACGAGAACGCCTGCCGTTTCCCGGACGAGTGAAAGAAACTCCACGGTGAATTTGCATTTTACGAGCATCCATAGATTACCTCCCTCGATGCTACAAATTCAACGTCGTGTAATGCAAGCACTGAACTATCCTCGATTATCGACGTGGAACAATATTTTTTTTTTTTTTTGTCGCGTTAATCGACGTGAAACAAATATATTTCCGTCGCGTCGATCGACGCGTTAATCGACGTGGAATAATATTTTCATCGTTCGGTGCGGAAACTGCCACTTTTCCGCCAGCTTCGCGTGCGTAAAACCGCAATTTTTGCACCTTGTGATGAAAAAATTCCGTACATCCCTCGTGCGAAACACTTTTTCTAAAAAAAAAAAAACGTTTTTCGCACTCGTCGAGTAATTTACTATTTTCTGTTAATAACACACCTTCGATTCTGATTCCAATTTTACACAATATTTAGCATTGTATGAAGAGTCTAAAAAAAAAATTCCCAAAGTGGTACCTGCGATTCTTGCGCACCAAAAAAAAAAAAATAAACAAATAAAATAATCAATTCATACAGTTTCGTAGAAAACTTGACTATTCTTTAGATAAATGAAAGGGATTTGCCAGTAGTCTGTAAATTTGATTCACGTCATTGGGAGACTTGTTTTGAAATAGAGGTTCTTTTAACGAAGCTTGCTCGATGGGTTTCCCTCGTTTGGCCCTCTGCCATATGAATTTAATGTTTTATTTGTTTATTTTTTTTTAGTACGTAAAAATCGTAGCTACCACTTTGGGATTTTTTTCTCAAAATCCCCATACAATGCCACATATACTGTAAAATTGAGAGACCGGAATCGAGGGTGTGTTTTTAGTAAAAAAAAATATATATATATATATATATATATATATTTTAATTTTTTTTTACGCAACATGGACTGTCCCGTATCGGGAAAATTATGACTCCATCATTAAAAAGTTGATAAAAAAAAGTTAATGTTCTTTCTGAGATATACTCATATTAAAAAAAAAAAATGTAAATCCTGAAGGGTGTACTTTAAAAAACTAAAAAAAAAAATTACGGAAGCACCTCTCAAGCAATGCTACAAACTGGCAAATTTCAAAAAACATCCGTGAGGTCGACCGAAAAAAGTGACCCAACTTGATAAAGAATGTCTCATAGAGACATTCATAAAATATTGTACAAACTGCACGATATTGTCGACAAACACTGCTACTTTTATTAATTTAATTTTAATATTAATTGTGTAATTTTTAATGAAAAACATTTTTAAGTGAAGTTACAGATAAGGTTGGTGAAAAGGGGCTTTTTTTTGCTATGTCTGAGAAACGAGGCAAAAATCCCTCGCAGAGAATGCATGCACCAGGTGGGGATGTGTTCGACGTCGGCGCCGTCGGTCGCAACCCTATAACCGGTCGCACCGGTGCGATGGTCATGAGAACGGTCTCCCTCTTCCTGACGAGCGGACGCAAGGTCTCGGTAAACAATTCTCGACAGCGACAACAGTCCGCCCTTTCGGGACAAAATTCGCGCAGACGACGGAGAATGCCCGACGAAAGCAACACGAAGACCTCGGCCCATCACGCCAAGATCGTCGATTCATTGAGGAAAAAAACAAGATTTACTAGGTAAAAATCGATCAATCGATTTTCTCTGTTTTTTTTTTTTTTTTTTTTGCAATTTTTTCTTCACAAATTCGCACAAACAGCGACACTGTTAAATTTTTTTTTTTTGCAAAATTCATAAAATGTATACGAAATTTCATGCATACACAGTATATGAAATTTCAGTGACACGAATGCAAGAATAATGCATCACTGCTGTATTAAAAACAATATTATTTGTACGGTATTTTTAATAATAATATTATTTTCATATGCGCATGTCTTAATTTTCAATGACATCGCCGGTAATTTTAATACGCAGCTATTGCATTTGAGATTAAATTATTAAGATAAAGATACAGAATATAAATAAAATTAAATTAGATTAAATTATTAAAATTCAAATACAATGTATATGAATGCTAATTTCATATAACGATGTTTTATCCACTGTAAACAAAAAAAAAAAAAAAATTCTAAATTGAATTTGCGGGAAATTGAAGTTTCCTCGCATTGTTTACATTTATTGAACATCAATGTAAAAATACAATACGAGATATTAAGATTACAAATCTTTTGTCTGAAATTTACAAAAATTTCCATCAAAAATACTAATTTCACTGTAAATTTGCAACGCCTATGCATTTGAAATTTCAGAAGCAGTTTATGTAAAAAAAAAAAGCTTCCAATACTGTTGAGTAATTTTCAAACAATTCTTTTTTTTTTTTTTTTTCTTTTACAGTGTATTTCATGGAACTTTGTATATCAAACGTGTTGTAAATTTCGTAAAAATTTTTAACGGTGGATTAACTTTAAGGCCGGAACTCGAGGCGCTGTGCAAAATTTATCGAAGATTGACGACGAATCCCGGACCGAGGGCCGCATCGACATTGGATGGAAAAAGTGCCGCACCGTCGACCCAAACTGTCGAAGTGATTACGCGATATTTTACAAAAATCACTGCCTCGAAGGTCGAAATAAAAAGATTTTTTATATAATTTTTTTTTTTTCTTTCTCTTTTTCAGGGCATCGACAGAACGATTTTTCGCGAAATGCTCCACAACACGTTCGACGTAATAACGGAGGATACTCTGATCGAGCGTATGTTCTGCTGCTGGGATCGCGAGTGCGAAGGTTCCATAAGGCTCGATTCGTGGATACTCGGTCTGGACGTTTTTTTGCGCGGCAATCTTCGCGACAGACTGGAATTTTGCTTCCGGGTCTACGACTTGAACGGCGATGGATTCATCACCAAGGACGAGATGTTTCAATTGTTCAAGCGAGTTTTGACTTTAAAAAAATATTCCGGGATAAACGTGGTGAATATGGACCAACCCCGATTAACGCCTAAATCAACGAAACATGAAACGGGTCCGTATTCCCCGCTTTTACCCTATAAAAAAAAAAAAAAAAAAAAATTGTCTTTTGAAATTTGAAAAATATGAGTTTGAAATTTGAAAAATGAACTTTATGCGAAATAATCGAGCGTTCAAAAATTAACAAAAAAAAAATAATAATTTTATATTCTCCCCCCTTAGAAATTGTCTGATAAAACAACCGGGTGAGGAGGATCCGGACGAGGGTGTTCGAGACCTGTCGGAATTGGCGCTCAAGAAATTGGACGTCGATCACGATGGAAAGGTTTCCTTCGAAGATTACGAGGCGGCGATAAAGCAGGAGCCTTTGCTTCTCGAAGCTTTCGGACAGTGTCTGCCAACGGAGGAGAGCTGCCAGGCGTTTATAATGACCCTGCAGCCATGAAGCTATTGAGAAGTTCATCGATTTGTTCACGTGTAAATAAAATAAAATATTTAATGACAATTAAATAAATAAATTACGTTATAAAAATTGTGACGTCGTATAGAAAAAATGTCACTTCAAATCAAAATCTCAGTTTTTTTTTAAACCGGAAGTAACGGCGCACGGGATAATTCACTTCCGGTCAAAAAAACGATCATTTTAATCCAGCAGTGACATTTTCCGGTATGACGTCACTTCCGATGAAAAAATATTCACGAACTTTTGTTACTGTTCCATCGCCAAGTCGAGTGAAATTGGGGACCAAACAGCATTGGCGATAATTTGGCTTGTCGTAAAGGTTTCAACTCGGACGCATCAATTTTACGACTGTCGTACTTTTATCGGTCTTTCTGACACGAACGCCGGATATTTAATGAATTATGAAACGCATGAAGGATTTATTCTGCAAAATAATTGACCGGACTTGTTCGCGTGTTAATAAATTTAAATTATCTAATAAAAATTAAATAATTTAATTATTTCGTAAAAATTAAATAATTAAATTATTTCGTAAAAATTAAATAATTAAATTATTTCGTAAAAATTAAATAATTAAATTATTTAATAAAAATTAAATAATTACATTATTTAATAAACATTAAATAAACAAATTACGTTATAAAAATGACGTCGTTACGTTATAAAAGTGACGTCATACGGAAAAAGTCACTTCCGGTCAAAAACCCATATTTTTTTTTTTTTATCCAGCAGTGAAGTTTTTACTGTGTAACGTCACTTCGGGTCAAAAGATATTCATCAATATGTTTTATTTCTCGGCCGTTTCGTGTCAAATTTAAGTGGACAACAGCCTTGACGATAGTTTGACTTGTACGCGTCAGTTCGGACTCGTACGCATCGGATTTACGACCGTTTTTCTCTTGTCGTTCTTATTGACACGTAGACCGGACATTTGATAGAATTATGAAACGCGCGAAGAAATTATTTTGCGAAATAATTATATGCCGATCGATGCTCGGCGGCCGGTCGGCAAAGATCGCAACGAAGCGTTCGCACGAACGTCATTGCGTTAATTCGTGTGTCATGCCGAAGGATCATTAATCGAGCGCGGAGGGCATGACGATCGACGATAAAGCGAGCGCAGAATTCCCGGGTGTCACGAACGACGGGTAATTCGCGATATGTTATCGGCGAGGAGTTGCCAGTGGCAGCGACTTTAATGTGTTCCACAGGCCGTTAAGTGCGCTAAACAACTATCATTCCGAATGAAATTAGAATCGAGCCCTCGAACAAGTGCTTTCGGAGACGGAGTCGAAACTCAAACGATTCAATTTCCATACGGCGTCCGAGATCGTGAGAATTTTTTTAAATTCGTCCGACGAAACACAATCTGAAAATTTATCGGACCCGTGAAACTTTATCGATTGTCCGCGTTCACGCGACGACCGAGGGGAATTTTTTTTTTTTTTTCCGCCGCGACACTCGTGTGAAACGTGCGAAGACCGAAGTCTTTTTTCTTTCCTCGCGCACGATGAAACGACAGAGAAACCGCTCGTTAAAAGAGTCGCAAAGTTTCGACTCACTGGTGTATCCGAGTTCAGCGACAGAAACGCTACACAGTACAAAAAGTTTGTACATTTTACAACTCATTGTCTACAAATGTCCACAATTTGTTATCCGTTAATTTTCTAGTTTTTCAAACAGAAGTACAAGCTTACATTTTAGTTTGTACTTCTGTTTGCAAAATTGTGTCAATGACAGAGTTCATTAAAAAAAAAAAAAAAAAACGTTGAGTTACCGCATATTATGATGAACATTTTTTTTTTTTTCAACTGTTTGTTAATAACATTTTGAAATTATTATTCTGCAAAATTAGTCTCTTCAGTGCCTATGATAAGTATGAATTTTTTTTTCGGATTTTTATAACATCGGAAGTGTTTGCAAATTTTTGTCCGAATTTCTCGAATTTAGGCGAAATGAACAATCACTCGCTCCAACCTCCTTAATGTCTTGAATTATAAGTGAAATTGACGTTGTTTAGATTTTATCTCGATTCTGCGACACCTGATGGTAAAAATCATAGAGAAAATATGACTTCGAACGTCGTGAATGCCTCAGTGCCGACTCGACGATCTGTCAGGCTTCAGATCGCGCAATAGCAGTTGAGATAACGTAATCTGTTAACGCTCCTTCGAGATGAGACTCGTAAATCGATCGTTGTATATTTAATCGTTAAGAGAACAATGGATCATCTACTTCCGTAGCCATATAATATGATCGAGCTATTTAAATGCTTAAATAAATCGCGTTAGCTCGCTCAATCTCTCGGTAATCCTTATCGATTGAGTTCATAATTTAGAAGAGAAAAAAAAAACATATCGAACTAATAGATTTGCAGGTTTTTTTTTTGTCTACTGGTCGGATCGGCGCTATTCGCGCTCACCGGAACGTTTCGCAAATGACAGACATCGAGAACAATATTCTTTTTGCCCTTGGTGCCGATTTTCGTGTCAAATATTGTGCTGGCAATAAAATAAATGCCACAAAGTTTCTTCCAAGAATTTATTTTTGAAATCGGACGGAAAACTCGAGGCGAAAACAATTTTCTCCGGGCGTTTATTGGCAATGAAAAACGTGAGAAAGCAAATAATCTGCAGTCCGAAGTGTGTACTGAATTTCAAGCTTTGTTATAGAGCGCTTATATATAATTTTTTTATTAATATTATTTTATTCAAAAATCCCAACGGAGCTCGTATTGTATTGATGTGTGATGAATCGATGCTTCACGCCTAGCGAATGAAAACACGTTTTATAAACGATACCAGTTTCAATCACTCGATTGAAATAATTGTTAAAAATGCCCAACTATACACAAAATAAATTGGCCCCACGGTATCGGCGCTATCGATGCCGATATAGGGAGCGAGTATCGTCGCAGCAGGCGTAATTACTAGCGTTCGGTGCTTTTAATGCCGTCTATATAAAGTGGTTTGATCTCGATACGGATTTGAAATTAAATCCGTCAGGAAACGAGCATGAGGAACGTTGTTTTACTTATATCCTTGGTGCTTAACCTCCTGTTGAACATTGTAAGTCAAAATAAAGTAAAGTAAAGTAAAGTAAAGTAAAGTAAAATAAAATAAAAAAAATAAAATAAAATAAAATAAAATAAAATAAAATAAAATAAAATAAAATAAAATAAAATAAAATAAAATAAAATAAAATAAAATAAAATAAAATAAAATAAAATATGGCTGAAGGACTTAGGTCGATGGCCAATTGGCAATATATTTATATTCTCATGGCAACTTACACTGTGTAATGCTATGTACCAAAGATTGTTCCATCTGGAATATTGTCAATAAATCCACTGCTACATTAATACTAAAATAAAATAAAATAAAATAAAATAGTAAAGTAAGCGCCCATCGTATAAAACACATACATTTAAAAAAAATAATTGTTATTCTTTCTTCAGGAAGCTCTCAGTTACGGCGAAAATCTTTTCGCCACACTGAACAGCGAGATTGGTCTCGTCGACGATTTACTCAATGAGATTCAGGAGCATTATCGCGACCGGTTGTACACGAATTCTCGGCAGCCTCTGCCGAGAAACTACGAGGCTATCCTGAGAAGAGTCAGTACGTCGATCGGCAAGGCTCTGAGGCTCATGCGAAGCATCGAAGAGAGGAATCGTCGTGCCGACAATGAATTCTACGAAGGCAATGTCGAACGTACTCGCTCCAAAAATTTAAACGAAGCGCGTCGTGACTGTCAACTGCGCGTAAGTTGCGTAACGTTGTGTCGTTATTTCAGATCACGGCGGGGGACGTAAATCGTCGAGTGACATGAGACAAATTAATTCCGGCGAGACGAGCGGACAAAGCGGTCAACTACAGTGGAAAACGAATTTTTATAAAGCTCTATCGCGCGCCCTCAAGGAAGAATTTAAGGACGAGCCGCTCATACGGGAGCACATTCACGACGGATTCGTATCTCCTACGTGGCTCAAGAAAAGAAACGGTCAATAATTATCGATGAATTATTTATGACACAACTAAAGAGAACCTCTGCGAGACTCGTGTAGGGACAACGACAAAAAAATTGAAACAATAAATATTACACCGGATAGCATGATCGATAGAATGATCGATAGCATTTTAATTTTTGCAACACGTCGAAAAAAATAGGAGACGTCAAAGTGACATGCAAAAATAACATACGTCAAACCAACACATAACAAAAATAACCTAAGCCAACCCAACGCATAATAACAAAAATAAAATACGTCGAAGTAACATGGGTTTGTGTTATTTTCTGTGCGTGATAATGTTCTCTGGTGTTATTTTCTGTGCGCGATACACCCGGAAAAATAATTTATTTGACGTCCACCGTTTATTTGGTTTAAGTAAAATATTTAAATGATTCAAATAAATAATTACTTCATTTAAATAACTATTTAATAGATTTCAATAAATATTTATTAAAATCAAATTTATACTTTACCTCAGCCAAATAAACGGTGGTCGTCAAATAAATTATTTTTCTGGCTGTATTTTTCTATTGCGTTATCTTCTGTTCGTGATATTTTTTCACAAATGTGTTATATTCTCCGCGAAATACTTTTGTATTGCGTTGTCTTCACGTGTGATACATCCGTTACGCGACAATACGACATTTTTTTACCTGGCACGAAAAACAATCTGAGGCGAATGGACGAGGAAGCAAAACAGTGCCGATTAGAAGAATATTTTACACGTCGTAGATTAACGCGCGAAAGCCAATTCGCCACGGGCGAATTGGCTTGTGCACGTGATTGAAATTGATAGCTACACGAGCGTTGAATAGTTTTGCCGTATAGTCACAGGTGTGTCACGATAAACTAGCGATGAATTCAACGCAGCGTGAATTGTCAAATGATCCATGGAGCACCGATTGAGCATTAATGTTTGACATATATCGTCGAATCCGGATAGCGGTTACGACCGCGGATCCGAATACGCGATTCCAATGGGAAACCAATGAATGTTAATCGCGACTATCGTCTCGGTTCTCGATTAAACTATATAAAAGAACGTTATGCGTTTGCTTCCGTAGGACATGGTCGAGCCTCGGCTCGTCGTTATAATGATTTTTCTGAGTTTTCTCATCGCCTGCCTAGCGTCCGCGGGTGCTCAAGTACGAGTAAGTCATTCTCATTTCAAATATCGATCACTCACGACGAAAGGCGAAGGAAGAAGAAGAAAAAAAATGTTTAATCAAGACTTTATATTCGTTGCAGCCGATTGATTCGAGATTGGACAGAACCGCCGGATCGGAATGGAAAATCAACCGTCCGTCACAGTCACCTATCAAGGTACATTAACATTCATTAACAAAATTCAACAGCTCAAGGAAATCCCTCGAGGATCTTGTCCACGAGTCATCAACGAATCCGTCTCATCTGCAAGCTGTCCTTCCGACTGTCGATGCTTCGATTGCTAATCTTAACTGTGCGTCCGGCACATTTGCCGGCGATAGATCAAAGGAAACAAAAATAATTATATTAAAATACAAACGTGATAATGTAATTTTTTTCAGATTTTTTTTTTTTGTTTATAGTATTATATTTCATTATTACGTTTAATAGTTATTAAATTAGTCGCTCGTAAGTGACGATTTCACAAATAAACTCGAGGGGAAAACACTTGTTATGTGAAATTTACGAAAACGATGCGGTTTCTCAGGGGGCGGTTATCGAAAATAAAAACGTCAACATAATCGTAAACGTCGATCCGAAGGACGTTGCCAAGGAACTTTGGAAACTGATACAGAGCCGTTTGGATGACAGACAGGGGCGTAGATCGGCCGATAACCGACAAATCGTAGACGAACTCGAGACAATAGTAACACCGATGGTGAGACCTACTCGAAGAAGCCGCAAGCCTTCGGCCTTCGAGGTGGCTTACGCTCTGGATCATCTGACGAGGAAAGCCCTGATCGGCGATCACCCGGGCCGCCCGACGATCGACGATGAGATCGTTACGCGTGACGTAGTTGCGCGAATGATGGTCAAGCTGAAGACGATCACGAGAGACGAGGAGAATCGCGACGGACAATTGTACAGACCGCTGAGTACAAGAAGAATGCAAGAGTCGGAGGAATACGAGCGCGAGAACGACGATGATGAGGACGATGATCAGTTCGTGATGGTTAATCTGAAGATACGAAAGAGCGAACTTTTGAAAGCGTCAAGGCACTCTTCGAACGAAGATTCTTGAAATTGAAGGGTCGCCGTATCGTCTAGGACAGTCGAGATTGAACTGTGAAATGGTCATGATGAAAATTAAAGAAACATTTCAAGACTCTAATCGCCTGGCTTCATTTGTTGACCGTTCGATCGTTCACATAAAACACCTATACCAGATTTCTTGATTTCAAAAACCTGACATCATTCCCGGAAATTCACCACTTCCCGTTTGGAACTTTCATTTGTCGGCCGCAAGTGCTATCACAGAGGAACACTTCACTTCCAGTTATCAAATCACATTTTCCTCTATGAGGTCATATCAGGCGAAAACGTCATCTGCAATTTCAAAAGAGAGCATTCTGGGCTCCATATCGTCCATTATTAATTATTTAACGTGCAATCACCTTTCAGTGGTTATTTCGTCAATACAATTATTCCTATGACTCGACAAATTGTTTTTAAATCCCTTGCGAATTTATTACTTCATTATCCAATATTCATAGATTACTGATCAGTTGCCTCACTGAATTGGACCAAAAATTCACAGAACCTAACGGTACATTGTCGCATGCACGAGACTCGCCCGCTCTTATCAGACGTCGCTTTTCTACACCGCGATGTTCCACGAACGTTAAAACTTGTGGGTCCCCTCGCACTTCACGACTCCGCGCTTTAGGCTGATTTCGAAGACTTCCTCGTTCACGGTACTGGAAACATCTTCGAAATTTTCGATCTACCTTTCAAACACATTTGTTGAAATAGGAAACGCAGTAACTGTAATCGCACCAATTAACTTATAGTCTCGAGTTCGCGTAGATGCGTTTAACTGAAGCACCGTCTGGCGCACATACATTTTATCTCCATCTGCTGTTTAATTATTTTGCTATCGGCAGCATGCTGTTTCTTCACCGTCGACTCCGTGCAACTGGATACGGCACGGCTAAGATAGCAAGGGCTTATCTTCGACGCTTATACACAGTAAATGCGTGTTTCTGATGCGACTCACGCGATATTGTAGGGATAATACTTTGCTACAATTAGAAGAAAGGTTCTGACAATTATCAGTACCGGAGACTGTGACTTATTGATTGGTCTTACTTGCGGTATTGGAGATTCGCTATATAACTTATACCTTTCTACGCGAGACTGGTAACGGGATGGGGGAAGATGTTCTCGCATTCGGTGATGTCAGTCGTTGATGAACCGTTGTGCAATTCACATGCTATACATGCGCTATCTCCATCGTTATGAAACTCAAAGTCAGCGTCGACAGTGCCCTTCGCTTCACCAAGTTGAGCGTCTACCTGGCATATACGTGGCCACCGTCGATTAATGCCACCAAGTGGGAAATCGTGAAGAACGACATCGCCATTTTATTATCCAATCTGAGCATTCTGTGTTTTTTAATTCCCGTTCTCGCATTACCGATCGTATACAAGGTGGATTCCGATACTCTCACCGACTCGATAATGTACATCACAACCTCCTGCAATTACATCATCAAAACCCGCGTGTACAAAGTTCGTCGAAAACGAATTCAGGTTAACAAATTATTTTTTGTTTCGGAATATAGTTTAAGATACGGAAGTTTGAACTCCAAAATGGGATGAAGATTTGTTAAATATGAAGGTTTTTTTTTATATATGGAGTACAGTATGGCAGGTTTTGTTTTTAGAAATTGACAAGATCGATCATTCCTATATTAAAAAAGAGCTATTGTGTTGGACAGATTTTGACGTACGAGATGGAAGAATTTGTGAAAAAATCTCGGAGCCACGAGCAAGCGATTCTGCAGTGTTACTTGGACCGATGTTGGATGTTTCATGTTTTCGTAACAATTATTCTTCTTCTGGCGGTTGTTGCAACGGTCGCCGCACCGCTAATAACAGATCGACCGTTGCCGATCATGGCGTTCTACCCATTTACGGTCGATCCTAACTGTACCATATATTATGTGGTTTACATTCATCAGACCGTCTCGTGTTTTCAGTTGGTCACGGGTTTAGTTTTGATAGATTGCCAGACGGCTGTAATGATGTGGTACGCCACTGCGAGGCTCGAAATTCTTGCCGACGAATTCAAGAGCGTATCGAACGTCAGAGAACTTTGGTCCGTCATACGGAAACATCAGCGACTTCTCGCGTACGCTATTGAAGTCTCGGACACGATGAGCTATATAGCTTTCGTCACAACGGTGTCAAGTGGACTCGGAATTATTCGTTGCTCCCTTCAAATAATCAATGTAAGTTTGCGAGTGAAAAATCATAAAGTGTTTTGTAATATACATTAACGATTTATAGAAGAATCAACCGTTATCTACAAAAACGAACTATGCACCTGGGATACTAGTATTTATGACGAATCTTTTTATCTGTGCATGGCCGGCGGAAAGTTTACTCCACGTTGTAAGTAAAGATAATTATTCCCTGTGCGATGACCTAAAAATTTCTACCGAGTCGTGCAATAACGTGATTGCGAGGATGTTTGCAATTAGTCTGATTTGATGGCAAACGCCGCGTACGATGCTTCGTGGATGGACATGTCCGCCAAGTGGATGAAATCCTATCTCGTTATTCTACGAAGATCTCACCGACCTGTCAATGTGTCCGTTGCCGGTTTTATTCCCTCTCTTTCGTTCAAGTTCTACGGCTCGGTATAGTAAACAAACGAAACAATCTCGTGATTTAATCGAGCATTCGTATGTTTTTGTGTTTTTATAATGCTCAACGATTGTGTATCGTTGATTATCTTAGTTTCTATCGGCAGCATTTTCGTACTTCACTACCCTTCATGCCACCATGTCGCCGGATTCCGTAAACTAAGTTTTCTTAATTTGTGAGAATTGCTATTCAATAAATAATCGCACCGTCGTAGTTTCGTCGTATTTTAATTTGACATTTTTTTTTAACCACACTTCGTCGTTTTCCATTCCCACGATTTAAGTTAGCCCACCGATGGAAAACTCTTTGTAACGCAGCGCGAAAGATATGCGTGTTTGTCGGTGATGCAGACGAGCCAGTATGTAGTATCATATGCTTCGGAGCAACCATTTTCCAACGATACATTGTACTCTTTATTGCTGTGCGTTATGCAGCAAAGTAGGACAGCTATTAAAAGGGGGATGATGTGCACCATAAACCATATTACTGCAATCAATACTGGACTCCTTTATAGGATTCGCATCAGGAGTCTCTACTGACGCGAGAGACTTCAAACTTGAAACAAGTTCATTTTCGGAAATATTATTATCTTTGCTAAAAGCAATTAAATAAATAGAAAACGCCCAATGATGTATGCTAGATACATTAGGTTTTTTTTTTTTTCGTTGACAAAATGTTAAAATGGTGTCTTATTGTGATAATACAAATAATGAATTTAAGACTCAATATTTCACGAGTCACATTATAAAAGTAACTAGTCTGGCTCTTACCTATTTGGTCATTACCTATTAATAATCTTAGATGTTTTTATCTCGCCAAAGACTGCGTCTTTGCTCGTGTAAAAGAGTCGTGATCGTGGGTAACACTTCATTGCGAACAGAACGCTGGACGATGCCATAATCAACCATGAAATGTAGTCAATAGTCACCCCTAATATCTTCGACGAAGAAATCGTTACAGTCAAGGGATCAACCGAAATGCAATAAAGTGTACTTTGTCGCACATACAAGACTCACCTGCTCTCTTATGTGACCTCGCTTTTCTTACAATATGTGAATCCACTCGTACTTTACGTCTATGTGCTTTAGATGGATTCTGAAGACTTCCCGATTCACGGCTCTTGGTATGATCATCGAAATTCTCGCTTTACCTTTAGTACATTTATGTTAACATAGCGAACGTAACAGCTCTAATATCATCACTTAACTTATAGTCTCGAGTTCCCGTCAATGCATTTAGCTGAAATACCGTCTGACTCCACAAAATTCACCCCCATTTGCTGTTTAATTATTCCACTACCAGCAGCAGGCTGTTTCTTCCCCGTGCACGCGGTGCCAATGAATATAACGTGATTAAAATCCCAAGGGCTTATCGTGTAGACTTATACACAGAAAATACACTTTCAGATGCGAGTCACGCGATTATAGAGAGATAACGGTTTAACAACTCGAAGAAAATTTCATGCAATTATCGGTACAGCAAGTTGTGAATAATTGAATGGTCTTATCTGTCGTACGAGAGAGCAATTTCGCTAAAACTTATACAATTTCCTACCTACGCGAAACTGTAAGATGATAGGGGAAAATTTTCTCGCATTCGATGATATTAGTCGTCAATGAACCGTTAAGTAATCCACATCACCAACGTTATGAAACACAAAGTGATTGTCGAGGGTGCTATTCGCTTCACCAAGTTGAGTGTATACCTGGCATGTACGTGGCCACCATCGATAAATGCCACCAAGTGGGAACTTGTGAAGAACGATATCGCCATTTTATTATCCAATCTGAGCATTCTGTTCTTTTTAATTGCACTTCTTGGACAAGCGATCGTATACAAGGAGGATTCGGTAAGCCTCACCGAAACGATAATTTACGCTATCGCCTGTTGCAATTACGTCATCAAAACTCGCGTGTACAAAATTCGTCGAAAACGATTACAGGTAAAACGTATATATTTTTTCTTTGGAATATGAAATAAGATGCACTAGATTAAACTTTGATATGAGATTGAAATTGCTTTAATCAATTTTATTTCCTGAATGTGGATTAAAGTATGAAAGGCGGTGTCTTTTACAATGTACAACATTATTCATTCTATATTAGAAGAGAGCTATTCTATTGGACAGATTTTGACCTACGAGATGGAAGATTTTGTGAAAAAATGTCGGTCCAACGAGAAAGCGATTTTGCAGCGTTACTTGGATAGATGTTGGATGTTTCATGTTCTCGTCACAGTTATGCTGCTTCTGGCGGCTAGTGTAACAATCGTCACACCAGTAATAACAGATCGACTGTTACCGATCATGGCGTTTTACCCATTTACGGTGGATCCTAATTTTGCGATCTATTATGTGATTTACATTCATCAGATCATCTCGTGTTTTCAGTTGGGCGCGGGTTTAGTTTTAATAGATTGCCAGATGGCTGTTATGATGTGGTACGCCAGTGCGAGACTCGAGATTCTTGCTGGGGAATTCAAGAGCACATCGAATCTCAACGAATTTCGGTCCATGGTACAGAAACATGGACAACTTCTCGCGAACGCTATTGAAGTTTCGGACACGATGAGCTACATAGCTCTCGTTACAACGATGTCAAGTGGACTCGGAATAATTCTGTGCTGCATTCAAATAGTCAGTGTAAGTAAATATGTGAGGTCGATGTGATGCACTGATCCATAATTTGCGGTCCATTAGTACTTTCCCAACATACGGTTATGTAAAGCATGCAAACATCATAAAGTGATTTTAACATACATTATCGATTTATAGAAGAGTCAACCGTTGTCTGCAAAAACAAACTACGGACCCTCAATATTATTGTTTATGGCGAATCTGTTCATTTGTGCATGGCCAGCGGAAAATTTACTCCACGTTGTAAGTTGAAAAAAAAAATCATTCCCAAAGCAAAGATCGAAACGTCTGTCGAATTGTGCCGTAACGTTATTGCGAAGATGTTTGGAATTAGTGTGATTTGATGGCAAGTACCACGTACGATACTTCGTGGATGGACATGTCGCCCAAATGGAGGAAACACTATCTCGTTATTCTACGAAGATCTCATCGGCCGGTAAAGGTTTCCATTGCCGGTTTTATTCCTACTCTTTCGTTCAACTTCTACGGCTCGGTATAGTAAACATATGAAATGATCTCGTAAATAAATCTTGTAAATAATATTCGCGGATTATGTATCGTTGAATATCTCAGTTTCTATCGGCAGCATTTTCCTACTTCACTACCCTCCGCGCCGCTATGTCGATGGATTCCAAAAATTAATTTCTTATTCATTTGTGAGAATGCTTTTCAATAAATAGTCACACTATAGTCGTTTCCTCGTAATTTAATTTGACATTATAGTTTACGCCATTCCGTCGTTTTAAATTGCTATGATTTAACGCTTTGAAACGCAGCGGAGCAGATTTGCGTTTTCGTCGGTAATGCGGACGAACCAGTAGTATCATATGCTTTGCAGTAACCATTTTCTAGCACTACGTTCTACCCTTTATTTCTATGCGTTGCGCAACAAAGTACGACAGATATTAACAGGAGGGATGTGTATCATAAACCATATTACTGCAATCGATACTGGACTCCTTTGTAGAATCGGCATCAGGAGTTCCTCGTCCGCGAGAGACTTCATTCAAAATGTAAAAATGTTAAATTCATTCAAAAGGCCACAAAAAATATCCACATTTTTATTGCAGAAACATGTGAAGGACAAAAATGCAGAAAAAATCCAAATATCTATTTTGGCCAAGACTTCGAGTAAAACAAAATGGTCGCATCTCTTCATTACCGACTGTTTTTTAAATGTACTTGACTCGAGATGCTATCGCTTCTCTTAAGGTGATGAGAAATACCGCCGCCGATAAAAAACACTATACTGCATGCCGTTTTGAGACCGCAGTCCACCGACGAAAAAGCAAATTGTCTTTCCCTGGAGAATCGATAAACGCAGGGAAAGACAATTTTCTTTTTGCTCGGGGGCCCGCGGTCACAAAAGGGCATTCATTACAGTTTTTGTTACCAGCTGAGCACGGGGTAAGTGAGCGGGAGAGTGTTCCACATCAACTTAATACCAAGTCTTAAGTCTCTTAATACCAATGTCAATTTGAACAGTATGTTGGATGATGCCGTAATCAACCATGAAATTTAGTCAATAGTCACCCCTAATATCTTCGATGATGAAGTCGCTATAGGCAAAAGATCAACCGAAATGCAATAAAGTGCACTTTATCGACCTCACTTTTCTTACGATATGTGAATCCACTCGTACTTTACGTCTACGTGCTTTAGATAGGTTCTGAAGGCTTCCCGGTACACGGCTCTTGGTATGATCATTGAAATTCTCAATTTACCTTTAGTACATTTATGTTGAAATAGCGAACGTAACAGCTCTAATATCACCAATTAACTTGTATTCTCGAGTTCCCGTCAATGCATTTAGCTGAAATACCGTCTGACCCCACAAAATTCACCCCCATTTGCTGTTTAATTATTCCGCTACCAGCAGCAGGCTGTTTCTTCCCCGTGCACGCGGTGCCAATGAATATAGCGTGATTAAAATCGCAAGGGCTTATCGTGTAGACTTATACACAGAAAATACACTTTCAGATGCGAGTCACGCGATAATGCAGGGATAGCAGTTTAACAACTCGAAGAAAATTTCATGCAATTATCCGTACAGCAAGTTGTGACTTATTTATTGGTCTTGTCTGTGGTAGCAGAGAGCAATTTCGCTAAAACTTATACTATTTCCTACCTACGCGAAACTGTAAGATGATGGGGAAGAAATGTTGGCGCATTCGATGATATCAGTCGTCAATGAACCGTTAAGCAATCCACATCTCCAACGTTATGAAGCACAAAGTCAGTGTCGAGGGTGCTCTTCGCTTCACCAAGTTGAGTGTATACCTGGCATATACGTGGCCACCATCGATAAATGCCACCAAGTGGGAAATAGTGAAGAACGATATAGCTATTTTATTATCCAATCTGAGTATTCTGCTCTTTTTAATTGCACTTCTCGGACAAGCCATCGTATACAAGGAGGATTCCGCAAGCCTCACCGAATCGATAATTTACGCTATCGCCTGTTGCAATTACATCATCAAAACTCGCGTGTACAAAATTCGTCGTAAACGAATACAGGTAAAACATATTTATTTTTTTCTTTGGAATATGGAATAATATGCGGTAGGTTAAACTTTGATATGAGATTAAAATTGTTTTAATTCATTTTATTTCCTGAATGTGGATTAAAATATGAAAGGGGGAGTCCTTTGAAATGTACAACATTATTCATTCTATATTATAAGAGAGCTATTCTGTTGGACAGATTTTGACCTACGAGATGGAAGATTTTGTGAAAAAATGTCAGTTCAAAGAGAAAGCGATTCTGCAACGTTACTTGGATAGATGTTGGATGTTTCATGTTCTCGTCACTGTTACGCTGCTTCTGACGGCTAGTCTGACAATCGTCACACCAGTAATAACAGATCGACTGTTACCGATCATGGCGTTCTACCCATTTACGGTGGATCCTAATTTTGCGATCTATTATGTGATTTACATTCATCAGATCATCTCGTGTTTTCAGTTGGGCGCGGGTTTAGTTCTAATAGATTGCCAGATGGCTGTTATGATGTGGTACGCCAGTGCGAGACTCGAGATTCTTGCTGGGGAATTCAAGAGCATATCGAACCTCAGCGAATTTCGGTCCACGGTACAGGAACATGGACAACTTCTAGCGAACGCTATTGAAGTTTCGGACACGATGAGCTACATAGCTCTCGTTACAACGATGTCAAGTGGACTCGGAATTATTCTGTGCTGCATTCAAATAGTCAGTGTAAGTAAATAAGTGAGGTCGATGTGATGCACTGATCCGCAATTTGCGGTACATTAGTACTTTCTCAACATACTGTTATATGAAGCATGCAAACATCATAAAGTGATTTTAACGAACATTATCGATTAATAGAAGAATCAACCGTTGTCTGCAAAAACGAACTACGGACCCGCAATATTAATGTATTTGACGAATCTGTTCATTTGTGCGTGGCCAGCGGAAAATTTGCTTCACGTTGTAAGTTGAAAAAAAAAAATCATTCCCAAAGCAAAGATCGAAACGTCTCTCGAATTGTGCAATAACTTTATTGCGAAGATTTTTGCAATTAGTGTGATTTGATGGCAAGTACCGCGTACGATACTTCGTGGATGGACATGTCGCCCAAATGGAGAAAACACTATCTCGTTATTCTACGAAGATCTCACCGGCCGGTAAAGGTTTCTATTGCCGGTTTTATTCCTACTCTTTCGTTCAACTTCTATGGCTCGGTATAGTAAACATATGAAATAATCTCGTAAATAAATGTCATAAATAACGTTTGCCGATTATGTATCGTTGAATATGTCAGTTTCTATCGGCAGCGTTTTCCTACTTCACTACCCTGCGCGCTGCTATGTCGATGGATTCCAAAGACTAATTCGTCATCCATTTGTGAGAATGCTTTTCAATAAATAGTCACATGGTCGCAGTCTCTTTGTAATTTAATTTGCCCATTTTTTAACACATTCCATGATTTTCTATTCCCACGACTTAAGTCTACTCGCCGATGGAAGACTCATTGAAATGCAGCGGAGAATATTTATGTGTTCGTCGGTAATGCGGACGAACCGGCAGTACAATATGCTTTGTAGTAACCATTTTCTGTGTTACGCAGCAATATAGGACAGATACTAAAAGGTTTATGACGGATGTCATAAACTATATTACTGCGATCAATACTGAACACATTTATAGGATTCGCGTCAAGATATCACCACTGATATCTGCGGCGAAGAAGTAGTTACAGTCAAAGGGTACACAGAAATACTATTAAATGTTCTTTGCCACACATACGACACACACATGCTCTTACCTGACCTCGCATTTCTATACAGCATTTCCACAATGTTAGAACTTGCGAGTTCCCTCGTCCTTACACAGACGTAAAGCACAGAGCCTGTGCAGACTGTGAAGACGTCCCGGTTCACGGGACTTGGTATCATCTCCGGAATTTTCGATTTACCTTACATACATTTCTTCTTCTTTTTTCCACGTGGCTTTAGGCCAGCGACCAAGTGCCAGCTTTCATGCATATATGTTGAAATAGGGAACGTAATAACTGTAATCGAACCACTTAACTTATAGTCTCCAGTTCGCGTAGATGCGTTTAGTTGAAATACCGTCTAAAGCCACGAAATTTCACCCCTATCTGTTATTTAATTAACCTGTTACCAACAGCAGGTTGTTTCTTCCTCGTAGACTCCATGCCAATGGATATAGCGCGGTTCAAATCGCAAGGGCTTATCTTCTATGGTTATACACACAGAATACGGATTTCTGATAGGAGTCACGCGATATTGTAGCGATAATACTTGGTAGCAATTTGAAGCAAATTTCCTATAATTATCAGTACAGCAAGTTGTGACTTATTGATTGGTCTTATCTGCGGTACTAGGGGGCAATTTCGATACAACGCATACTATTCCGATGATACCAGTTGTCCGTGAACCGTTCAGTAATCCACATGCACTATCTCCATCGTCATGAAACACAAAGTCAGTATTGAGGGTGCTCTTCGCTTCACCAAGTTGTGTGTATATGTGATATATCCGTGGCTACCGTCGATAAATGCCACCAAGTGGGAAATCGTGAAGAACGATATCGCCATTTTATTATCCAGTCTGAGCATTCTGTTTTTTTTAATTCCTGTTCTCACATTACCGATGGTATACAGGGTGGATTCCGTCACCCTCACCGACTCGATAATTTATGCCATCTCCTGTGGCAATTATATAATTAAAACTCGTATATATAAAGTTCGTCGAAAACAAATTCAGGTTAACAAAAAAAAAAAATGATTTTTATCTTTGGAATATGGATTATGATACGGAACGTTGATGTTTATAATAGGATTAAGAAATTTTTAATTGAGATTTTTTTTCCTGAATGTGGATTAAAGTACAAAAGGGGTTATCTTTCAAAATTGACAAGATTTCGATGTTCATTCTATATTAGAAAAGAACTGTTCTGTTGGACAGATTTTGATGCACGAGATGGAAGATTTTGTGAAAAAAGCTCGATCCCACGAGAAAGCGATTCTACAGTGTTATGTGAACAGGTGTTGGATGTTTCATGTTCTTGTAACAGTTTCTCAGCTTCTGACGGTTATTGCAATAGTCGTCGTGCCATTAACAACGGATCGACTGTTACCAGTCATGGCGTTCTACCCATTCACGGTGGATTCTAACTTTACGATCTATTATGTGATTTACGTTCATCAGAGCATCTCGTGTTTTCAGTTGGGGGCGAGTTTCATTTTAATAGATTGCCAGATGGCTGTTATGTTGTGGTACGCCAGTGCGAGACTCGAGATTCTTACTGTGAAATTCAAGAGCGTATCAAACGTCAGAGGCTTTCGGTCCATCGTACAGAAACATCAACGACTTCTTGCATACGCCATTGAAGTTGCGGACACAATGAGCTACATAGCGTTCGTTACGACTGTGTCAAGTGGACTCGGAATTATTGTTTGCTGCATTCAAATAGTCAGTGTAAGTGAATAGATGAGGTCGAAAATAGGAATTGAGTGGAAACTGAAGATAAAGGTGCCGACCTTTATCTTCAGTTTCCAGTCAATTCCTATTTTCTCAATATAGAATTATGTAGAGTATGTAAAAAATATTAACTCTTTTTAACATGCATTATCGATTTATAGAAGAATGAACCATTATCTACGAAAACAAACTACGGACCCGGGATAATAGTGTTTATGACGAATCTTTTTATCTGTGTTTGGCCAGCGGAACATTTACTTCATGTTGTAAGATGAAAAAAAAAATGTCAATGCGAAGACCTAGAAATTTCTGTCAAATCGTACAATAACTTGATTGCGGATGTTTGCCATTAGTGGGATTTGATGGCAAACGTCACATACGATGCTTCATGGACGGATATGTCGGCGGAGAGGATGAAAAACTATCTCCTTATTCTACAAAGATCTCACCGACCGGTCAAGGTTTCCGTTGCTGGTTTTATTCCTACTCTTTCGTTCAACTTCTACGGCTCGGTATAGTAGACAAACGAAACAATCTCGTAATTTTTTTAGTCGAGGACTCGTAAGATTTTTTTATAATGCTCACCGATTATGTATCGGTGAATATCTCAGTTTCTATCGGCAGCATTTTCCTACTTCACTACCCTTCGCGCTGCCATGTCGGTGGATTCCGAAAAATAATTGGTTCTTCATTTGTGAGAATGCCTTTCAATAAATAGTAATGCGATCGTTGTCTTTTCGTAATGTTATTTTTTTGTTTTTACCACACTCCGTCGTTTTACATTTCCACAATTTAAGTTCGCTCATTGATGGAAAACTCTTTGAAACGTAGCGGACAAGATTTGCGTGTTCGTCGGTAACGCAGACGAGCCAGGAGCTCGTCTGCTCGTATGTGCTTCGCAATAACCATTTTCTAGCAGTGCACCGTACGCTGTGTTTCTGTACGTTACGCAGTAAAGTAGGACAGACATTAAAAGGGGGTGATGTATGTCATAAAACATATTGCCGCAATCAATACTGGACTCCTTTATAGGGTTTGCGGCAGGAATCTCGCGCCCGGGAACCTTCAGTCGTAATATTAATATGAATGTCGATATGAACAGTATCTTGGACGATGCCGTAACCGACCATGAAATTGGGTCATTACCAATAAGCTCCACTGTTATCTTCGACGAAGGAGTCACTGTCAATGGCTCCACAGAAATACGATAAATGTGTACCTTTCCGAACATGGGAGACTCACCTGTTCTTATCTGACCTCGTTTTTCTATACTGCAATGTTTCAAGAATATTACAACGAGTGAGTCTCCTCGTACTTTGCGGCTCTGTTGTTTAGATTGATCGAGAAGATTTCCCAGTTCACGGCATTTGGTATCATCTTCGAAATTCTCGATTTACCTTTTACACATTTAGGTTGAAATAGGAAACGTAATAACTGTAATCGCACCAATTAACTTATAGTTTCGAGTTGGCGTAGATGCAGTTAGTTGATATACCGTCTAACGCCACTAAATTTCACCCCTATCTGCTATTTAATTGACCTCCTACCAGCAGCAGGCGGTTTCTTCGCCGTGGATTCTGTGCAAGTCGATATAGAGCGGCCAAAATAGCAAGGGCTTATCTTGTATGTGTACACACACAAAATACGGATTTCTGATGCGAGTCACGCGATATTGTAGCGATAATAATTGGTAGAAATTTTAAGCAAATTTCGTACAATTATCAGTATAGCAGGTTATGATTTATTGATTGGTCTCGTCTGTGGTACCAGGGAGCTATTTCGCTACAACGCCTTACCTACGCGAAACTGAGAGCTTGGGGGAAAATATACTAGTATACGATGTCAGTCGTCAATGAGCCCTTGAGTATTGCACATGTACTATCTCCATCGTTATGAAACACAAAGTCGATGTCGAGAGTGCTCTTCGCTTCACCAAGTTGAGCGTATACCTGATATATCCGTGGCCACCGTCGATAAATTCCACCAAGTGGGAAATCATGAAGAACAATATCGCCATTTTATTATCCCGTCTGAGCATTCTGTTTTTTTTAATTCCTGTTCTCGCATTACCGATCTTATACAAGGTGGATTCCGTCACCCTCACCGACTCGATAACTTATGCCATCGCGTGTGGCAACTATATCATCAAAACCCAAGTGTATAAAATTCGTCGAAAACGAATTCAGGTTAACATAATTTCTTTTTTCGCGGGCATACGGATTGAAATACGGAAGATTGAACTTTGAAATAGGATTCATTTTTTTTTTTTCAATTAAGATTTTTTTCTTCTGAATGTGGATTAAAGCTTGAAAGAGGTTGTTCCTTCGAAATTTACAAAATTGTTCATTCTATATTAGAAGAGAGTCGTTCTGTTGGACAGATTTTAATCTCCGAGATGGAAGATTTTGTGAAAAAACCTCGACCCCACGAGAAAGCGATTCTACAGTGTTACTTGGACAGATGTTGGAAGTTTCATGTTTTCGTAACAGTTACTCTACTTCTGACGGTCATTGCGACAGTCACCGCACCATTAATGATGGATCTATTGTTACCGGTCATGGCGTACTATCCATTTGCGGTGGATCCTAACTTTGCAATCTATTATGTGATTTACGTTCATCAGAGCATCTCGTGTTTTCAGTTGGGGGCGAGTTTCGTTTTGATAGATTGCCAGTTGGCTGTTATGTTGTGGTACGCCGCTGCGAGACTCGAGATTCTTACTGTGGATTTCAAGAGCGTATCAAACGTCAGAGAATTTAGGTCCATTGTACAGAAACATCAACGACTTCTTGCATACGCTATTGAAGTTGCGGACACAATGAGCTACATATCGCTCGTTACGACGATGTCAAGTGGACTCGGAATTATTGTGTGCTGCATTCAAATAATCAGTGTAAGTAAATAAGTGAGGTCGGTTCAGCGCCTTGATCTTCAGTTTGCAGTCAATTTGTATTTTCTCAACATAGAGTTATGTAGAGTATGTAAAAAATATTAACTCTTTTTAACATGCATTATCGATTTATAGAAGAATCAACCGTTATCTACGAAAATAAACTATGGACCCGGCATAATAGTGTTTTTGACGAATCTTTTTATCTGTGTGTGGCCAGCGGAAAATTTACTTCACGTTGTAAGATGAAAACAAAAAATGCAATGCAAAGATCTACAAATATCTATCAAATCGTGCAATAACTTGATTACGAAGATGTTTGCAATTAGTGTGATTTGATGGCAAAGGCCGCGTACGATGCTTCGTGGATGGACATGTCGGCGGAGAGGATGAAGAACTATCTCGTTATTCTACGAAGATCTCACCGACCAGTCACGGTTTCCGTTGCTGGTTTTATTCCTATTCTTTCGTTCAACTTCTACGGCTCGGTACAGTAAACAAACGAAACAATCTCGTAATTTAATCGAGGATTCGTAAGATTTTTTATAATGCTCACTGATTATGTATCGTTGAATATCTCAGTTTCTGTCGGCAGCATTTTCCTACTTCACTACCCTTCGCGCCGCCATGTCAGTGGATTCCGAAAATTAATTTGTTCTTAATTTGTGAGAATGCTTTTCAATAAATATTAACGCGGTTATAGCCTCTTCGTAATGTTATTTCTTTTTTTTTTTACCACATTCCGTGGTTTTCTATTCCCACAATTTAAGTTCGCTCACTGATGGGAAACTCTTTTAAACGCAGCAGACAAGATTTCCGTATTCGTCGGTAACGCAGACGAGCCAGGAGTAACGCAGACATCACAATAACCATTTTCTACACTGTACACTGTATTTCTATACGTTACGCAGTAAAGTAGGGCAGCCATTATAAGGGGTTGATGTGTATCATCAAACATATTGCTGCAATCAATACTGGACTCCTTTGTAGCGTTCGCGGCAGGAGTCTCGCGTCCGAGAAACTTCAGTCGCGATGTTAATATCCATGTCGATACAAACAGTATGTTGGACTACCCCATCATCGACCATGAAATTTAGTCATTGTCAACAAGCTTCACCGACATCTTCGGCGAAGAAGTTACAGTCAATGACTACACAGAAATACAGTGAAGTGTACGTTGTCGCACATACGAGACTCACCTGCTATTCTCTGATCTCGCTTTCGCATACTGCCATGTTTTAAGAATATTACAACTTGTAAGTTCCTTTATACTTTACGACTTCGGGCTTGAAATTGATTCTGAAGACCTCTCCGTTCGCGGCTCTTGGTATCATCTTCGAAATTTTCAATTTACCTCTCATACATTACAATCTTCAAATAGCCAACGTAATAGCTATAATATCACCAATTAACTTATAGTCTCGAGTTCACGTAGATGCGTTTAACTGAAATACCGTCTGACGCCACCAATTTCAGCCCCACTTGGTATTTAAATATTCTACGACCAGCAGCAGGCTGTTTCTTCCCCGTGGAGTCCGTGCGAATGAGTACAGCGCGACTAAAATAGCAAGTGCTTAGATTGTATACTTGTACGCGGAAAATACATGATTCTGATGCGAGTCACGCGATATTGTAGGGCTAATACTTGGTAACAATTTGAATAAAATTCCGTACGATTGTCTGTACAGTAGATTGTGCCGTATTGATTCGTCGTGTCAGCGATACTAAGGGACAATCTCACTAAAACTCATACTCTTCCTTACTTACACACGGAACTGTATCAGGCTAGGGGGGAAAATGTTCTCGCATTCGAGGATATCAGTCGTCAATGAGCCGTTGAGCGAACCACATGCACTATCTTCATCGTTATGAAACACAAAGTCAGTGTCGAGGGTGTTCTTTGCTTCACCAAGTTGAGTGTATTTCTGGCATATACGTGGCCACCGTCGATTAATGCCTCCAAGCGGGAAATCATTAAAAATGATATCGCCATTTTATTATCCATTTTGAGCATTCTGTTTTTTTTAATTCCTGTTCTGGCATTACCGATTGTATACAAGGGCGATTCCGTCACCCTCACCGACTCGGTAATTTACGCCATCTCCTGTTGCAACTACATCATAAAAACTCGGGTGTACAAAGTTCGTCGACAGCGAATTCAGGTTAACAAAAAGAAAAAAAAAAAATTTCATTCAAATATGGATTAAGGGTCGAATTTTGAGACGTTAGTTTGAACTTAAGATCGAAGTATAGACCAAACTTAAGTCCGAACTTAAGATCAAACTTAAGTCGGAACCTAAGATCAATCTTAAGTCTGGACTGAAAATCTACCTTAAGTCTGAACTTAAGATCAAACTTAAGGACGCAATGAAATTCGGACGAAAATTCGATCTTAAGTTCGAGCTCAAGAGCAATCTTAAGTTCAAACTGACGTCTCAAAATTCGACCCTAAGATACGGAAGCTTGAACTTTGTAATGACATTAAGGTTTTTTTTAAAAATTAAGATATTTTTTTCTGAATGTGGTTTAAAGTACGGAAGGTGTTGTCTTTCGAAATTGACAGGATTTCGTTATTCATATCTATATTAGAAGAGAGCTATTCTGTTGGACAGATTTTGACGTGCGAGATGGAAAATTTTGTGAAAAAGCCACGGTCCCACGAGAAAGCGATTCTACAATGTTACTTGGACAGATGTTGGATGTTTCATGTTCTCGTGACAGTTACTCTACTTCTGACGGTTATTGCAACAATCGTCGCACCATTAATAACAGACCGACTGTTACCGGTCTTGGCGTTCTACCCGTTTACGGTGGATCATAACTTTGCGATCTATTATGTGATTTACATTCATCAGAGTATCTCGTGTTTGCAGTTGGGAGCGGGATTAGTTTTGATTGATTGCCAGATGGCTGTTATGATGTGGTACGCCAGTGCGAGACTCGAAATTCTTGCTGGGGAATTTAAGAGCGTGTCGAATGTGAGAGAGTTTCAATCAATCGTACGGAAACACCAACGACTTCTCGCGAGGGCTTTCGAAGTTTCTGACATAATGAGCTACATATCTCTCGTTACAATGGTATCAAGTGGACTAGGAATTATTCTGTGCTGCATTCAAATAGTCAGTGTAAGTAAACAGGTGACCTCAATTTGGCGCGCTGATCGCCAGTATGCAGTCCATTCATACTTTCTCAACATACACATTATGCGAAGCATGTACAAAATCATGAAGCGTCTATAGCATATATTAATTGACTTGTAGAAGAATCGGCCGTTATCTACAAAAACGAAATATGGACCCGGTGTATTAATGTTTATGACGAATCTTTTTATCTGTGCTTGGCCAGCGGAAAATTTACTCCACGTTGTAAGTTGAAAGAAAAAACAAATTGTTCCGAATGCAAAGATCTAAAAACGTCCGTCGAATCGTACAATAATTTTATTGCAAAGACGTTTGTAATTAGTGCGATTTGATGGCGAACGCCGCGTACGATGCTAGATGGATGGACATGTCGGCAGAGTGGATGAAAAACTATCTCGTTGTTCTACGAAGATCACACCGACCGGTCAAGGTTTCCGTTGCTGGCTTTATTCCTACTCTTTCGTTCAACTTCTACGGCTCGGTATAGTAAACAAATGAAATAATCTCGTTAATATAATCAAAGGTTCGTAAGAGTTTTTTTTTTTTTTTTATCATGTTCACGGATTATATATCGTTGAATATCTCAGTTTCTATCGGCAGCGTTTTCCTACTTCACCACCCTTCGCGCCGCTATGTCGAAGGATTCGGAAGATTAATTTGTTCTTCATTTGTTAGAATGCTTTTCAATAAATAGTCACACGGTTGCAGAAGCTTCGTAATTTAATTTTCCATTATTATTTTTTTATTTATTTATTTTTTTTTTTTTTTTTATCACATTATGTCGTTTTCTATTCGCACAATTGAAGGTTGCTCGCCGATGGAAAACGCTTCGAAACGCAGCGCAGACGATTTGCGTGTTCGTCATTAATGCAGACGAGCCAGTAATTTCATATGCTTCGGAGTAACCATTTTTCAGAGGAACAACCTTTTTAAGTTCCTTTGCGGTGTCTCTGATTTCAAGTTGTCATTTTCGCCGTAATAAAAATTGTAATTGCGTCTTAACGAATGACATATAACGCGGCCCTTGAGAAGGTGTAAAAACAATCGACGAAAAAATCGTTGCAGTCAAGGTTTGTACGGAAATACAATAAAGTGTACCTCGTCACACATACAATACTTACATGCGCTTATCTGAACTCTCTTTTCTATACCGCAATATTTCGAGAATATTAGAACATATCAATCCACTCGCACTTTACATTTCCGTGCTTTAGATTGATTCCGAAGAGTTTCTGGTTTACGGCTCTTGGTATCATCGTCGAAATTCTCAATTTACATTTGATACATCTACGTTGAAATACCGAACGTACTAACTATAATATCAGCAATTAACTTATAGTCTGGAGTTAACCACCCGCGTTTTGCGGCGATCGCGCGTAGCGCCACAAATTTCACCCCCATCCGCTGTTTAATTATTCTGCAACCAGCAGCGGGCTCTTTCTTCCCGGGTACTCGGTACAAATGGACATAGCACGGCTACAATGGCAAGGGCTTGTCTTGTCCGCTTATACACAGAAGATACATGTTTCTGATGCGAGTCAAGCAAAATTCTAGGGATAATGTTTTACACCAATTTGAAGAAAATTTCGTACAATCATCATTACAGCAGGCTTTGACTTATTGATTGGTCTTGTCTGCGGTACTAAGGGGCAATTTCGCAACAACCTATACGTAGTCGTTACCTACGCGAGACTGTAACGAATATGCGGGAAAATATTCTCGCATTCGATGATATCAGTCGTCAATGAACCGTCGAGCAATCCACATGCTATACACACGCTGTCTCCGGCGTTATGAAACTGAAAGTCAGTGTCGCGAGTGCTCTTCGCTTCACCAAGTTGAGCGTACACCTTGCATATACGTGGCCACCGTCGATAAATGCCACCAAGTGGGAAATTGTGAAGAACGATATCGTCATTTTATTATCCAATCTGAGCATTTTGTGTCTCTTAATGCCCGTTGTCGCATTACCGATCGTATACAAGGTGGATTCCGTTACCCTCACTGACTCCGTAATGTACAGCATCGCCTCTTGCAATTACATCCTCAAAACCAGCTTCTACAAAGTTCGTCAAAAACGAATTCAGGTTAAAAAAGAAAAAAGATCTTCGGAATATGGTTTAAGACACGGAAGTTACTACTTTGAAATGGGATTCAGATACTTATTAATTAAGATTTTTTTTCTGTATGTGGATTAAAGTATGGAAGGGGTTGTTCTTTGAAATTTACAAGATTGATTATTCTATATTAGAAGAGAGCTGTTCTGTTGGATAGATTTTGACGTACGAGATGGAAGATTTTGTGAAAAAACCTCAGTCCCACGAGAGAGCGATTCTACAGGATTACTTGGACAGATATTGGATGTTTCATGTTTTTGTAACAGTTACACTACTTCCGGCGGTTATCGTAACAGTCGTCGCACCGCTGATAACCGGTCGAATGTTACCGATCATGGCGTTCTACCCATTTACGGTGGATCCCAATTTTACTGTCTATTATGTGATTTACGTTCATCAGACCATCTCGTGTTTTCAGTTGGTCACGGGTTTGGTTTTGATAGATTGCCAGGCGGCCGTTATGATGTGGTACGCATGTGCGAGACTCGAGATTCTTGCCGGAGAATTCAAGAGAGTGTCGAACTTCAGAGAATTTCGGTCCATCGTACAGAAACATCAACGTCTCCTCGCGTACGCTATTGAAGTTTCAGACACGATGAGTTACATAGTTCTCGTTACAACGGTGTCAAGTGGACTCGGAATTATTCGGTGCTGCCTTCAAATTGTGAATGTAAGTAAATAGGTGAGGCCGATTCGACGCACTCATTGCCAGTTTGCAGTCTTTTTGTACTTTCTTAATATACAGTTAGGTACAATATGTAAAAATCGTAAAAGTATTTTTCATGTACATTATCGGTTTGTAGAAGAATCAGCCGTTATCTACAAAAATAAACTCTGGACCAGGTGTATTAATGTATATGACAAATCTGTTCATTTGTGCATGGCCAGCGGAAAAGTTACTCCACGTTGTGAGTTGTAAAAAAAAAACAAAAATCATTCCCAATGCAAAAAGTTCATTGATCGGTGTTGGCTTCCTCATAGAGGAATCTTTGCGCAAAATTGTATTAAATGCGGAAACCACGTCCAAATTACTTTGCACCTATTTTTCATAATATCAAAAAATGTCTACATCTCATAAAATTGAATCATTCAAAAATGTCCGCAAAGTTTATTGTAAAAAAAAAAAATTGCTGAGTCAAATTTCCGTTATTCATCGTGTTGAGGCTATTTTTTTAATGTATTGTTCCCCGCTGATGACGAAGCTCCACATTATTTTACTCCTGGAGCGACATTTCATGCACGAACTCCTTCCGGACGAAGAATATAACGTTTTCGAAAAATTCAAAAATTTTGAAATCTCAGAAAACTTTAAATGATTAAATCAATTTTCACTAAACATAAAATCGAGCATTGCCCAGTGCAAGTCCATTCCCATGTCAAATTTAAAGTCGATACCTCCATGCCTACTCGAATTAAACTGATTTTTAGGAATTTTTCGAAAAAAAAAACTCGAAATAGCACAAAGTCTTCGATAAATTTCGATTACATTCAATACCAAAGGTCTTTGATCAAAACATTATATATGTGTTCAATTTTAAGGCAATCGCTCAAAATGTGCGCAAGTTCGAATACCCACAGAGAATTATCAAAAAATTCAAAATCGCGTCAAATCTTCACTCGGCCTTAATCTTTACAAAAATTCTACTGAACGAAACGACGTGAGACCACTCTATTAATTTACGAAATTTAAACTCGCTATATCGAACCGTTCCAAGTTATAGCCGTTTTGAACAATGCACATCGCACCCGCGCACGCACATGATGAAATGTGACATTAAAATCTCAATTCTTTTCTTCCAAAAACATAACTTCCTCTATGAAGAAGCAAAACATTAAAACGTCTTTCATATCGTACAATAACTTGATTGCGAAGGCATTTGCAATTAGTGTGACTTAATGGCAAGTACCGCGTACGATGCTTCATGGACGGATATGTCGCCCGAATGGAGGAGGAACTATATCGCTATTCTACGAAGATCTCACCGACCGGTAAAGGTTTCTGTTGCTGGTTTTATTCCTACTCTTTCGTTCAACTTCTACGGCTCGGTATAGTAAATTAAAATTAAATAATCTTGTAACTTAATCGAGGATTCGAAAGATCCTTTTATAATGCTCACGGATTATGATCGTTGAATATCTCAGTTTTTATCGGCAGCATTTTCCTACTTCACCACCCTTCGCGCCACTATGTCGATGGATTCCAAAAATTAATCTGTTCTTCATTTGTGAGAATGCTGTTCAATAAATAGTCACACGGTAGTAGTCTCTTCGTAATTTAATTTGACATTCGTTTTTTTTTTTTTTATCATTTTCCTTCAGTATATTGTACCCTTTATTTCTGTGTGTTAAGCAGCGAAGTAGGGCATATATCAAAAGTGGGATGACGTGTATTACAAACCGTACTAGTGCAATCAATACTGGACTCCTTTATAGGGTTCGCGCCAGGAGTCTCTCGGCCGCGAGAGACTTCGATCATAATGTCAACAATAACGTCAATACGAACAGTCTGTTAGACAAATGACGTAATCAACCATAACATTTAATTATGTTCATTAATCTCTATTGATATCTTCAGCGAAGAAGTCGTTACAGTCAAGGCATCTATGGAATATTCCATAAAGTGTACCTTCTCGCACATACGAGACTCACCTGCTCTTATCTGACCTCACAGTTCTATGCTGCAATGTTCCCGAGAATACTACAACTTGTCGGTCTACTCGTACTTTACATCTCTGTGCTTTACTGTGCTGTAAGTCCACTCGTACTTTATATCTCCGGTTCACGGCTCTTGGTATCATCATCGAAATTCTCGATTTACCTTTCATACATTCAAGTCGAAATAGCAAACGTAACGACTATAATATCAGCAATTAACTTATAGTCTCGAGTTCACGTCGATGCGTTTAGTTGAAATATCATCTAACGCCACAAATTTCATCCCCGTCTGCCGTTTAATTATTCCGCAACCAGCAGCAAGCTGTTTCCCCATGGACTCCGTGCCAATGAACATAGCTCGGCTAAAATAGCAAGGCCCTGTCTTATATGCTTATGCACAGAAAACTCATGTTTCTGATGCGAGTCACGCGATACCGTAGGGATAATGCTTTATAAGGATTTGAAGAGAATTTCGTGCAATTAGCAGTACAGCAGATTGTGACTTATTGATGGGTCTTGCCTGCGGTACTTGGGGGCAATTTCGCTTAAACTCGTGCTGTTCCTTACCTAGGTTGCACTGTAACATATTGGGGGAAAAATGTTTTCGCATTCGATGATATCAGTCGTCAATGAGCCGTTGAGTAATCCACATGCACTATCGCTATCGTTATGAAACTCAAAGTCCGTGTCGAGAGTGCTCTCCGCTTCACCAAGCTGAGTGTATACCTGGCATACACGTGGCCACCGTCGATTAATGCCACCAAGTGGGAAATTGTGAAGAACGATATCGCAATTTTATTATCCAATCTGAGTATTCTGTGTTTTTTAATACCTGTTCTCGCATTACCGATCGTATACACGGTGGATTCAGTCACTCTCACCGACTCGATAATTTACATCACCACTTCGTGCAATTACATCATCAAAACTCGTGTATACAAAGTCCGTCGACAACGAATTCAGGTTAACAAAATAAATTCATCGGAATATGACTTAAGTTACGGAAGTTTGCACTTCGAAATCGGATTTGGATATAATTTCAATTAAGACTTTTTCTGAATGTAGTTTACAGTATGGAAGGGTTTGTCCTTAAAATGGACAACATTGATAATCCTATATTAAAAGTGAGCTGTTCTGTTGGACAGATTTTAACGTACGAGATGGAAGATTTTGTGAAGAAACCTCGGTCTCACGAGAAAGCGATTCTACAGTGTTACTTGGACAGATGTTGGAAGTTTCATCTTTTTGTAACAGTTATTACTGTACTTCTGGCGGTTGTTGCAACTGTCGTCGCACCGCTATTAACGGGTCGACTGTTACCGATGATGGCGTTGTACCCATTCACGGTGGATCCTAACTTTACTATCTACTATGCGGTTTACGTCCATCAGACCATCTCGTGTTTTCAGTTGGTCACGGGTTTAGTTTTGATAGATTGCCAGACGGCTGTCATGATGTGGTACGCCAGTGCGAGAATTGAGATCCTTGCTGGGGAATTCAAGAAGGTATCGAACGTCCGAGAATTTCGATCCATCGTACAGAAACATCAACGACTTCTAGCGTACGCTATTGACGTTTCGGACACGATGAGCTACATAGCTCTCGTTACAACGGTGTCAAGTGGTCTCGGAATTATTCGGTGCTGCCTTCAACTAGTCAATGTAAGTCAATGGGCGAGGTCGATTCGACGAGCTGATCCCCAGTTTGCAGCCCATCCGTACTTTCTTAACATACAATTAAGATAAACGGCCCAATTTATGATACCGTAGCAGCGGCGTAGTTTGTGACTGCGTAGAAGTGTCACAAACTGAGCCTCATACCTTAGGTAGACTATGCAAAAATCATAAAATATTTTTAATATACATTATCGATTTCTAGAAGAATCAACCATTATCTACAAAAACGAACTATGTACCTGGGATAGTAATGTTTATGACGAATCTTTTGATTTGTGCGTGGCCAGCGGAAAATTTACTCCATGTTGTAAGTAAAAAAAAAAAAATAATAAAAACTTCTGTCGAATCTTATAATAAATTGATAGAGAAGATGTTTGTAATTAGTGTGATTTGATGGCAAACGCCGTGTACAATGCTACGTGGACGGACATGTCGGCCGAATGGATGAAAAATTATCTTGTTGTTTTACGAAGATCGCACCGACCGGTGAAGGTCTCCGTCGCTGGTTTTATCCCAACGCTTTCGTTCAATTTCTACGGTTCGGTACAGTAAACAAATGAAACAATCTCGCAATTTACTCTATGATTTGTACATTTTTTTACAACGCTCACAGATATGTGTCGTTGAACATTTCAGTTTCTATCGGCTGTATTTTCATACTTCACTACCCTTCGCGCCGCTATGTCGATGGATTCCAAAAATTAATTTGTTCCACATTTGTGAGAATGCTTTGTAATAAATAGTCCATAGACGTAGTCTCTAAGTAATTTAATTTGCCATTTTTTGTACCGCATTCCATGGTTTTATATTCCCACAATTAAAACTTGTTTATCGATAAAAAAAAGCTCTTTGAAAAGCAGCGAAGAACATTTGCGCGTTCGTCGGTGGGCGGGACCGGGCAAAATGGCAAAATGGCACAGCAGCCCAAAACGGGACAGTGAGAGCAAAACTCAATCTTACAATAATTTTTGGATGCCCCATTTTGTTCCAACGGTACATCCGGATTTTCAAATCCGTTTTGCCTCACGTACCATCATCGCCACCATCCAAAAATTATTACAAAATTGCGTTTTGTCTCATTATCCCGTTTTGCCTCGCTGTGCCATTTTTGCCAAGCTCTCCTTTGATGCAGACCAGGCGTTGTATCATATGCTTTGCAGTAACCATTTTCCAGTCGTACTTTGAACCCTTCATTTCTGTGCGTTACGCAGCACAGTGGGACAGATATTAAAAGGGGGTGACCTGTATCGTAACACATATTACTGCAATCAATGCTGAACTCCTTTGCAGGGTTCGCGTCATGAGTCTCTAGCCCGTGAAAGGCCTCAGTCGTGATGTTCGTACCAACATCAATACGAACAATATGTTGGACGATGCCGTAACGGACCATCAAATTTTGTCACGATTAATAATCTCCACTCATATCTTCGGCAAATAAGTAGTTACAGTGAAGGGGTAGACAGAAATGTAATAAAATGTACGGTCGCACAATTGAGACTCACCCGCTCTTATCTGACCTCGGTTTTCTGTACTGCATTGTTTTAAGAGTATTATAACTTGTGAGTCCTTTGTACTTCAGAGTTCTGTGCTTTAGATTGATTCATGAAACTTTCCGGTTCATGGCACTTGGCATCATCTTCGACATTCTCGATTTACCTTTAGACATTTTTGTTGAAATAGGGAAAGTAATGAGTATAATGTCACCAATTAACTTATAGTCTTGAGTTCGCGTAGATGCATTTAACGGAAATACAGTTCGTAGTCTAACGCCACAAATTTCACCCCCGTTTGCTGTTTAATTATTCCGCTAGCAGCAGCACGTCGGTAGCGGAATATTTCGCCGGTAGCGGAATTACAAGGGCTTATCTTATATGCTTATATACAGAAGATACGTTTTTCTGATGCAAGTCACGCGATATAGCAGGGATAATACTTTGTAACAACTTGAAGAAAATTTCGTGCAATTAGCAGTATAACAGGCTACGAATTATTGATTGGTCTTGCCTGCGGTAGTGGAGAGTAATTCGGCTTCAACTCGTAGTGTTTCTTATGTACTCGAAACTGCAACGGGTTGGGGAAAATGTTCTCGCATACGATGACATCAGTCGTCAATACGCCGTCGAACAATCCACATGCACTATCTCCATCGTTATGAAACACAAAGTTAGTGTCGAGGGTGCTCTTCGCTTCACAAAGCTGAGTGTATATCTGACATATACGTGGCCACCGTCGATAAATGCCACCAAGTGGGAAATAGTGAAGAACGATATCGCAATTTTATTATCCAATCTGAGCGTTCTATTTTTTTTAATTCCTGTTCTCGCATCACCGATCGTACACAAGGGGGATTCCGTCATGTTCACCGACTCGATAATCTACGCCATCGCCTGTTGCAATTACATCATCAAAACTCGCGTGTACCAAGTTCGTCGAAAACGAATTCAGGTTAACAAAAAATTCTAATCTTTTTTTTGTCACACGTGCATGAATCGCGGCACTTTACATGGCAGTCTTGCGAGCCGAAAGTGGCCCATTGCATGCCAGTTGTGAACCTGTTGCGAAATGACGGAGTCGCGCATGCGCAGTTCGCATTTCGTTCACTTTCGTCCCTTGGGAGTTTACTTTTCACGTTTTCGTCCCTTGGGAGTTTACTTTTCACGTTTTCGTCCCTGGAGACATAACCTCGCTTCTCCGTATTCGTCTCGCGCGACTGCCATTCCAAGTGCCGCAGATTCATGCACTTGTAACAAAAAATATGATGTGTAATGAGGGTCGAATTGGCGATTGCGACTCGTGTGATTGCAACCCTCGCTACGCTCGGGCCACAAACCTCACACTCGTCGCAATCGCCAACTTTCGACCCTTGTTGCACAATATACTATTTCATCAGAATATCGATTAATATACGGAAGGTTACACTTTGAAATAGGATCCAGATTTTTTATTTATTTTTTTATATTTTTTTTTCGGAATATGAATTAAAGTACGACAGGGGTTGTCCTTCGAAATTGACAAGATAGTTCATTCTATATTAGAAGAAAGCTGTTCTGTTGGACAGATTTTGACGCACGAGATGGAAGATTATGTGAAAAAATCTCGGTCACACGAGAAAACGATTCTGCAGTGTTATTTGGACAGATGTTGGATGTTTCATGTTCTCGTAACAATTACTCTACTTCTGACGGCTATCGCGACAATCGTCGCGCCACTAATAACGGATCGACTATTACCGGTTATGGCGTTCTACCCATTTACGGTGGATCCTAACTGTGCGATCTATTATGTGATTTACGTTCATCAGAGCATCTCGTGCTTTCAGTTAGGCGCGGGTTTAGTTTCGATAGATTGCCAGATGGCTGTTATGATGTGGTACGCCAGTGCGAGACTTGAGATTCTCGCTGGGGAATTCAAGACCGTATCGACCGTCACAGAGTTTCGATTCATCATACAGAAACATCAACGACTTCTCGCGGACGCTATCGAAGTTTCGAACACGATGAGGTACATAGCTCTCGTTACAACGGCGTCAAGTGGACTCGGAATTATTCTCTGCTGCATTCAAATAGTCAGTGTAAGTAAATGGGTGAGGTCGATTCGACGCGGTGTTCGGCAGTTTGCAGTCCATTCGTACTTTCTCAACATACAGTTGTGCAAAACATGTAAAAATCATTGTGCGTTTTTAACATTCATTATCGATTTACAGAAGAATCAACCGTTATCTACAAAAACAAACTATGGACCCGGAATATTATTGTATATGACGAATCTTTTCATTTGTGCGTGGCCAGCGGAAAATTTACTTCACGTTGTAAGTTAAAAAAAAAATCGTTTCCAATGCAAAGATCTAAAAACGTCTGACGAATCGTGTAACTTGATAACTTGATTGCGAAGATGTTTGCAATTAGTGTGATTTGATGGCGAATTCCGCGTACGACGCTTCATGGACGGAAATGTCGGCCGAGTGGATGAAAAACTATCTCGTTATTCTACGAAGATCTCACCGACCGGTCAAGGTTTCCGTTGGCGGTTTTATTCCCTCTCTTTCGTTCAGCTTCTACGGCTCGGTATGGTAAACAAACGAAACAATAATGTAATTTGATTGAGGATTCTTAAGATGGTTTAATTGTACTTACTGATTGTATATCATTGAATATCTCAGTTTCTATCAGCAGCATTTTCCTACTTCACTACCCTTCGCGCCGCTATGTCCCTGGATTTCGAAAGTTAACTTGTCCTTCATTTGTGAACATTCTTTTCAATAAATGATCACACGGTCGCAGTCTCTTTGTAATTTAATTGGTAATTTTTTTATCACGGTAGCGAAGATCGCGCTCTTCGCAAGCGTATCCTCAAATCTCGGTATTTGGCTTTTATTTTTGGAGCTCTATAGATTAAATATTATTTTCTAAGAAAAACAATATATTCATCGCTATCAATTATAACCAACACTGTGTCAATACATCAACTTCAACGGCAACAACTGTCAAACACATGGTCTGGTTTATTCGACTGTAATTTGTCATCGAATGACTCCACCTTCAGGTTTGTACGTCAGCCAATCAGAGAGCATTTCTTAAGTGACATCAATACATACCGAAAATGCCAGTTATTTTGGTCACTGCTTTTTTTTCATGATTCCGGAGATTTTTATTTCTAGAATTTAAGTTTGCTCCCCGATGGAAAACTCTTTGAAACGCAGCGCAGACCATTTGCGCGTACGTCGATACTGCAGACGACCCGCTAGTATCATTTCGAGCAGTACATTGTACCCTTTATTTCTGTGCGTGAAGGAACGAAGTAGGAGAGATATTTAAAGTGGATGACGTGTATCATCATACAACGCATTACGGCAATCAATACTGGACTCCTTTATAGGGTTCGCGTAAGAAGTCTCGCCCGCGAGAGACTTCAGTCATAATGTCAACAATAACGTCAATAAGAACAGTGTGTTCGACAATGCTGTAATCAACCATGAAATTGAATTGTTGTCAATAATCTCTACTGACATCTTTGGCGAAGAAGTAATTACATTCAAGGGGTATACCATGACGGACAGTATGTTGGACGATGCCCGAAATTTTGTCATTGTCAATGAACTCACTGGATATCTTCGGCGAAGAAGTCGTTAAAGTCAAGGGATATACGGAAATGTTATAAAGTGTACCTTGACGCACAAACGAGCCTCACCTGCTCTTATCTGACCTCGCATTTCTATACTGCAATATTCCGAGCATATCACAACTTGATCCACTCGTACTTTACATCTTTGTGCTTTAGATTGCTTCTGCAGACGTTCCGGTTCAGGGCTCTTGATATCATCTTGATATCAACAACTATAATATCACCAATTAACTTATAGTCTCGAGTTCACGTCGATGCGTTTAGTTGAAATATCATCTGACGCCACAAATTTCACCCCTGTCTGCTGTTTAATTATTCTGCAGCCAGCAGCGAGCTGTTTCCCAATGGACTGCGTGCCAATGAATATAGCGCGGCTAAAATAGCAAGGCCTTATCTTATATGCTTATACACAGAAAACACACGTTTCTGATGCGAGTCACGCGATATTGTAAGGACAATGCTTCATAAGAATTTCAAGAAAATTTCGTACAATTAGCGGTACAGCAGATTGTGACTTATTGATGGGTCTTGCCTGCGGTACTTGGGGGCAATTTCGCTAAAACTCGTACCGTTCCTTCCCTAGGCTAGAGTGTAACACGCTTGGGGGAAAATGTTTTCGCATTCGATGACATTAGTCGTCAGTGAGCCGTTGAGTAATTCGCATGTACTGCCAACATCGTTATGAAACACAAAGTCAGTGTCGAGGGTGCTCTTCGCTTCACCAAGTTGAGTGTATACCTTGCATATACGTGGCCACCGTCGATAAATGCCACCAAGTGGGAAATAGTGAAGAACGATATCGCAATTTTATTATCCAATCTGAGCATTCTGTGTTTTTTAATTCCTGTTCTCGCATTACCGATCGCATACAAGGTGGATTCAATCACTCTCACCGACTCGATAATTTACATCACCACTTCATGCAATTACATCATCAAAACCCGTGTATACAAAGTCCGTCGACAACGAATTCAGGTTAACAAAATAAATTCATCAGAATATGAGTTAAGTTACGGAAGTTTGCACTTTGAAATGAGATTCGGATATAATTTAAATTAAGATTTTTTCTGAATGTAGTTTACAGTATGGAAGGATTTTTCCTTAAAATGGACAACATTGATAATCCTATATTAAAAGAGAGCTGTTCTGTTGGACAGATTTTAACGTACGAGATGGAAGATTTTGTGAAGAAACCTCGGTCTCACGAGAAAGCGATTCTACAGTGTTACTTGGACAGATGTTGGATGTTTCATCTTTTTGTAACAATTATTTCTGTACTTTTGGCGGTTGTAACAAGTGTCGTCGCACCACTAATAACGGGTCGAATGTTACCAATGATGGCGTTGTACCCATTCACGGTGGATCCTAACTTTACGATCTACTATGCGGTTTACGTTCATCAGTCCATCTCGTGTTTTCAGTTGGTCATGGGTTTAGTTTTGATAGATTGCCAGACGGCTGTTATGATGTGGTACGCCAGTGCGAGAATTGAGATTCTTGCTGGGGAATTCAAGAGCGTATCGAACGTCCGAGAATTTCGATCCATCGTACAGAAACATCAACGACTTCTAGCGTACGCTATTGACGTTTCGGACACGATGAGCTACATAGCTCTCGTTACAACGGTGTCAAGTGGTCTCGGAATTATTCGGTGCGGCCTTCAACTAGTCAATGTAAGTAAATGGGCGAGGTCGATACGACGAGCTGATCCCCAGTTTGCAGCCCATTCGTACTTTCTCAACATACAGTCAAGGTAAACGGCCCAATTTGTGACACTGTCCCAGTTTGTGACAGCGTAGCAGCGGCGCAGTTTGTGACTGCGTAGAAGTGTCATAAACTAAGCCTTTTACCTTAGGTAGAGTATGCAAAAATCATTACATGTTTTTAATATACATTATCGATTTCTAGAAGAATCAACCATTATCTACAAAAACGAACTATCTACCTGGGATAGTAATGTTTATGACGAATCTTTTAATTTGTGCGTGGCCAGCGGAAAATTTACTCCATGTTGTAAGTAAAAAAAAATGATAAAAACTTCTGACGAATCTTACAACAAATTGATAGAGAAGATGTTTGTAATTAGTGTGATTTGATGGCAAACGCCGCGTACAATGCTACGTGGACGGACATGTCGGCCGAATGGATGAAAAATTATCTTGTTATTTTACGAAGATCTCACCGACCGGTGAAGGTCTCCGTCGCTGGTTTTATCCCAACGCTTTCGTTCAATTTCTACGGTTCGGTACAGTAAACAAATGAAACAATCTCGCAATTTACTCTATGATTCGTACATTTTTTTACAACGCTCACAGATATGTGTCGTTGAACATTTCAGTTTCTATCGGCTGTATTTTCATACTTCACTACCCTTCGCGCCGCTATGTCGATGGATTCCAAAAATTAATTTGTTCCACATTTGTGAGAATGCTTTGTAATAAATAGTCCATAGACGTAGTCTGTAAGTAATTTAATTTGCCATTTTTTGTACCGCATTCCATGGTTTTATATTCCCACAATTAAAATTTGTTTATCGATAAAAAAAAAAAAACTCTTTGAAAAGGAGCGAAGAACATTTGCGCGTTCGTCGGTGGGCGAGACCGGGGCAAAATGGCAAAATGGCACAGCAGCCCAAAACGGGACAGTGAGAGCAAAACTCAATCTTACAATAATTTTTGGATGCCCCATTTTGTTCCAACGGTACATCCGGATTTTCAAATCCGTTTTTCCTCACATACCATCATCGCCACCATCCAAAAATTATTACAAAATTGCGTTTTGTCTCATTATCCCGTTTTGCCTCGCTGTGCCATTTTTGCCAAGCTCTCCTTTGATGCAGACCAGGCGTTGTATCATATGCTTTGCAGTAACCATTTTCCAGTCGTACTTTGAACCCTTCATTTCTGTGCGTTACGCAGCACAGTGGGACAGATATTAAAAGGGGGTGACCTGTATCGTAACACATATTACTGCAATCAATGCTGAACTCCTTTGCAGGGTTCGCGTCATGAGTCTCTAGCCCGTGAAAGGCCTCAGTCGTGATGTTCGTACCAACATGAATACGAACAGTATGTTGGACGATGCCGCAATGGACCATCAAATTTTGTCACGATTAATAATCTCCACCCATATCTTCGGCAAATAAGTAGTTACAGTGAAGGGGTAGACAGAAATATAATAAAATGTACGGTCGCACAATTGAGACTCACCCGCTCTTATCTGACGTCGGTTTTCTGTACTGCATTGTTTTAAGAGTATTATAACTTGTGAGTCCTTTGTACTTCAGAGTTCTGTGCTTTAGATTGATTCATGAAACTTTCCGGTTCATGGCACTTGGCATCATCTTCGACATTCTCGATTTACCTTTAGACATTTTTGTTGAAATAGGGAAAGTAATAAGTATAATGTCACCAATTAACTTATAGTCTCGAGTTCGCGTAGATGCATTTAACGGAAATACAGTTCGTAGTCTAACGCCACAAATTTCACCCCCGTTTGCTGTTTAATTATTCCGCTAGCAGCAGCACGCCGGTAGCGGAATATTTCGCCGGTAGCGAAATTACAAGGGCTTATCTTGTATGCTTATGTACAGAAGATACGTTTTTCTGATGCAAGTCACGCGATATTGCAGGAATAATGCTTTGCAACAACTTGAAGAAAATTTCGTGCAATTAGCAGTACAGCAGGCTGCGAATTATTGATTGGTCTTGTCTGCGGTACTGGAGACCAATTCCGGTACAACGCGTACTGTTTCTTATGTACTCGAAACTTTGACGGGTTGGGGAAAATGTTCTCGCATACGAAGATATCAGTCGTCAATACGCCGTCGAACAAGTCACATGCACTATCTCCATCGTTATGAAACACAAAGTCAGTGTCGAGGGTGCGCTTCGCTTCACCAAGTTGAGTGTATATCTGACGTATACGTGGCCACCGTCGATAAATGCCACCAAGTGGGAAATAGTGAAGAACGACATCGCCATTTTATTATCCAGTCTGAGCGTTCTATTCTTTTTAATTCCTGTTCTCGCATTACCGATCGTACACAAGGGGGATTCCGTCATCTTCACCGACTCGATCATTTACGCCATCGCCTGTTGCAATTACATCATCAAAACTCGCGTGTACCAAGTTCGTCGAAAACAAATTCAGGTTAACAAAAAATTCTGATCTTTTTTTCTTCGAAATATCGATTAATATACAGAAGGTTACAGTTTGAAATAGGATTCAGTTTTATTTTTTTTTTATTATATATTTTTTTTTTTTCGGAATATGAATTAAAGTACGAAAGGGGTTGTCCTTCGAAATTGACAAGATAGTTAATTCTATATTAGAAGAAAGCTGTTCTGTTGGACAGATTTTGACGCACGAGATGGAAGATTTTGTGAAAAAATCTCGGTTACACGAGAAAAAGATGCTGCAGTGTTACTTGGACAGATGTTGGATGTTTCATGTTCTCGTAACAATTACTCTATTTCTGACGACTGTTGCGACGATCGTCGCACCATTAATAACGGATCGACTATTACCGGTTATGGCGTTCTACCCATTTACGGTGGATCCTAACTGTGCGATCTATTATGTGATTTACGTTCATCAGACCATCTCGGGTCTTCAGTTAGGCGCGGGTATAGTTTCGATAGATTGTCAAATGGCTGTTATGATGTGGTACGCCAGTGCGAGACTTGAGATTCTTGCTGGGGAATTGAAAACCGTATCGACCGTCAGAGAGTTTCGGTTCATCATACAGAAACATCAACGACTTCTCGCGGACGCTATCGAAGTTTCGAACACGATGAGGTACATAGCTCTCGTTACAACGGCGTCAAGTGGACTCGGAATTATTCTCTGCTGCATTCAAATAGTCAGTGTAAGTAAATAGGTGAGGTCGATTCGACGCGGTGATCGCCAGTTTGCAGTCCATTCGTACTTTCTCAACATACAGTTGTGCGAAACATGTAAAAATCATGATGCTTTTTCAACATTCATTATCGATTTACAGAAGAATCAACCGTTATCTACAAAAACGAACTATGGACCCGGAATATTATTGTATATGACGAATCTTTTCATTTGTGCGTGGCCAGCGGAAAATTTACTTCACGTTGTAAGTTAAAAAAAAAATCGTTTCCAATGCAAAGATCTAAAAACGCCTGACGAATCGTGTAACTTGATAACTTGATTGCGAAGATGTTTGCAATTAGTGTGATTTGATGGCGAATTCCGCGTACGACGCTTCATGGACGGAAATGTCGGCCGAGTGGATGAAAAACTATCTCGTTATTCTACGAAGATCTCACCGACCTGTCAAGGTTTCCGTTGGCGGTTTTATTCCCTCTCTTTCGTTCAGCTTCTACGGCTCGGTATGGTAAACAAACGATGATTGAGGATTCTTAAGATGGTTTAATAGTACTTACTGATTGTATATCGTTGAATATCTCAGTTTCTATCAGCAGCATTTTCCTACTTCACTACCCTTCGCGCCGCTATGTCCATGGATTCCGAAAATTAATCTGTTCTTCACTTGTGAGAAGGCTTCTCAATAAATTGTCGCACGGTTGTAGTCTCTTAATCATTTAATTTGTTATTTTTCTCGGCATTGTGTGGTTTTTTATAACCACAATTTAAGTTTGCTCGCCGATGGAAAACTCTTTGAAACACAGCGCAGAAGATTTGCGTGTTCACCGGTAAAGTTGAGGAACCAGTGGTATCGTATGCGTCGCAGTAACCATATGACAGCAGTACAGACTGAGAAAAAATTACATACTAAAAGCAACAATACTGACTTCTTACCACAAAAAATAGTTCCCAAGGGGAACGTCTACATTTTATAGTTATGACAATGCCAAAAAATCATGGATGCAAGCGTAATTGTAGTTTAACCAATTGAATATATACTATAAGAAATTATCCATAGGGTAAACGTGGTGAATATGGACCAGCCCGATTAACACGTAAATCAATGAAATATGAACTGGTCCATATTCCCCCACTTTTACCCTCCATATAGACGTACTCCCTGGGAATTATTCGTTATAATAGGAAATACTATCCTTCTTCTCAGTGCATTGTTCCCTTTATTTCGGTGTCTCACATAGCAAAGTAGAAGAGACATTAAAAGGGTGTAAAGTGTAACAGAAACAATTTAAAAATTATTAAGTGTGAACCTATGCTCATCCCATACAAACTTCTTCGTAGGGTTCGCATCAGGAGTGTATCGCCCATGAGAAACTTCAATCCTAATGTTAATATCAACGTGAATACGAACAGTACGTAGGTCGATGCCGTAACGGACCATGAAATCCCAAGTAGAAATTTTCGTGCGTTACATTGGGCCCTGATGAGGTTCTGATAAAGCCTTATCGGGCCCTTGTTAGGCCTTCTCTGGACCTTGTCAGGGCCCGATGTAACGCTCGAAAATCTCTACCCAGTATGTAGTCATTATCAGTAATCTCTACTAATATCTTCATCGAAGAAGTAATTACCGTCAAGGGCTACATGGAAATACAATGAAGTGTACCTTGTCGCAGAAACAAGACTCACCTGCTCTTATCTGACCACGCTTTTCTGTACTGCAATGTTTGAAGAACACTGCAACTTGTGAGTCCACTGTTAGATTGATTCTGAAGACTTCCCGGTTCGCGGCACTAAGTACAATCTTCGAAATTCTCGCTTTGCTTCTTACACATTTAAGTTGAAATAGAGAGCGTAATTACTATAATCGCACCAATTAACTTATAGTCTCGAGTCCGCGGAAATGCGTTTTCCTGAAACACCGTACGACGCCACAAAACTTCACCCCCGTCTGCTATTTAATTAATCTCCTCCCAGCAGCGCGCTGTCTCTTCCTCGTGGATGCCGTGTCAATAGATATAGTGCCGGTAAAATCGCAAGGGCTAATCTTGTATGCCTATACACGGAAAATACGTGTTTCTGATACGAGTCACGCGATATTGCAGGAATAATGCTTTGTAACTTTAAGAAAATTTCGTGCAATTATCAGTACAGCGCGCTGCGGTTTATTGATTTGTCTTGTCTGCGGTACTAGCGGGCAATTTTGACGAAACTCGTACTGTTTCTTAGCTACGCGAGACTGTAACAGGTTGGGGGAAAAATGTTCTAGCGTTCAATGATTTTAGTCGTCGATTAACCGTCGAGTAATCCACATGCTATACACACACTATCTCAATCGTTATGAAACTCAAAGTCAGCGTCGAGAGTGCCCTTCGCTTCACGAAGTTGAGTGTATATTTTGCATATACGTGGCCACCGTCGATAAATGCAACCAAGTGGGAAACCGTGAAGAACGACATCGCCATTATACTATCCAGTCTGAGCATTATATTTTTTTTAATTCCCGTTCTCGCATTACCGATCGTATACAAGGGGAATTCCGTCATTCTCACCGACTCGATAATTTATGCCATATCATGTTTCAATTACATCATCAAAACTCGCGTTTACAAAGTTCGTCGAAAACGAATTCAGGTTAACGAAAAAAAAATTCTTATTTTTTTCTTCGGATTATGGATTAAGATACGGAACGTTGAACTTTGAAATGGGATTCAGATTCTTTGTTTTTTTATTAAGATTCTTCGTTTCGAATGTGAATTAAAGTACGGAGGTGTCCTTTGATACTGACAAGATTGTTCATTTTATATTAGAAGAGAGCTGTTCTGTTGAACAGATCTTGACGCAGGAGATGGAAGACTTTGTGAAAAAACCTCGTACCCACGAGAAAGCGATACTACAATGTTACTTGGACAGATGTTGGGTGTTTCATGTGTTCATAACAGTTACTCTACTTCTGTCGATTGTTGCAACAGTCGTCGCACCATTAATAACAGATATGTCGTTACCGGTCATGGCGTTCTACCCGTTTACGCTGGATCCTAACTTTGCCATATATTATGTGATCTACCTTCATCAGACAATCTCGTGTTTTCAGTTGGGCACGGGTTTAGTTTTGATAGATTGCCAGGTGGCTGTTATGATGTGGTACGCCAGTGCGAGACTCGAGATTCTTGCTGGGGAATTCAAAAGCGTATCGAACGTCGAAGAATTTCGATCCATCGTACAGAAACATCAGCGCCTTCTCGGGTACGCAACCGAAGTTTCGAACACGATGAGGTACATAGCTCTCATTACAACGATGTCGAGTGGACTTGGAATTATCCTGTGCTGCATTCAAATGCTTAGTGTAAGTGAATAGATCAGATCGATTCGGCACGCTGAACCCCAATTTTCAGTCCATTCGTACTTTCTCAACATACAATTACATATTAATATGTAAACGATTATAAAGTGTTTTCAACATACATTATCGATTTCTATAACATAGTAGTAATAGTAGTAGTAGTGTTTATTAACAATACATAGCAAGTGATAGATTTTTTAAAATATCTAATAATTTCTTCTCTTTACATCTGTACTGTATATTCCTAATGGCAATCGACCGCAGTCCTTTAGCCAATTTTATAACATATATTATAAAAGTATATCGTTTATAACATATATTAATTGACTTATAGAAGACTCAACCTTTATCTACAAAAACGAATTATGGACCCGGAATATTAATGTTGATGGCGAATCTATTCATCTGTGCGTGGCCAGCGGAAAATTTACTCCACGTTGTAAGTTAATGAAATAATTCCCAATGCAAAGACCTAAAAAAAGTCCGCACAATTCGTGCAATAACTTCATTCCAAAGATATTTGCAATTAGTGTGATTTGATGGCAAACGCCGCGTACGATGCTACGTGGATGGACATGTCGGCCGAATGGATGAAAAACTATCTCATTATTTTACGAAGATCTCACCGACCGGTCAAGGTTTCCGTCGCTGGCTTTATTCCTGCTCTTTCGTTCAACTTCTACGGCTCGGTACGGTGATTCTGGTGAAAATATTTATCTGAAAATTTCTCTGAAAAGTTTCAACCGGACCGCTTGAAAAACGTTTCGTCATCGATTTTCCGATATTTTTCTTTCAGATTCTCTGTTACTTTCTGAGTGTACATCTGACATATTCGCAGACATAATTCATCCGAGAAATTGAGAGTATTTTGTGCACAATTATGAATCATCATTACGTTATCTCAATATAGGCTAGTGTAATATAAAATAAAAAAAAGCTGTTATATTATCAGCATATTTTCCAAGCTATCACCCGCGAACTTTTCCAAATAAAATGCGTCTTTATTATGGTTTTTTTCGAACAATGCAAATTATTCGTGGGAAAACTTCGTGAAACGCAGAGAAATTTTCAGAGATTTTTAAAGAAATATTTTTACCAGGAACACAACAAAAAATATCGTAGTTTATTGAGGATACTTAAAATTTTGCAATGTTCAATGAATTATATTTCGAAAATTTTTCAGTTTCTATCAGCGGCGTTTTCCTACTTCACCACCCTTCGCGCCGCTATGTACGTGGATTCCGACAATTAATTTATCCTTCACTCGTAAGAATACTTTTCAATAAACAGTCACGATGACACAGTAGTAGTTGCAATTTTCTTCAGCCACACATTGTGAACTTATGCTAAATGAATACCAAGCGAACTACCTTAACATAGCACGTGAGGTGTCGAACGTCGCATCAAGTACCTACAGCCGTTTGTATATCGCGACTACGCTCGGCAACTTACACTGTAGGATTCTCCTTCAAATTGTACTTATTCTAGGGTTTAAACAGATAATCATGTATTAACAGAAACCGGATGTCATGCTACACATCGAGTATCCGTAATGCGAGCGTGTACTCAAAAATTACTTGCACTTGGTACTTGCAATAGTAAAAAAAGTACTTCTGTACTTCAAGTACGTACTTGAAGCGCCAAACAAGTACGCGGTACTGTTCAAGTATATCCCAGCTCCGTTATCAATAATCTCCACAGACATCATCGGCGAAGAAGTAGTTACAGTCTAGGGATACACGGATGTACAATAAAGTGTACCTTGTCGCATATATGAGACTTACCTGCTCTTATCTGATTCCGCTTTCCGATACCGCGATCTTTCAAGAATGTCACAACTTGTGAGGTCCCTCGTACCTTACAACTCTGTTTTAGATTGATTCTGAAGACTGCCCGGTTTACAGCGCTTGCCATCATCATCGAAATTCTCGATTTAGGTTTTACACTCTTATCAAGAAATAGAGAACGTAATAACTGTAATAACACCAATTAACTTGCAGTCTCGAGTTAGCGTAGATGCGTTTACCTGAAATACCGTCCAACGCCACAAATTTCACCCTCATTTGCTCTTTAATTATTCTGCTACCAGCAGCAGGCTGTTTCTTCCCCGTCGACTTCGTGCCAGTGGATGGAGCGCGGTTAAAATGGCAAGGGCTTATCTTCTATGCTTATACACGGATGATACGTGTCTCTGATACGAGTCACGCGATATTGCAGGGACAAAACCTGAAGAAAATTTCAGTGCAATTATCAGTACAGCAGGTTGCGAATTATTGATTAGTAGTTCTTAGCTACGCGAGACTGTAACAGATTGGGGGAAAACGTTCTCGCGGTCGATGATATCAGTCGTCAATGAATCGTGGAGTAATCCACATGCTATTCATACACTACATCTCCATCGCTATGAAACTCGAAGTCAGTGTCGAGAGTGCTCTTCGCTTCACCAAGTTGAGTGTGTACCTCGCATATACGTGGCCGCCGTCGATTAATGCCACAAAGTGGGAAATCATGAAAAATGATATAGCTATTTCATTGTCCATTTTGAGCGTTCTGTTATTCTTAATTCCTGTTGTCGCATCACCGATCGTACACAACGGGGATTCTGTCATCCTCACCGACTCAATGCTTTCCGCCATTGGCTGTTGCAATTACATCATCAAAACTCGCATATACAAAGTTCGTCGAAAACGAATTCAGGTTAAAAAAAAAAACATAACTTTTTTCTTTGCAATGTGAATTAAGATACGGAAGGTTGAACTTTGTAATGGGATCGAGTTTTTCTTTATGTGGATTAAAGTAAAGCAGCGTTTGTCTCTCGAAATTGACAAGATTTCGATGTCTATTCTATATTAGATGAGGATTGTTCTGTTGGACAGATTTTGACGTACGAGATGGAAGATTGTGTGAAAGAACCTCAATCCCACGAGAAAGCGATTCTACAATGTTACTTGGACAGATGTTGGATGTTCCATATTCTCGTAACAGTTTCTCTACTTCTGACCATTATTGCAACAATCGTCGCACCATTAGTGATGGATCGACTCTTACCGATCATTGCATTCTACCCATTCACGGTGGATCCTAAATTTGCGATTTATTATGTGATTTACGTTCATCAGAGTATCTCGTGTTTTCAGCTGGCCGCTGGTTTAGTTTTGATAGATTGCCAGATGGCCGTTATGATGTGGTACGCCAGTGCGAGACTCGAAATTCTTTCTGGTGAATTTAAGAGCGTAACGAACGTCAGAGAATTTCAGTCGTTCGTACGGAAACATCAACGACTGCTCGCGTACGCTACCGAAGTTTCGGAGACGATGAGCTACATAGCTCTCGTTACATCGGTATCGAGTGGACTCGGAATTATTCTGTGCTGCATTCCAATTGTCAGTGTAAGTAAAGAGACGACGCGGGTTTGACGCGCTGATCTTCGAGTGGGCAGTCCATCGTACACAGTAAAGAATAATTTCGTAAAATCGTAATGCGAAATTTCGTAAAGATAATTTTGTCAAACAAGTGACAAACTCGTTTGTCACTTGTTTTAATGTACGAGCCTGTCCATTGATTTCCGTGTCATTGACAATTTTAGTTTGTACTTTTGTTCGTAATACGAGAATATTAACAAATAGAAAAATTGTCGACGTTTGTGGACAACGAGTTTTTGTAAAAAAGTACAAACTTTTTTTTACTGTGTACTTTCTCAACATACAATTATGTGATGCATGTAAAAATCATAATAATGCGTTCATAAACATATATTATTGACTTATGGAAGAATCGACCGTTATCTACAAAAACGAAATATGGACCCGGGATATTAATGTATATGACGAATCTTTTCATTTGTGCGTGGCCAGCGGAAAATATGCTCCACGTTGTAAGTCGAAACAAAAAAAAAAATCACTCACAATGCGAAAACATAAACATTTCTGTCGAATCGTAAGATAACACAATTGCGAAAATTTTTGCAATCAGTGCGATTTGGTCGCACACGCTGCGTACAATGCTTCGTGGATGGACATGTCGGCCGAATGGATGAAAAACTATCTCGTCATCTTACGAAGATCTCACCGACCAGTCAAGGTTTCCGTTGCCGGTTTTATTCCTACACTGTCGTTCAACTTCTACGGCTCGGTACGGTGATTCTAGTGAAAATATTTATCTGAAAATTTATCCGAAAAATTTCAACCACACCGTTTGATAAATGCTTCTTCGCCGATTTTCCGATATTTTTCTTAAATTTTCTCCTGTCATTTACTGAATATACATCTGATGGATTTTCCATATAACGCCCATAAATTGATAAATTGATCAGAGACATTGAGAGTATTTTGTGCAGAATTATGAATTATGATTTTTCACAAATTATCAGCTTATTTTCCAAAGCCCAGCCAGTCACAAAGTTCTAATCTTTTTTTTTTTTTTTTTTTGTTATCTGCGCAACGCAAACTGTACATACGAAAACTTTGTGAATTCAGAGAAATTTTCAAAGATTTTTAGAGAAATATTTTTACGAGAACAAAAAAAAAAAATGTATTCATTTATCGGGGAACCGTAAACTTTTGCAATGCTCAAGGATTGTATTTCGTCAATTTTTTAGTTTCTATCAGCAGCGTTCTCTTACTTCGCCACACTTCGCGCCGTTATGTAGTTACATTCCGAGAAACAATTTATTCTTCATCTGTAAGAATACTTTTCAATAAATAATCGCAAAGCCGTAATTTAAGTTGCAATTTTGTTTGGTCACAACTAGTCGTCGTAACTTGAGCTGCACCTTTTTCTAAAGCACATTCTATGGTTATCCATCGCTACAATTTAAGTCCACTCGCCGACGGGAAACTCTTCGAGGCACAGTTGACATAACTCGTGTTTTCGGCCGACCGTACTCCCCAAAATACGCAAGCGGGAAATTGTTAATTGCAGAATTATTATTTTATTTTATTTTTTGAAAATTGCTTTCGGTCCGACTGAGGTTCCACATGAATCCTCGATTGCGTTCCTCCTGGGAATCACGATAGACATTGGATCAAAGCGACGATCAAGACCTTCCGATGCTTTGAAGTTATATCTCAACACTTTTATTTTGGATTTTTAGATAACAACCGTATATCTCGATGATCTAAACTGCTAGAGTAGGAAAACAAAATGTATAACCGTGGACAACTGTGTAGAAAGAAAAATCTCCTGAAAGAAAAATATTTCTGTGAAAAGTCAAATCTCACTGGCAACTCGTATGTACAAGCGAGTTGTCCGTGAAACGTCTGGAACTAAATACACTTCGTGCCAATTTTTTTTTTTTTTTTTTTTTTTTTTCTTCATATTAATGTTCATTTCACGGTGACCGGAGTTTTATCTGACATCGATCAGCTCGTCTCTCGTATGCGCAATCGAGTAATAGAATTGGTTTTACAATAAAGTAATTCAGGCGCAGATTAAACATTTTAGCGTGACGAAATGGGGGTATAAAAATGGAGCCTGGCACCGTCTCGGAGAATCAGTCGAATCCGATGCTTCAAGTTGCAATGACACCGAAGGGAACTTCGGTTCATATACTCGGGTTTTTGGTAAATAACATTTCGTCATTCGAACGAAGTATCTCCGAGCGTTATTGTTGTTTTTTTTTTTTTTTTCTTGGTTCTGTCTTATGATTTTAGTCGCTGTTGTTGATGTCAGCATGCAGCAGGGCAACGGTGCGACCCACCATTCTCGAACTCTTACTCGATAGTGTAAAGAACATCGAAGATCTCTTGAGGGATTCGTACATGCATCAACCGGTTTATCTTATATCCCCTGCGGGACGAAGTGGAATTGTCAATTCGCCGTATCCTCTGCGTCCGCGGGAAATCGCCGTCAATTTCGATCCCTCAGAAGAAGAAGTGGACCGCGAGGTACGAATCTTCATTATTTTTCAAGCCTATATTTTTGCTAATAATAATAATAATAATAATAATAATAATAATAATAATAATAATAATAATAATAATAATAATAATAATAATAATAATAATAATAATAATACAGAAAGAGACAGGACGATACAGATGTGGAAACAATGCTGGTCAGAAGAAACAACAGGCAAGTGGACGAGACGACTGATAAAAGACCTGACACATTTACATCTCTACCACTCGCAACTCTACCAGAACACATCTCTCCCCAAACAACTCTACCGGATAATAACTCTACAAAATTCTCTACCAGAGAGTAAAAAAAACTCTACCCTAATCAAAATAAAACTCTACCGGACTTGAAACAGAACTCTATCGGAATGCTGGGCCATCGTCTAGCCTTGTATTCCGGTAGAGTTTTTTTTTTTCATTTTGGTAGAGTGTTTTTTTACTTTCTAATAGAGATTTTGGTAGAGTTGGTTCGGGGAGAGATATTTTCTGATACAGTTGTTATCTGATAGAGGTGTGAGTGGTAAATGGGCCGACCAAACGGGACCACTCAATTCTTGACGGGACACGGTTACTTTAGACGGTACCAAAGTGAACAAAGTACGAACACCGGACTGCAAATACTGCGCACCCGAACGGGACGACGCGAAACATACGTTTTTCGAATGTGACCACTGGACAGGACTCAGAGAGAGACTGGCAACGAACGTTGGGAGCATCACGCCCGACAACATTGTCGAGCTGAGCTGATCCTCAAGGAACGGAACGGAACGGTGGCAACTAGTCGCCACCTACACAGAGACAATCATAAGACGGAAAAACGCAGACGGCTGCCTGTCATGACGGCCCAGTCGCGACAGACGTGACAGAAATAGGACTCACAGAACTATACGATACGTACACGCACAGATCCGCCAACCGGAAGTAATACTAACATAGTTCCCGCTTCGAGGAAGCAAACATGGAAGGTGGCGGTTTAGTGGGTAGGCCAATTTGGAGTCCACATTTGTACCAGTTCGCACGGCTGGGGCGAATCGGTAATAGTATGTTTCGATACTGGAGGCCAAACGAGCAGTGGGCAAGAAGCGAGTTGCCTCATGAAACGAACCATATTTTTCTTTACGAATGCAATGCAAAATCCGAGTTGTGCACCATTCACAGGCATGCGCAATGGCGAAGCCTCGGTCTTACCAAAGCAAACGCTCGGTAACATAGTAACAGTTTGCGACGCTCGATGGCACTAGTAGTGAAACCAGTATGCAAAATGCCTTCACCAGTGTGCAAAGCACTTTGCACACTGTTGATGGCATTTTGCACACCGGTGAAAGTATTTTGCGCATCACTTTTGCGCATCGTGCGGTGATCAGCGATTTTGCATGCCTGCGAATGGTGCGCAAACGAGGATTTTTGCATTCATGAGTTAAAAAAAAAAAAAAAAAGTAATTCCGCAACTGCTCGGAAAGAAATAATACTAATGTAATAATAATAGCGATTGCTCATGTAATTTTGTTTTGATTTTTTACGCCTGTCGCAAATTTCAGCATCTGCATAGACACCCAAGCCGCCCGAAGTTCGGTAATTCGATTCTTTCGCAATCATCGGTCAACGAGAACGTCAACACCAACAGCAATGACAACGAATTCCGCGGACAGATCGAGGACGATGAGACGTTCGATCGGCCCAACCTCACGCGTTTCGGATTGGACACAAAGTCGAGAAACTACGATAGAGCTCTCGGCGATAACGGAAATGATGACACTAATGGCAACTCGAACAGCAACAGCAACGGAAACGGAAGAACTTCAGTGGATGCCGACTTGCCGGCCAAGAATACGTGGCTCAATAACGAACTCCATTACGGGACCGGTGTCAGGAGTCTTTCGCGCACGAGGGACACAAATCGCAATATCAATGACAACGCCAATACGAACAGTGTGCCGGAGGACGAAGTAACCTACGATGAAATTTAGTTATGATCGATAATTCCCATCGATATCCTCGACGAAGAAGTACTCGCGGTCAAGGGTAGAGGAAGATCCAATAAAGTGTGCCTCGTCGCATAACCGTACAGTAGTCGGATATAGGAGTCACCTGTTTTTATCGAAACTCACTTTTCTGCACGACGATAGAAAACGTCGCCAATGCTTTGAGAAGAGAACGAGACACGCTGTGCGCGGCCCTTATCCACATATTCTGCTGTCTTGATCACGCGATCCTCATCCTTGCCGACCAGTACACGGCACCAATAAAATTACAACACTGTGTGTGATATTGGCGATATAAAAAAAAAAAAAAAAAAACTCGCATGCAAGATTTTCGATATATAAAAACTCTCATGCAAAATTTTCAATATTAAAAACTCGTATGCAAGATTCTCGATATATAATCTTCGCCAACTTTTTACAGGTGGACGAACAGCGGCGCCTGAAGCGCCTGTTTGATTGCTATAAACGTACTGCTGGATAGCGTATACTTAAAAAAAATTTGCCCCTAAATTACATGGTTTTGGTAATATTCGGCCACGGTTAGTTCCAATCAACGATAGCCGCAGTGCTGAAAATATGACAATAATTTTAAGATGAACTTTCACCCAAACGTGCGTTGGGGTGCGTCCTGAAAGATGGCGTCGAAATTTTCTGAGGAAACGGCCGAAATCCGGAAATTCGATTCTTTCGGAAATGACATGCGTCATATTAAAAAAAAAAAAAAATCAGTAACGTCTAATCGGAGATATATAAATCAGAGGTTTGTTTTTATAAACGATAAACACGACGTCAGACCGTAAATCCAAAATCGTTAAATTGATACAGACAGATTGTTGGATTGCTGATCTTACATGTTTGTCGCTGAACTACGTCATTTTGGTAACATTTGGCCAAGTCAGATCGAATGGAGTGCCCGGTAGTGCCAAAAAAATGTAAAAAAAAAAAAAAAAAAAAAACAGGAAAGAAACGGACATTTGAATGTCCATTCTGGCGACTCGCCGCTAATGCTTGGCACCGTAGTTCGAAATTGATGATTTACCAAATGTCCTCCATTGTTTATGTGCCCACAGCAAAGAATGGCGCAACAAGACCAAAAGCGACACCACAACTGTGACACAACTGAAATTAAATGAACATTTTATAGACATATACAACGCTCTATGTATAGGCAACGAATCGTATCGAACGTTGTCCAATTTCTATGACCAACACAATCGGTCGATTAAAAGCATTTGAAATGTTAGTCATTTTTTGTTGATAAAAAAAAAAAAAAAAAAGAAATTAAGAATCGACACCCGATCGTCGTAATCTTGGGTGTCAAACAATAAATAATTAGTCGGTTAGAGAATCGCGTGCTTTTTTTTTTTTTTTTTTTTTTTTTTTTTTTTTTTTTTTTTTTTTTTTACGGCTCGTCTATCGCATCCGCCGTAATATATACATACGTGCCGCAAGTCTCGCTACTTTAGCGTTAATTGCTGTATCAAATACGAGAACGATGCCCGAGACTCGTTCCAACCATTAACATTTCATCCAATACCGATCCCGAGCGTGCGCCGTATAATTGCGATGTCAGGCAATTCACGATCGTCAGTCCACTCGATGCTATCGAAAGTTCCGACAACTTTGACTTAGTAAGATCTCGAAGAGTTTTATTAATTTTTTTACCAAAAAGAAAAAACAAAAAAAAAACACCGAAAATGCTGATAAAATCAGAAACGACTCTTCGAATCATAGTCCTGTCGTTTGTAACGATCGCTTCATCATCGACTCCGGTAAGTCCAAATCTATCACGCACATCTATCAAACATTTCTAACATGTTACAACTCTACCAAAATCTTTAACAGAAACTGAAAAAAAAAAAAAAAACTCTGCCAGAATAAAAATAAAACTCTACCGAAATTGAAACACAAATACCGAAATGAAAATAAAACTCTACCTGTACTCCGGTAGAGTCTTATTGCCATTCCGGTAGATTGTTTTAGTTCAATTGCGGTAGAGTATTGTTTCAAGTCCGGTAGAGTTTTATTTTGACTCTGGTGGAGTTTTTTTTTTTTTTTTTTTCTTTCTGGTAGAGATTTTGGTAGAGTTGTCATATGGTAGCGATGTTCTCTGGTACTGTTTTAATTAATATCGTACACTGAGAGAAGGATCTAGTAAAAACTACCGGTCATAAAAAATGACACATACCGCACAGTAGATCACCAGGGCGCCACTTATGGCATAAAGTCTCAGATTATCCAAGAACTTTTACCATAATATCGAGAATTTATAATATAAAAAAAAAAATGCTTATAAATTCGGTACTTCCTGCCATAGGTAGCGCCCTAGCGCCCTACTTGTACCTGCTATGGTTATATCTCTCAAGCGATATAGTAATTTTTAGCAGATCCTTCTCGCAGTGTACACTGAGAAAAAAGAATGCCTCGATTAACCAAGGTGCGTTTTCCCACGTTCAAAAGCGTTATTTAGTTGGTATAATAAAAAAAAATTTATTTGAATTCAAATATTATGAATCGACTGAAGCGAATATTATGAAAATATTATGAATCGACTGAAGCGAATAATCGTTGAAAAAAAGAATGATTTAGTTGTAACAACAAAATAACAGCTTTGAACGTGCGTTACCGCGAATTTGGTTAATCCACCTTTTTTTTTTTTTTTTTCTCAGTGTAGAGATATTTTCTGGTAGAGTAGAGATGTAAATGTCCCATCTATCGACAATCCATTGTTGTTAGATCTTTAAGACCGAGATATCGAATATTTTTCTAGACGATCAATTCGAGGCCGCAGTCGAGGCGATATCTCGGTAACGGACCGACGATTCCCACGTCGAAGATCGGTGCGAATCGGCGTGTAAGCGCTATGCCGCGAGCGATCGAGGCGTCGTCGCCGATCGACAGATCGGCTCGTAGGATCTTCTTCTGGCCGTGGCGTCCGAGATGGCACCCTCACAGATGGTGGCACAGGAGGCCTTTTGGATTCGGCGCCGGCATCTACGGTGGCATAGGAATCGGTGTCGGTCCCGGAGCTGGATTGGGCTTTCATCGACCGGTTCACGTTCCGGGCTTCGACGGTACACCGGGAGTCGGCGTGGGACTCGGAGCTGGAATCGGCGGCGGTTATCGTCCGGGAGTGGGAATCGGCGTAGGTGCGGGCGCAGCGGTAGGAGCCGGTATCGTCCCATCGCCGCCGATCTACGACCAATACCAACCGGAAGCCGCCTCAACGATCGCCGACAACGGCGGGAACAACAGGCCTTACAGCAAGCCCGACAGACAACCGGTCAATTATCCTGATATTCCACCGGTCGCGACGGACTTCGATGGTCAACCACCGATCTCGTCCAACGGTGCCGATTTCAGCGGTCCGAGCGCGGTCGGCTTCGACGACGCAGCCGAGCACTCGGTCGGTTACGATCGAACAGTCCGCGACTCTGTGCGCTACAAGAACCAGGCATATCCAAAGCACAGCTCGGATTCCAACTACGATATCGACCGCGGCGGTACGCAGCAGAACGGAAGTTACATGACGATCGGCGACACGAACAAGAAGAGGATCCTCCAGCGGTTCCGCGATCGGCATAAGAAAGTGCCTAACGGTCAAGCCGAGTACGAGGCCAATCAGAATTACTTTAAAGGCCTGGAGAATAATTACTACGACAGAGATTACGAGAGCGAGGAGCCGGAGAGGTACTACGACGAGGATCGGTATCACGATTATCCAGTTGTGGAGCAACCATTCTTCACCGATCGAGATCTCCCACGCGTCAATGACGCAGTCTAATGGAAGAGGATTGGGACATTGTCGCGGCTAATAGTTGGAGGAAAAATATGACGCTTTGAGAAGATCGGTAGTTATCGGTAGTTGCGCTAAAATTCTATGCCAATATGGCGGTGGGCGGCACTTTGAGCGCTTCTTTTGCCGAAAATCGGCTCCTACGAAGATCGGTTGAGACGAAACTTTCGAGTTTTTTTTTTTTTTTTTTTTTTTAACAGACCGTGCAAGCTTTCACACCGGTCGTCGATCGTGTCGACGCGCAAACCTCGCCAACAATCGAATTACCGAGATGTCAAATATTCATTAGCACTCGCAATCGGAGCGTAAAATTAACAGACGCGTTGCGCCGATTGCTCTGTCGATATGCTCGAGAAGCATCGAAAATTCTTTGTAATCATTCGACGAAGAAATAAATTCATGAAGATCGTTCGATTATTGAGATTCCTGTTTTTTTTTCCCCCCCTAATTCTCTCGTCCCTCGCAATGTTAATTAATATGTTAATGAAACGTCGGTAATTTCAATTTTTTTTTTTTTTTTTTTTCGAAATTGTTCGCACTAAGGATACTACTAATCGGGTCCAGAGCCTCGATCCTGACGATTTTTTCTTTTTCTCAATATATGTCTATTTTAAGTGATATTCTTTCGCTCTTTACACCAAAATAAAAGAAAAAAATTATATTACGATGAAATTATTGGCGAGAATTTTTTTCTTTAGGATGCATTAATATTACATAAATTTGTTTTCAGAATTTTACGACAATAAAAAAAGCTATTCGGCCAACGTACCAAATATGGTGCATTGGACATTAAGTAGTCAAACAATTAAAAAATTGTATGTAAAAAAGAAATTGATTTCAGTTGCTTTCAGAATTTTACAATAAAAATTGTGTACCCGAATTAAAAAAAAAAAAAAAAAAATAGCTATTCGGCCAACGTAGCGAATATGGCACATTGGCCATTAAGAGGTTAAAAAAGTTTAAATTTGTATCTAAAAAAATGATTTTAGTTGTTTGATGAATTTTAGAATAAAAATTGACTACACGAATTTAATAAAAATAGCTATTCGGCCAACATAGCGAATATAGCACATTGGCCATTAAGAGGTTAAAAAAGTTTAAATTTGTATCTAAAAAATGATTTCAGTTGTTTGATGAATTTTAGAATAAAAATTGACTACACGAATTTAATAAAAATAGCTATTCGGCCAACATAGCGAATACGGCACATTGGTCATTGAGGGCTTCAAAAAGTTTAAATTTGTATGTAAAAAAAATGGATTCGAGTCGACGTAAGGCCCATAAAATCAACATAATGTTGGAACTGTGCACAACGACGAGGAAAGTTTGTCGGAATGAGAATGAGTGACGGGCTTGGGATTGGCAATCGTCAAGTCGCTGGATACCCTTTGATATACGACGGATCCGAGCCAATAGAAGCGATAGGTGCATATATAATGCCGTCGAGCCGGTCTCGCTATAGCGTGGTTGCCGAAGTGATCCAGGTTTAAAGCGATTAAGAATGGAAGTCATGAACGGAGCTTCGATAATTTTGCTGCTGGGTTGCGGTGCCATTGTCGTATCGGTAATTAACGAAAAATCTCTTCCCGTGTGAAAATCGATTTTTTTTTTTTTACATAATTTTTTTTCTCCAGGCCGGTCCTCTCTCGAGACCGGATTCCAGCGCGTACTCGGGCACCGTGGGTCGCCGTTCGCAAAACTTCAATTCGAACGTCAATACCAATATCGTGAGCGGTGCGCCTTCCAGACCGACCGAAGGAGAACCCAATCCGACCCTCGAAGAAGTGAGACCTCAGTCGCTATTCAACCAATGAATAATCTATACGAAACGAACAATTGAACAATTTTAATAAACTAGAAAATTTTAATGAATACCATTTTTTAATTGAATTAAAAACTTTAATGAATTGAAAAACATTAATTAATATTTTTTAAAGAATTACATTTTTTTTTTTTTATGAATCGAACATTTTTAATGAATTAACCCCTTCGCTGTCAGGAGCCCCTATAAGGGCCCACAACGTATAGGGAAATACGTTTCTCTGACAGTGAAGTGGTCAAACATTTTTAATTGATTAAAAGTTTCAGTGAATGAAAAGTTTTTAATGAATTACATTTTTTTATTAATTAAAAAATGTTAATGAATTAGAAAACTTTGGTGCATTCAAAAACATAATACTGACCGAAGGCAATTTGTCACTCCACGAAAGATAAGCCGAAAATTATACTCCGAGGCCGATCCAAAAACGGCGTCACTGGCGACGTCCGCTGCGGAGGCCGCTATGTCGATTGTCAAAGCTCTGACGGCCGAATTGAGTGAAGCCGCGGCTGCGGCCGTCGCCGAAGCTGTTTCCAGAATCCTCACCGGTCGATCGGAACCCACATACGGCAGAAGAAATTACAATGTCAACATGAACACGAATACGAACATTATGGGACACGGCGGTGAGAGAAGCGAGGATAGAGATTCATCGTTAGATGGAACATCGTCCGCGGGTTTGTCGGAGCTTTCTTCCTTGATCCATTTGGAGACACAAATATGAACAAACCTTTACCTCCAAACTCAATGACAATTCAATTTTTTTTATTTTCCTTTAACAAAAAATAAAATAAAGATTTTATCGCTACAGATTTGCTCAACCTGGGAAACAGTCTTGGAACGCAATTGAGTGAGCCGGGACTTGGATCTTCCAATGGGCTTCCCTACGGTACGATCAATTTCGACGTGCCCCATGTGTACGGAAACGAACACACAGTGCGAGCGATCGAAGGAGTTACCCGCGAGCCCGACATGAACGCGGACGAAGAGGACAAAGTTATCTCGCTCGAGCGTCTCGCGGAGATCGACGAGTTGGAGAACGAGCCCGAAGTTTTAGCAAGCAAGGTACAGGGTTCTTCGATTTGTATAAGACGCGTGAATTTACTTAGAAAAATCTGGACTTCTTTTTTTTCGCATTCATTGTGAATGCGAAGTATATAAAGAGATCAAGAGATAAAAAAATCAAGAATTGGATGAAGATTACAGTCCAAAAATATTTACGAAGATTGGAGGACAAAAAGGCAATTTTTATGTCTCTATCCGCCCGACAGAAAAGATAGAAACATTTTGAAGAGACATCGGATCTCAGCGGAAATTTATGTCTTCTGGGTACAAAAGTTCGTTTCGGTATCGAATTTGATGAAATAGTGAGCTAAAGTGTCCATCATTTCTGGTCGTCCTACATTTGAAAAAATTACGGGAAAGACAGTTATCAATTGATTTTTTCGCATCTCGGTAATTACGTGTATGCAATGCACAGGGCTCCAAGATACCGTTCGTCTTTGAGGCTGAAGATCACACTGAGAATAGATTACAAGTAAAAGCAGCAATACTGACTTTTTACCGTAAGAAATAATTCCCAAGGGGAACATCTTCATTTTATAGTTTCGACGATGGCAAAAAATCATGATCGCAACGGTACATTTACATCTTCACCACTCACAACTCTACTGTATTGGAACTCTATCGAAATTTCTACCAGAAAGTAAAAAAAACTTTACCAGAATGAAAATAAAACTCTACCGGAATTTAAACAAAATTTCTACCGGAATTGAAATGAAACTCTACCGAAATGGAAATAAAACTCTACCGAATTTACAATAAAGTTTCACCGAAAAACAAAGCGGTAGAGTTTAATTTCAAGTCCGATAGAGTTTAATCTTTATTCTGGTAGATTTTTTTACTTTGTGACAGAAATTTTGGTAGAGTTGTGAGTGGTAGAGATGTAAATGTGCCGTTGCAACCATAATTATAGTTTAATCAATTGAATATATTCCATGAGAAACTACCAATATAGACGTTCCAACTGGGAACAATTCGTTATAGTCGGAAATACTATCCTTTTTCTCAGTGCACACTTTAAAGTGAACGATGTCCCATTTTCGTTAGTATCGTACTCGGCGAAACACAAAGACTCGAAAAGGTACATCGAATGTAACTTTCGAAATATTAATCATTTTTTCTTTTTTTTCAGTCGATGGGTGGTCATGGAGGACTCCGTGTGAATCGAAGAAACACAAATCCCAATGCGAACAAGATTCGACCGAATCATCGTCGCAGCTCCAACGACGAGAATGAAGAGACCGATCTGAGATCGAGCGCCTATCGCCGCAGGGTCAACCCGACCGATAACTCGAGTGCCACCAGTTTTCGCCATAACATCAATTCGAACTCGAATTCCAACTCGAATAACTTTCGGCGAAACGTCAACAGCAGGATGAGTCGTCGGTCCCGAACGCGCCGAGACTAAGGAACAGAAAAAAAATTAAAATTAAATTAAAAATCGATGCCATTTATCGGGAATGATCGACGAGCCGCGATCGATCGTGCCGACTAAACGGTCAATTTAATCGGGACACGAATATCTGCGAGAATTAGACAATTATTATAACTACATCAATCTAGAACATAAGAATTGTATGCAATTTTTTCGAAGCAATAAAGGAAACAAAAAAAATTGAACTACGATTCGTGAATTCTTTTCATCTCCATAAATCAAATGAAATTTTTTTTCCGAGAAATAATCCGACAATAAAGCTCGATTTGATTGGCTGTCAATAAATTCAATTATCTCGTTCGACATCCGTTCGGCTGTCGTTGTAAATTATTATCGTGATTTGCTAATCGACTTCCATCGAAGCGATATTATTTCTTCGTTGCATTCTCGTCTGTCGGCTCGCCCAAAAAAAATCCTTGGGCGATGAGTTCCCCGATTAATTTACCGCATCGCCAATCGTCGTCTGATTTATCGCTCCAATTTAAAAAACGCCGTGCTCGTTAACGAATCTGTACAACAATCATCGACGTCGTTTCAACATTTTTCCCCTCACTCTCGCTTTACCTGCGCTCGACTTTTCTTCGCCATCTCTCACGGTCTTGGACTCATTAAAACTGCCGTCGTTGACGGATATACGAGCGACGTATCGGAAGTCTTCGATTGGCAAGCGGGAAAAAAAAACGTATATAACAACCGTCGAGCTTCGGGACGGAACGAGATCGCTCGAGGCAACGAATTCGAGAGAAAAATCAGGGGAGGAAATAAAAAATAAAAATGTTTCGTCATACGTTGATGCTGCTTGTGGCCACGGGCTCGCTAGCGGTGAGACTCGTCAACGAGGATAATAACATTTCGCATCTGGAAGATTATCTGAAAGAAATTTGAAACAAAAATTATAATTAATATCAAAAAGAATCGTCAAAAGATAATAATTTTTCATCTTCATTTCAGGATAGCGAATTTTTTACAGGACGCCGACAAAATTACAACAGCAACGCCAACGTGAACGAGGTCGTGAGTTGTTCAGATTCTTTTTTTTGTCAAACAAATCCCTTATCCATAAGAGCATCGGATAATTCGCATATTTACATCTCTACCACTTACAACTCTACCGGATAACAACTCTACCAGAAAACAACCCGACCAGAAAAGACAGCTCTAACAACTGTACCAGAAAACACCGCTACCATATTACAACTCTACCGGCACGTTTACATCTCTACTACTCACAACTGTACCAAATAACAATTATGTGGTAGAGTTGGTAGAGCTGTGTTTTTTGCTTGAGTTGTTATGCGGTAGAGTTGTTTTCTGGTAGAGTTACCAGAAAACATCCCTCCCCAAACAACTCTACCAAAAAACACAGCTCTAAAAACTCTACCGTATTGTAAATCTACCAAAATCTCTACCAGAAAACAAAAAAAATCTACCGGACTTGAAATAAAACTCTACCGGAATGGAAATAAAACTCCACCGGAATTATAATGAAACTACTGGAATGCAAGGCTAGACGGTAGCCTTGTATTCCAGTAAAGTTTTATCTCAATTCCCGTAGAGTTTCATCTCAATTCCGCTAGCGTTTTATTTCCGGTAAAGTTTTATCTCAAATCGGAGTTTTATTTCCATTCCGATAGAGTTTTTTTTTACTTTCCGGTACAGATTTTTGTAGAATTCTAATAGATGGACTTGTAATATGGTAGAGATGTTTTCTGATAGGGTTGTTATCTGGTAGAGTTGTGAGTCGTAGAGATATAAATGTGCGGGATAATTGACTGTAAAAAATTGTTGTTTTTAGTTTTCCGGATACGGCAAGCGCCTGCGACCGGACGTCGGGGTTGGTAGAAGTCGCGCCGGATTGTACGGCGGTTCGCCGAAGTACGACATCATTCTGGGACCGGAAATGGCACACGGAAAGGATCGCGGTGGATTGTACGCCGGTTCGCCAAAGTACGACATAGTTCTGGGACCGGATGTGATAAAAGGAAAGGAACGCGCCGGGTTGTACGGTGGTTCGCCAAAGTACGAGATCGTTCTCGGACCGGATATGGCAAATGGAAAAGATCGTGGCGGGTTATACGGCGGTCCGCAAAAGTTCGAGATCGTTCTGGGACCGGAAATGGTAAATGGACGGGACCGCGGTGGGCTGTTGAAGTTTGTAAAAGGCGAAACCGGAAGTGGAGGCTTCGTGAGCGATTACATCGCGAGCGAAGATAAGGGCGACGGGAGCGGCTACGGACGTGGAAGCTGCGACGCGTTGGCCGAAATACTACTTCGCGAGGACGACGACGAGGTGAGTCTTTGCAACGATACATGACAACGCAGCATATATATATTTTTTTCTTGGTTTTTATTGTTATTTCGCACGGAACAGTTTTGAGTTGGTCGAGAGTCAATTTTCCGGAGAAAAAGAAAACGAGAAGAAAATTCGAAATAAAGTGATCCGACTTTACAGCCTTTCTAAAATCCGTGGTCCGTTGCAAAATAAGATGGACGTCTCAGTCATTGAAATCGCTTCGGATGACAATGGATTTTTTTTTTATTCACTGTTACTTATCTTATGATAATCATTATAATTATTCCGTGTCGATGACTGAGACATCTATCTTGTAGCTGGCCGTAAACGACGAGGCGACAGACGTCGATGGAAGTCTGGAGGGCATGTTCGAAGACAACGGCAATTACAACGTTGTTTTCAAAGTGAGAGCCTCAAGTTTGGTAAAATCTGAATAGGAAAAAAAAGAGAGAATTTTAGTACGACAATCAGGAAGGTGTGTCTAACGAGCGTGCTCACAATTTGAACTACGATATACTTGATCGACGAATAAATATCTTAAAAAAAAAAAATTTAGATCATAAGATATTAAAAAAGCCAACTGTGGGTAAGTTTACGAGAGTCTCAAATTGTGTGAAATTCCGTTTGTATGTTTAAACAGGGCGGCAACAGGAGGCACCTGAGCCAACAAGCTTACGGCTTAAATGCTGGTCCATGGGAAAGCAACGATCCCAACAGCAATACCGTCGGATCGAAGCACCGTCGAACATACAATTGGGGAACTCTACGACCGACTCACTTAAACATTGACAATAGCGAGAGAACCAGTCAGGACTACGACAGGAACAGTTTACCGTACGACAGAACCGAACAGAGATACGAGAGACCTGGTCAGGACTACGAACGAGTGAGAATCTCAAAATTAATCCGAGCAACTTTTGAAAGACGAATGAATACTCTTTTGGTGAGGCTCCAGAGGCACAATGTCATTGAAATGAATTTTTTTGAAGGACTATCGCGGTACGAACGTGAATTCAAACACCAACTACAACGTTTTCGGTGGAAGACGCGGAAACGACAATTCCAATACCAACGACATCTTGATTAGTGTAAGTTGAGGCACATTCACATCTCTACCACTGATGAAAAAAAAACTCTAGCAGAATCGCAATAAAACTCTACGGAAATTGAAATAAAACTCTCCCGGGATTGAAATAAAATTCTGGGAGAGTTTTACTTCAATTCCGGGAGACTTTTATTTAAATTCCGCCTTCTCACAATGTCCTTTTATTCACAAAGCTGAGAAAAACTATTCGCAAGCTTAAAATACAGAAAATGGTTTCTCGTACGCAAGGCCTCGCGAATAAAAGGACATTATGAGGAAGCGATATGAAAATTTCAATTTTAAAAGCGATATTAAAATTTCAAATTTTTTTTTTTTTTGTTGTTACTATAGTACGAAGGAGACAGCGAAGACGAAGGAAACATTAGCTACGGTCAAGACGAAGGAAACGTTAAATACGGTCAAGACGAAGGAAACAGAAGATACGTTCAAGACGAAGGAAACAGAAGATCCGTTCAAGACGAAGGAAACAGAAGATACGTTCAAGACGAAGGAAACAGAAGATACGTTCAAGACGAAGGAAACAGAAGATACGGCGCGTCTCCATTGTATTCGGGCTATGATCGAGCTGGACCAGGCTACGGCCTGCAGGGAAGCTATGCCAGTTTCATAACCAATCCACTTGTATCCAATCGTGGATATCCCGCGATGGGATACACTCCGAGGTCCGCCCACACTGGTTAGGAAATTTACTCGTTGATATCTGGAAAAATTAAATGATAATTTTTTTGTTATTTTTATCTGATAATATGCACGAGATGTAATGTTAAATTTTTCAGTCTTGCGGGAGAGCGACGTTGCGGAAAACGATGATGAAGACGCCGATCCACAGCAGAATGTCAACTCCAATCTCAATTCCAACGTCAACTCGAACGTGAACGTTATGTCGCGCCGGCAAAACATCAAAACGAAGCCGAACAACAATTTATTTCCTAGAAAAAAGAGGAGCGTGAACAAATTTTCAACCTTATCGGGAAGACTCGATCGCGAGGAAAATGGTGGAGTTTCCACTGTGCCCACCCCGGATATCAGTACGGCGGCCAAACCCGTCGCCGAGATATTGGAAAAACCTCGAAGTTCGATACATCGCGATCTGATGTAGCTTCCGGAGACCCGCGAAGAGGATTTCACCGTCGCCGCTCTGTAAACTTTGAAAGTTAGAAGGATTTTTTCCTCAGAGAAATTTAGCCCCGTTAAATCCTGAGAATTTATGAAGCCGTCGAGAAGAATTGTAGCTTCGCATCGTGTATGTCGCATAAATAAAATGGACTACGTATGGATGAAGTTGATTGAAGAGAGTACAATTATTTAGTTTCTGGTATAGTTCAACGATACGAAAGTATTCGAACGGACAGATGACTATTTTCCTACGCAAACAGATACTTTTATTTTTACTCGTTGCAACAATGCTTTTTTTCTTCGGTTTTTTTTTTTTTTTTTAGGTATTCAGATACTGGAAATCTTTGAGATATTGTAAAATCTCGGAGATATTGAAAAATCTCTGAGACATTGGAAAATCTCAAAGTTCGATACATCGCGATTTTTAATGTTGCGTTTCGAGGGCCCGTCAATAGGATTTCACCGTCGCACTTTGTAAACTTCACCATAATACGGCACTAATATATATTCCATATTATACACACAATGGTGACTGCACGATTTCGCACCAGTCTAGCCTGCTATAACTTCATTTCCCATTGCGGGGTAATTAAAGAAGAAAACCTAGAATATATCTTCACACTGTCGAAGTGTAAGATTGTAATATACACGGGTGTCAATTCTCCAAGGAAAGAGCATCTAAAATTGTACTTAGAAAACAGTCGTTTTTTTTTAATGTCGCAAAGCGGGGCATTCGATAGAAGATTTCTAGCATAGAAGCTTCATCTTGAAAACGTTATCTGCAGAAAAATCGAACCGAACAACGTTTATGTACCATTACCGTTCGTCAAATTTTTCCAGAATTTTTAGATTAAAATTGAAAAAGATATTTAAAAAATAGTTCTTTCGCCAATCTAACCAGTATGCTGAGCCGGCAGCGGAAATAAGCAAAGCATGCTTATTAAAGAATTGCAATGAAGATCTTGAAAAATGATGAATCGAACTGACATTAACACTCGTCAAATATTCGAGTCAATTAAAAAAAGTATATAAATTTCACCGTTAATAACGTGCCTTTTCAATAAACATCTTCGTCCGTATTCGGACAGCTGACAATAAATTATCGTCGATAATTTTTCGTTCAGTAGTCGTTGCGAATAACAACAGCGAGGAATTTCCTTCATTGGCGCTTCAATAACGACGTTATTTGTGTTGGGTATGTCTCGCTACTTTAACGTTATAATTGCTGTGTCAGTAAGGCAACACACTGTAGCTCGAAGATCTGTTAAACAGTCGTGATTTATACGGCCGCGCTATTCAGCCGACTAATATAATTGCGATACTCGACACCCACGGTCCTCAGTCTTAAAATCGACGCGACCGATGAAAATTTGAAAATTCATAGGAGCCCTAACTTCTAACATAAGCGCAATGAGACAAGCGATTCTTCGTATTTTAATTGTATCATGTATAATCAGTATTTTTTCGTTGGCTCAGGTAAGTGAGCGTTTTTGGCAACTAAATTATCAAAATCGGTGAAAAAAAAAATCAATAAACGATATTACAAATGTTATATTAGCTAACTAAATTTTGGTAACTAAATCAGAATCGCTAAAAAACAGTGGTATAGACACAATTTTTTTTTTGCCCGCCTACGCTAAAAAGTCCACATTCCATGCCTGCAACGAGGGCGGAAAGTGGTCGATTCTTGACCAGCGGGCCGAAAAGTAACACAGCGGGTCGAAAAATATCGCAGCGGGCCGAAAAGTAACGCAGCGGGCGGAAAAGTACTGGAGCGGGTTACTTTCCATCCCCATTGCAGACGTAGAAATGTGGCCGCTTTTTAGCATAGTCGGGCAAAAAAAATAGCGTATGCCACTCGGGAGGAAGTGCTTTTTCACCTCGTGTGAATTTCTGACCCTCGCCTCGCTCGAGCATCAAACTTCACCCTCGGTGAAGAAACGCACTTTCCTCCCTTGTGGCATAATATACTATTTTTTCCCGACTGCGCTAAAATGACTACATTCCTTGCGTGCAATACGGACGGAAAATAGCCTATTATTGACCGATGATCATTATTAACATGTGCGCATGCGCAGTACAATTCCATTACTCTCTAGGAAGTAATAGGGCTCATTACTCCCTCTCGAAGCTCTGTTACTCCCGTGTCGGTAATGGTCATTGGCGAATATGACGATTTTGCGACGCAAGAAATGTGGTTGTCTTAATAACGAAGTCGGAAAAAAAATATCGTATACCACAAGGGAGGAAGTGCTTTTTCACCTCGTGTGATTTCTTCCCTCGCCTCGCTCGGGCATCAAACTTCACCCTCGGTGAAAAAACGCACTTTCCTCCCTTGTGGCATAAGACACTAATTTTCACCCGACGATAGTAGTAGAGCAATTCACGTTGCAGGCCGGAAGTACGAGGCCCATATTCGGAAGATGCATCGACAGAGATCTGGGCGCTATCTTGAAAATCATAGCGGTGACGCAAGATCGCAGGATAGCGACGGGTCCGACGAGGGCGATGGAGATTGATCTGAAAGTCGACAGCGTAATGAGAATGATAAAAGAATACCTGACCGAGGAGGGGAGCATGTCCGCGATCGGCAATAGACGAAGCAGAAAGTTCTTCTTCTGGCCGTTCCGTCCGTGGTTCTTGGGAAGGCCGTTGTCCGCGGAGGCGGGTCTGAGCGGTTCCATCTACGGAGGCTTCGGACCGGACGGCTTTCACATAGGCGGAGGTGTCGGCGGAGGCCTTCGGGGTCGCTGGGGAAACCATCGATAAACGAATTATCACAAACTATCGCAAATTATGAGTCCTTCATACAGCAGTACATCTTGCAAACTTATCTTCAGCTCCGGAAGTCTAATTTTGCTCGTCGATATTCATTTTATAAACAAATAAAATAAATAAATATTCGATTTTCGAGAGCGGAAGTGACGTTTTCCCGTATGAATTCACTTCCGATCGAAAAATTCGGTTTTCGTAGAGAGAAGTGACTTTTATTTTTCGAAACTGGCAATAAAGTTTTCTCGTGTGACTTCACTTCCGGACACTTTCGGGAAGTTTAGCCTCATTTTGCCTCGATGATTTCTGACGTGGACCCGTCGCATTCACTGTCGCACATTGTGCAATAATTATGGTAGCATCATCCCAGCAAACACTGAATGTAGCAGCTACATAACATTTAGGTCTTAAAAAGTCGTAACGCTGTTATATAACATCGCCATAAATGTCATGTCTTCTTTTAATAACAATTATGACATGAAATTATGCGGTAACGAAACGTAAATATTATATAATATTTCTGTAACAAAATATACGTACTATACGAAAACGTACTTGTTACGTAAATGTTATTAATAGTTACATATTTGATAGATAACTATTTCCCTATTATGTTACTTTCTTGAGTGAGAAAAAGTTCATCACTGGTGAATCACCGGTTATCTTCTTGCTACATAACGTGTTACTTTCTGTGCGGTAACTGCTACATCAATGTTATCTATTTGTGTTTGCTGGGATGTCATCATCTGATCGCAACGCCATTCACTGTGCGTGTCTATTATGTCGCTACAATGACATCACCGCGTGCCGAGACACTCGCCAAGACGTTAATGCCAATGTGACTCCAGTGCGACGATACGAAGAGATGGCACGACGTGACGTCGAAAATTAGTTTAACGCGGCCGTATCTCACTTCGCTTGGGCTGTCACGACTTGCCGCTCTGCCTGACGCTTTTGTGCTGCCATTACCCAGTCATTTATCTATTGGGGTAAATATTTTCCGGTGATTCGAACAATCGAGCTGTGCTTCTCAAGCAATTATTCAACGAGCCTTTCCTCGTTTCTGAACGTTATTCGACGGCATAGAAGCTACAGAAAACAGCGATAAGACTAAAGAAAAAATCGTATACAGCCGACCAATCAAGCTAATTTGCTCGCCAATCGCCGTCGATAAAAAGAAAAATGTTTACCGTTGCCCGCTTGCCAGAACCAAGCGAGCTCCCACAAAACCATCAACAAAGCCACTGCCTCGAGTTTCCCAGACGCAAAACAACTAATTGTATCGTGCAAAACGTCGCCCAATGCGAAACAGAAAAATCACCACTGGCACCGGAGAACGCTCGAGCCGTGACTCTAGCGCCAGCGAGAGGATTCTCACTGAGACGCGTTGAGAGCGCAAGAAGAACGAATGAAAAAGAAAATGATGCTGCTCGTCACTTCGATGATTTCACTGAGCCTGCAGTGCGTAAGTAAACGATTCGACGATAGAAACAGAATGAACAATAAATTTCACGATTGAAGTTTTATCGTACGTCGATGATTTGCATCGGTGTAAAGTGGACGAAGCGTGTTTTGATGCGTTGTGTTTCAGGCGAGCGGAACGCCGCAGTTGAGGTTAAGTCACACCGGCTACGAGATAATATCGTTCAACGACCAAACTCCCGAGGACTCTATGCCGATGACGACGAGGCTGTCGCCGCAAAACTCATCGCGATACGGCGGAATCGATTTGCTGAATCTCGAGAAGGCCGACACGACGATCGACGACGAGCCCGAAGACGGACGGACGTTGCAGCAGCGCAAGCGTCACTACGACTCGCAACGCCCGACGCCGTTCTCGAGATCGAGTTCGGAGACGCGCAGGAACATCGTAGTGCCGTCGGGCAAAGTGTCGTCGAGCGAGGTGAGCGAGAAAACTGATGTTTACCTCGCCGTCGGTGTACCGACGAGATTCGACCGTCCGAGGCAATCGTCGAGCGTTCTCGCCGACTCGGAGGTGACGACCTCTGGCGGCGGCCCGAAGAACTCCTTCGAGGACTCTCGCAGGGAGAGGATTTCCGGTTGGACGAGTCGCACGAGGCCCGAAGACCGAGAGACCGCAGCGCCAAAGAAATCTGCCGAACAGCCGGGCGGAAGTGGCGACGGCGATAAAACGTCGGCCATCTTGGATTCGGACGTCGACTCGGAGGATCCCAAGGAGGTTTCCAGATTCGACAAAATCACGGCACTCGTCGTCGACGCGAAGACCGAGACCGACGAGAAGCCGGATGGCAACGCCGAGGCCAAAGCCGCTTTTCCGACGGTCGGTAAGCTACCGTCGATTCAGATACATCGCCAGAGGAGCTTCTACATTCCGACCAGGAGTCCCGCCATGTTCTCGCCAATTTATCCGTCGGGCTTCGACGTCGTGACGGGAAACTTTGGGAAGAAGAGTGTCGTCGCCGGAAACGAACTACGGCGTACACAGCCGAGAAACTTTCGGTCCGAGTCGGCGAGTCCGAAGAACCGGAAGTACGCCGAACCGGACGTCGAAACTCGGAAGAAACTGATCGGACGCGAGATCAACGAGATCAATGCCGGAGCGAATGAACTCGCTAAGTCTTATCTCAACGAGAGAGTACCTTCGATACTGACGCTGAAGAACATTATCGGCGGTGTCGGCCACGGCATATTCGGCAATCCTGGAAATGGCAACGTTTCGCCACTGAGCGGTCTGCTTCCGGTTCCGGTCGGAGCGTCCTTGTACGTTTCGCCCCTCTCGCTCATGCTACGACAACCGTTTCGGGCTCTGAGACCCGCTGAGACGCATCTCGAATTGAACTCCATGCCCCTGATCGCCGGTCACGTGGAGCACGCTCATCCTACCGGCGACTCGTCCGTTCTACATCCTCAAGGGCGCTTGGAGGAGGCCGTTTCCAATTCTGTGATCGACGACGCCAGGACGCGTCAGTCGGATAACTATCTGGACAGCAAGTATCTCGAGTCCAGGGTCAATCACAGGTAAACGCTGGGCTGTAGGCAGAAAGAAAATACCTCCTGGGAAAAATGCGTCCTGGGAAAAATACCTCCTGGGAAAAAATACCTCCTGGAAAAAGATACCTCATGGGAAAAAAATATCTCATGGGAAAAAATACCTCCTGGAAAAAAATACCTCATGGGAAAAAAATATCTCATGGGAAAAAATACCTCCTGGGAAAAATACCTTCTGGAAATAATACCTTCTGGGAAAAGTACCTCCTGGGGAAAAATACTTCCTGGGAAAAATGCTTCCTGGGAAAAATGCTTCCTGGGAAAAATGCTTCCTGGAAAAATTACCTCCTGGGGAAAAATCCCCGTGCGTACGTGCGTGTGTGCGTGCATACGGGGCTATTTCTTGGGGATCTATTTTTTCCGCAATATTTTTTGTAAGGGGTAGATTCTACGGTTCGGCGATTTTTTTTGTTTTCGAATCATCGATGTTTTATTTGTTTGCAGCTCGATTAATCAGGTGTCGGCTCGATAGACGAAGGTTTGCTCTGGTAAAAGTGGCGACGATCATTTTTCAAAAGAATAAAAAAATTTTGTATAAAAGCTAAACTTTACGATTTACGCTAAACTTTGTGAGTTTATAGATTTTTGCCAAAGTCGATGACAAACATCCTCGGTGGTAACTCGACTCGCGCGAAAGGTTTCACAGGTTTTCCTCCACGAGAAAGCATAAGCCTACAGATTTTAATATCGTGTTCTTTTCAGGATCGCGAAACCGGGTACCAAGGTCGATTTCTTCAAGAACTACTTGGGAAAGATTAGCAGCTTGAATTCTCGACCGGCAGTTCGAAGCGTCGTGGTGAACGAGCCGGCGAGAGAATTGCTGGCAACGAGCGCAGGAGCGGCGAAGGGAAGTCTCGTGATCGACATTGTGCACGAGACAACGCCCGACGACAGGGACGAGACGGTTGTCGATATCGACAAAGAGGACGCGGCGAAGGAGATCCGCGAGATGCAAGACGCTCGTCAGGCCTCGAGCTCCGCTTCGCTGAAGAGCAGCTGCAAACGGATGAAAGCCGTCGCTCCGCCGTTCTACCAATTTCTGTCGAAATTCAGTGACATCGTTGTCGAAAGTGCCCTGAGGTACGAGGCGGGTCTTCGGGTCCGCGAGGAAACCGCAAAGAATAGTCTCGAGCACACCGCCGGTGTTGTTCATGATTTCGTGAACTTTTAAAATTGTACCGATTGTTATCGACACCGTAAGACGCAAATAAAAATGCACGATGCCTTAATGCGATTTTTCTGCAACGCACGAGAAGTGCCACTTCTCGCCCGCTTTAGCGGACGAGAAGTGAGAGAGCAGCTCTTACGCTACCCTCGGCAGGCGCGGATGTTGAACTTCTCATGCATTTGTTACAAACAAATATTATGCGATACTAATGCGGTATAGGAAACATTACACGGAGACTGACGTGGGTAGGGTTGTTCGCACGCGCCTGAAAACTGTGTATAATGTTCACTTTACCGCACTCGTATCACAAAGTAGTACAAGAACAGTGCTACTTCACGTGCCTGCCGAGAGTGGCGTAAGTGGCGCTTTACAGCCAAGTGTTCTTTATCTCACTTTATGTAACTTTGTGCATGAAAAGTGTAACTTCTCGTGCCTGCCGAGAGTGTCGTAAGTGGCGCTTTACAGCCAAGTGTACTATAAATTCCCCGGCGCATGCGCACATCGGGCAGATTTTACTTTAGCGCACGTGCCTATAAAATTCGCTTTACCGTACTTGTAACGCAAATTACTAGTCATGAAGTAGCACTTCTCATGCATTCGTTGCAAAAAATATGCGATATTAGTGCGGTGCAGCGAACATTATACACTCTGACACAGTCGAGTGAGTTTAAAGTTCGCTTAACCGCAACTTGTATCGCAAATGATTATTTCACCAACGTGTTTTACGTTCAGAAAACACGAAAGGAGGAATCTCAACGGCTAGCGGGATGATAAATTATATAATACATGCCTTCGAGTTTCAATCTCAGCATAATAAAGCTTCGATGCGAATTCCGCAGAGGGCGCCAAATGCGAAACAGTTCTCGGGCAGTCAGACTGTTCGGGCAGACCGGAAGCGACTGTCGTTATCGTCATAATTGATGGACGCCCGAGAAATCGTGATGCAAATCGCACGATGAATGATACGCAAATTGCTTCGGTCGTTTGCCGCTCGAAGGATCGGGCACGACACGCGGAGAATCTCGAAGGAGGAGAGAGCCGAACGCGAGCGACCCCGCACGGAGAGATTTGCTTACACGTGTAGAGAGTCTCGAAGCACGAACCGTATTTTGCTTTTCCCACGCGACCGTTTGTTCGAGACGGGAGGCGCGCACCTGCGGCACCAGCTGGAACGCTCCCGACATAACCGAACAGTTTCCAATCCGGACAAAGTCGAGAACTCTCGGCGCGTATTAAATTTAATGTTCCGCTTTACGATTTCATTCGAGATAGGCTCACGGCCGAAGACCGCCGGGCGGGCAACATGCGCATGCGCGTAATCGACGCGAGGCATCTCCCCGGTGGAAATTAAACGGAGCACGAAGGATTTTTTTTTTTTTTTTTTTCATATAAACGCCCGGGGGACGAGAGGGTAATTGACGAAACATCGAAGGTTTTTATAATAATTATGGCACTTGCCGTCTATTATAAACAAATTCGTTATCGATCATTAATTACAAACAATAATAATAATGATAGTATAATTACAAAATACGTCGGTTTGCCTTTGCGTGTTCCTGAATCAGTCTTAACCGACGGATTGCCGAAGGAAACGAATCGTATAAATGCGTAAACTCCTTCGTTTGTGTTCCTTTCATTTGTTTTTTCTTTTCTCTTCTATTATAATTAATATTTTTTTGTATATCTGGGTTTGCTTTTTTTTTTTTTAATTTTTAACTATACGTGAATTACAATGCAACGAGGTACGTTGAGCTTGGGACCGTTCGTTCGTTCGATTATCCGTCGGCTAATTAAACTATCGGACGTGTAGAAGGTACATTAGTGATGCAGTTTGTTTGTTTGTTTTTTTTTTTTCTTATCATTCTTTCTTTTTTTTCTTCTCTTTCTCGCTTTTCTTTCTGTACGTACAATTCGACTATACAATATCGCCATGATACGCAAACGTAGCACGCGTCTCGGTTTTCTTTTTATGTATAATAACGAACAATTAAGTGACGACGTTGAAATATATATCTGTGATTCGGGATTCGTTCTTTTAATTTCTTTTCTTTTTTCTTTTTGTTTGTCCGATGAATCTTATGATTCTGATTTTATCGTAAAATTCATCGGATCACTTGTGTGTATTTACAGCCTTGAGATATAACTATTACAACGAATAATAATAATAATAATAATAATAATAATAATAATAATAATAATAATAATAATAATAATAATAGCAATAATAATAATAATAATAATAATATTGGCGAACCGTTCGACGTAAAATCTATTAAAAATAAGTTTCTTAAAATTATATTACAAATGCCTAACGTGTTTTGTCCGCCATCTCTCTTCATATTACTCTCCAAAGTCTACTAAATTTTTGTTATTTTTTTTTTTCTTTTCAGACAAAAGAATTCATTTACCACATTTACACACGAAAATGCCATACACGCTCCGCCACTTTCTTCGGTATTAAAATACACTTACTGCTCGTACGTTCTTTTTTTCTTCTTTTTTTTCATGTTATTTCTTTTATTTTTTTCCTTAATAAGTGAAACATTTTGTGTAAAAAAAAGAAGTATGTATAAAAATCAAAATAGTGATGGTAAGTTTTCGAGGTCGCTTGCGGAACAATATAATTCGCTTTGCCCGATGAGCGACAAATAATAATCGTCGTAGTTCAAATTATTTAATGACAATAGCAATTAATATTTCGTCATCATTGAGACGATTGGATACGGTGTTTGTAGTTTTTTTTGTGTGTATGTGTGTGTAAAGTGGTTTTGTTAATATTTGACAATAATGATCCACGTATATTCACTTCGTTCGCGTAAATTTACGTTTAATCGCGTATACGCTCATTTTTTACGTCACAATGTGTGTGTTTGCGTGTGAGTGTGTATATATACATATATATACATATACGTATACACATATATATATACACATATGTATATATATATTATTCGGAGACTAGCAATTATGGTTCACTTAAAAACTAATCTGTGTTATAATTAGGTAAAACCGCATTAGAGTCGCGAAAGTATCCTACGGTATATATACTTTTTTTTTAATTTTTTATCTTATTCATTTTATATCGATAAATTGGTTTACTAAAATATAGTATTATATGTATATCGTGGTATATAATTTTTTTGTTTTTTTTTTTTGTGATTCGTCGGTGATCTCCTTCGTAATTTGAACGAAAACGAACGTGGCTACATAAATTTTCTATAAAAAATAAAATAAAATAAAAAAAAAAGTGCGCCCGCGTTCTGCTTAATCGTGAAATCGAGTTGGACAAGCGTTTTTTTATTTATTTATTATTTTTCATATTTGAAAGATTTGAGTATGAGTTCGTGATGATTTGCATTTTATTTTGCTTATACGCGTAGAAGTTGGATGGAAGCAAAGTATATGTTGTGTATCAAAACTGCTCCGGAAATAATGTTTCGCGATTCCCGGAACGTTTGTTTTGGCAGTTTTCTGAGTAACTTGTGTACGTGTGTAAATTGAGCTTAGGATCGAGATCAAGTAAATTGGCAGTGTTACGGGCTCTCGCGGCAGTTATCGTGTCGAGACGATTGAACATGAAAGTAAAAAAACATTGATGTAAAAAAAATAAATTAAAACAATTGTTTAAAAAAGTTTGTTCTCGCTGGATTTCACGATCGAACAGAGCAACGCTCTCGCGCGGTGAACGAAAATGTTTGGCTGCGAATTTTCGAACGATCCCTCGTGTCTCGTGTATTAATATCGACGAATGTGTGATGCATAAAACGGATCTTTCCAAATTCCGCAGCTCTCGTTTCCTACTATTTTATCGAATACGGATTTCGGTCGCAATTCTGTTAAAAAATAAAATAAAAATAATAAAATATAATAAAAAATTGAATTATTGTACTCTTCTATATACAATTTTGGGGCGGGAGAGAAAAAACCTCAGCTACAGTAACTACGTGAGCAGGCATGGGCCGGCTCTATCCAGCCGGCCACACTCCTCATAATCACAATTGGATTTTTCAATATAAATATTGAGAACAAAAATAATCGTCGATTCGGCTCAGACAAACAACAACAACAATTAGCAGCGGTAGCGGCAGCAGGCAACAACAACAGAAGGGAATTTTTTTTGTTTGTTTTGTTCTTATTACGTAGACCGTTGATGCTTGGACAGCATGAACACGGATTAACGTAATTTAATTAATCCTTTAATTCGAGCTCATCGAACTTGAAGATTCAATCGATTTCTTCTTCTTCTTATTTTTTTTTCCGTGATTCCGTAAGTTCGTGCTTCTTGTACATAGCGTTACATTTTTTTTTTTTCTTTAATATATATTCTGGATCGACATTAACGACAGGAGCACAGGTGGTCGTCGGTCTATCGGTCATGCGCGTTCGTAAAATTGCGATATTTTTTTTTTTTCGCAAACCCCCCACAAACAGCCGGACACGAGCCCGCGATAGACGACGATACTCAAATTACACGGCTTAAAGTTTATCGTTGAGATACAAAAATACAATTTTCTCAATATCGAGGATGATTAAATAATTATATCTTGTTCGCGTTTCGCCCAACTTATATTACCCCTTTTTTTGTTCTACTTCGCATAAACGACAATCGATGATTACACGTTTATATACATTACAAATACGCTCATCGACAATACAAAATTTCGAAGACGCTGACGAGCATGCACTATGTTTTGTTTTCTTCGTTTGCGAAAAAATTTCTCTTTAATCGAGTTAATGCACAATTTTTTTTTTTCTGTTCTTTTTTTTTAATGCCCAGATAAGAAGAAACTTTCGTCAGTCCATCATTACCAACGATAGGTGCTTCAATTTGAAATCGAGACTCGCGTGTCAAAGAGTCAAAAAAAAACGACCACAGATCGATGACACGCGAGTACCGATGCATGACCCGTTGAAAAGGAGAGAAGAAGAAAATAACAGTGAATTCGCCGAAAAAATTGCGTCGATCTTAGCACAAGCGCCGCAGTCAGACATTGACGAGTTTATGTCACGTGTGTAAAGTGTACCATAATAAAATACAGCTCTTATACTCTGTTTTATTAATTTTTTTTTGTGTTCGTCTCATCCTCCCTCAAACCTATCCTCCCGCCTCTGTAACATTATAATCATTATTATTACTTTTGTTTGCGTCAAATCGTCTAAAAATATGTTGGATGTATTTTTTTTGTCTTCATCTGTATCTCGTTTGTTTGTTTGTATTTCTTTTTTTTACGTTTTTTTAGTTTTCACTCTCTCTCTACGTACGTTACCGTATTGTTCGAGCTCCTGATTCGTTCAAACTCGCTGATTTAATTGATAACTGTGCAAAGATCATTTTTTTCCAACGGCGCGCAGAACGAAATAAACGACACGTTCTTCCCATCGTCAATTTTACTCTGCGTTTCATCGGCGAATAATCGTCGAAACGTTTGTTCAGAGCGTCTTAGCACCGTCGCGGTTTAGGCACGGAACTAATCATTTCATTATTGCCTATCGTATTCGTTAATTATTTTTCCCTTATATTTTTTCACAAAAAAATAAAACAGAAATGAAAGGTTTTGCCGATCGCCATTGTCGAATTTTCCCAAAAACTACACAGACACCCTTTCGTCGCTCGTGTTCCGCACTCTGGGTCTTCAACACCCTTGGATGCCCACGACGGATCCACGAAGCTCTATCCATGGACACACGAATTTATATTTTTCCCCATACCTCTTTTTTACATGATTAATTCAATATAATGATTTTTTTCCCTTACTTTTCTCAACACTTCCGACGATTTTTCGCGAGCACTCAAGCCTACGTACGTTTTTTTCTTTATATGGCAATTCTTACTTCGTACTTAATCGTTAAATATTAATCCGCCGTCGAACAGTCGATGTGGCTTTCGTTACGAGACGATCGAATCTCACCCTGGAAACTTTTTTTCCCTCTCAACTCTTATCCAGGCGATAAATCCGCACGTACTCGGATATTCTTCGACTCTTCTCCGTCAATGTCCCCGGATCACGCGCGTCGAAAATTTCATTGCGACTTTTTCGAACTCCGACGATCGAAGCGATGAGAAAATATCGCCATAACGTTCGTCATATTTCTGTGTGTGTATATATGTGTGTGTGTGCTTTTTTCCACGCGGACTCGGCCACGTCGACCCGCGTCGTTTTCGTCACCTCGGAGCCATCGAGTCGTCCAGGTGCGTTAGCAGCGATTCTTCGCCGCCAACAGGCTCTTTCACTCACCCACTGAAATCTCGCGAACCTTTCATAGGTAGTCGTTATCCACTGCCTGTGCATCTTGCGACTTTAACGTCGTCATTTCCTCCGCCGAGCCCTCCTCGCCCGTTTGCTCGTCAACGAAATTTATACTTCCGGCCTTGTACCAGACTATAAGATCGACGATAAAAGCCAGAACGAAGATTCCACTTGTTGTGCCTGAAAAAAAAAATTATTTTTATTCACATTTTCATACAGTTTTGTAGACTAAGAATAAATAGTAAATTTAACGTACCGAAACTTGAAAATTGCTTACATTAATTGAACATTAATATACTTTTTTTTAGTAAAATTGTAATACCAGATATTAAAATTACAAATCTTTAACCGCAAATTTACAAAAATGTTAATGAAAATAATAAAATTTTACTGCAACATTGAAAAACACTTTGGGTCTGAAATTTCAGAAACAGTTTATGTAAATAAAATTTCCACTACCGTTCGTTAATTCGCAACGAAATTTTTTTTACATTGTAAATAGGGCAAGATTTTTGAACTTCGCATCTGACGAGCACGTCAAAATTGAACTTACCGTGCAAGAACATCCTGAAGACATTCGAGTCGTAGAGCCAGCAAGCTCCGCGCTCGCCGCAAGCGTATTCCCAAACGAGACACGCCGTGTCGACGACGGCACCGTAAACTATAGGGCACGGAACGTTGCCTGTGAAAAAATAACACAAATACAAATAAATTAGTACATCGCCGATCGATCGATATCCCGCGAGAGGGTTTGAAGTTCAACGACGAAATTGCTCACCGAACAAGCCAATGGCGAATTGTATGAGACCCAGCGCCATGGCTTTGTCGCGCGGATCTACGCATCGCAGTATCAGCAGCATAGATCCAACCTCGCTCGTCGAATGTATGAAAACGAATGCCGAGAAGAGAATAATGTAAATCCAGAAACTGTTGCACTCGAGATCGCAGTAGCCAATCTTCGCTATACTCGGCATCTCCGGTATCGTGTCGTTCTGGCCTATACACTGGCAATTGGAAACCTGAAATAACAAAAAAGAGTAATGAAAACATTGATTAAATAAATTAAATAAATTAAATAAATTAAATAAATTAAATAAATTAAATAAATTAAATAAATTAAATAAATTAAATAAATTAAATAAATTAAATAAATTAAATAAATTAAATAAATTAAATAAATTAAATAAATTAAATAAATTAAATAAATTAAATAAATTAAATAAATTAAATAAATTAAATAAATTAAATTTCGGCTGATCAATACTGGACTGGCGGGACTCACCGTCGAAACTTTGCCGTCGACTATCGTGAAGTTCGAGCAACCGGCGTGACAAGCTGAGAAATACGTTTTGCCATCCGTTCCACAGATCGGACTGAACTTGTTAGGATCGCAGTCGCAGGTAGCCTCGCATATTGGCTCGAAACGAGTGATTCTGAATTGGGGAAAAGGGCGATTGAAGATATGTTGATAATAAAAAAAAAACGATTTTTTCCCCGTCGAGGATGTGAGGAAAATTTACCCGGAGGGCGTAGTGGTGAGTCCGGCAAAGTCGTTCATCGGACAGCCGACGAACATCAGGACACCCATTCCAACGCCGTAGACGACCGCCGTGAAGGCGATCCAAGCAGCGACGAATCTCGCATTGGGCTTCCATCGAAGGATGAACACACCGCTGATTACAATGCCCAGGCCCATTACCAGAATTCCACCAACTCCTGAGAACAGAAACAAAATATTGCATAAAATAATCAGAATGTATTATATATAGTAATAGAAGAATATCATTTTTGTTTTTTTTTTTTTTTTCATGTGTACAACCTGAATGAAAAACCAGACGACAATGTCGGATTCGTGCTTGTCATGATTGGCGAATTTCTATGATTTGCTGCACTTGACAAAAATTCGTTTTTTGGATTTTAAAACATACGTTTAATTGAACGTACCTGCTACCATGTTCGCGTGGTGTGCCGGCAGACGGAACTGGCTTTCGAGATATTTCGGCAAAAAGGTGTAGAGGCCGGCTATCGGAAGAATGTGCAAAACGCTGCTCGCCGTCCGGAACATCAGAATGTCGTTCTTCAGCAATCGTTTAACTGCCTTTGGAAAATCTGCAAAGAAAATCAAAATTTCAGTTTAAAAACGCCATCGATAAAAGTACAAAAAACAAAAAAAAAGATAGCATTTATAACATTTTTATTGAAATTAAAATGTGTTTATTTTTAATTAAAAGATAACATTTTTAATTTAAATAAAAAAAATTAACGAGAAACAATTCTTATCGGATTTTTATAGGATATAAATTTCGTCATCATGGACGGTCCAAGTTCGGCGGTATTCCGATGAATATTCAAAGCAGCCGAAGTGCGTGGCAACGACGTTGGAAAACATGTACCCAGTACATCTCCATGATTAGCGAACCAGGTTCTCGGCTAAGAGGTTTCAATCTTTCCAAGCGTGGTCGGCGAAACTGCTCAGCGTACAACCAAATTTCATTTAAGCCTTTGAAGCGTACATTTTTTTAACACGTATGCCCATTATAGTACGAAATATTTTGAAATCATTTAAGAAATATTTTCAATCTTTCGAATCTTACGAAATATTTCTGTAATATATGAAAATATTATTTTGTAATATCCCGTCAAAATATTCCAACGAAACACTCGTTAAATATTTCTGAAACAGTGATAAAATATTTTTAATTTCACGTTTTACCAAAATATTTCTACGAATGTTTCAGTGTTTATGCAAATTGGACTGGTTATGCAATCTTTCACATTTCGGTGAAATGTTTTTTAAACATTTCACAAATATTTTTAGTAGCAAAATATTTTCAATATATCAAAAATATTTCTGCGCTACCTGAGTGAAGTTTCAAATACATCGGTTAGTTATTAGCGCATTTTTTTTTTTTTTATTCAACGTGCTTCAAAGGGTTAAAAAAAACTTTATCGATAGAAATACTAAAAATAAACATAAAAAAATCAACGACAAAAATTATTATCAAATTTTTACGGAACATAAATTTCGTCACCATGGATAGTCCAAGTTCGAAAGTATTCCACCGAAATTTCAAAGCCGCCGAGGTGTGTGGCAACGGCGTTGGAGCACACGTACCCAGTAAATTTCCATGATTAGCGAACTAACTTCTAGGCCGAGAGGTTTCAATATTTCCGAGCGTGTTCGGGCAAATCGCTCGGCCCACAACGAAATTTCATTTAACCTTTTGAAGCATACATTTTTATTTTTTTTTGCAAGTATAAAGTTTCAAATACATCGGTTGGTAATTAATGCATTTCTTCGGTATTTAAAGTAACAAAAAAAAAAACTATATCGATAAAAATACTAAATATAAAAATAAAAAAAAAACGACAAAAATTCTTATGGGATTTTTACGGAATAATAAATGTCGTTATCATCGCTATCGATGATAACGAAATTTATTATTCCAAGCTCGAAGGTAACTACGGCGAATATTCAAAGTCGCCGAGGTGCGTCGCAGCGACTTTGGAGCACATGTACAAGGTACATTTCCATGATTAGCGAACTAGGTTCTAGGCCGAGAGGTTTCAATCTTTCCGAGCGTATTCGGGCAAACCGCTCGGCGCACAACGAAAGTCGTAGCCGCACGTTGGATAGGATAAGGGGGATCGCCTTAAAAGTCTCGAAGGCTCACGGTAAGGCACGTACAGCACGTAACGTGCCCGCGGACCGCGGGGAGGAGTAGAAGACAGAGAAGGAGGAAGAAGAAGTGTAAGAGGAAGGTGAAACGCAGAATGGCAAAGACTGTGGACGGAGAGCAGATACGCAGAGCCTAACACCATAGTTTTGCTCGTCGTCGATCCTCCACCGGGTTGCCGGATCGAGCGATTTTCGCATAGTTAGATCGAGCGGAATTCTCTATCGTTGCTTACGTTCGTTCGCCGCATGGATGGCTCGGCAACCCCGCATAGACCATGCCATAGACCACCGCGAGCTAAGACAAAACGTGACTAAGGTCGCGAAGCCTACGAATAGCTGCCGACGCTCACGGTACAGCCTCGAGGAGAACTAAATCTACCCCGCAATCCTTTTTCCCCCCACTAAATTCGTTTCTACGAATAGAAAGTTCGGGGAAATTTTTCTTTTTCGGCACAATAATTATCCTACGACTGTCTAATATGCGTGGTCATTGATTTTAGTACTCTTTCATGATTATCTTACTCGTGTGTTATTTAAATATACGAAAAAATGTAATTACTATGTATAACTTGAATATAAATTTAAATATAAATATTGTGCACAACATTACTTTTTTAATTTACCAAATTGCGCGTGTCTTATCCGATTATTTATACAATTTCAAACGTAGCAAGATCTGATTGCGTTTCTATTGTTATATTAATAAGTACTTAGGATACGGCGTCGAGTGAAACTAAATCTACCGCGCAATCGTTCTTTCCACTAAATTCGTTTCTACGAATAGAAAGTTCGGGCAAATTTTTTTTTCGGCACAATAATTATCCTCCGACTATCGAATATGCGTGGGCAGTAATTTTACTATTCCGTCACGATTATCTTGTTGGCGGGCTACTAAAATATACAAAAAACAATATTAAATTATTATTTATAAATATAATATAAATGTAAATAAAACTATTGTGCACAAAATTATGGTTCTCGAATCGTTTTGTATTATTTATACAATTCCAAACGTAGACATATTTGATTGAATTTGTACAGCTCTATAAATAAATAAGGGATCATCGTCGACAGTTCCTTCCCCGGAAAAATGAATATTAACATAAATATCTAATTAAAGTAATTGTTATAACGTAATTAACTAACACTAATATATATAATATAACGTATAATATTATTCTAGCCTATTTAATGTATCCTATCTTATTTAACTTTCGATCGTTAAGATATCTAAATAATATAATATCTTTTGCCGCCATTAATTTGTTTTCGAGTAGTGAAATAGCTTCGGAGCGGACGGGCGAAGGATTGACGTTTGGGTGGAGGATGACAAGCCAGCGAAGGTGCGGATACGAGACAGCTGACAAACACGACGGGAAAGATAGGGTCTCCCAGTTGGATGGGCGGTAGGCGCGCGCGCGCAGAGCCACACGTGTGTCCTCGGAGTCCCATACCGCTGTCCGCGATACGACCGTGAACTTGCCCACACACTGTCGTCCTTCACACTCGGTCAGTCATTATTAGTGACTCACACGAACGGCCGAGAACTCCGAATGGAAAAACTAACACGAACGCAAACGCGCGAGGGCGCTCGTTTGTCTCACTCACCGAGAAGGCAAGAACGAAACTCTCTCGCGAAAGGGCCAAATTCGATCGCATCGGATAGGGCCGCTTTCGAGCCGTTCCTTTCGGGCTCGATCCTGGGAGGAGCAGAGTCGATTTCGTAGATCCCAAAGAAACGGAGAAGGCCACCTTGACCGTGAAGATTTTCGACTCCTATCCACATACCTGGAGACTCCCTTCGGGCAGGTCAAGGCTCCTCGATCGATCGAAATTTTTCTTACGATCGATTAAACTTGGGTTTAAAATGTTTTTTCATTCCTTTTTTTTTTTTGCTTTTTTTCATATTTTTTTCTCTCGAGGCACCAACGAAAGAAGGCAGGATTGAACTCTCTCGAGGACTCTGATCGGGCCAGATTGAACTCTGAAAGGGCCAGATTCGATCGCAACGGATGGAGCGCTTTTGAACCAGCCAAGCCGTTCCTTTCGGGCTCGATCCTGGGAGGAGCAGAGTCGATTTCGTAGATCCCGAAGAAATGGAGAAGGCCACCTTGACCGTGAAAATCTTCGACTCCTATCCACATACCTGAAGACTCCCTTCGGGCAGGTCAAGGTTTCTCGATCGGCCGAAATTTTCGTTACGATCGACGAAACTTGGCTTTAAAATATTCTCTTCCATTCCTTCCTTTTCTTCTTTTTTTTTCTCGAGGCACCAACGAGTTCTCTAGTCGAACAAGGAGCTCACGTGAAATCGGCATTCCCCGGTGTTCTTTTTTTCGGAGTCGACGTCGGATTCTCGGAACCGCCGAAAGTCGCGAGAGCCGCGCGGCGTCCTTGAGGCGCGGCTGCCCGGTCCTTGCACGGTCCTCACCTCCGCGCACACAACTCTCAGGCGTGGAAACGCACCGGTGTGCTGGCGTACGGGCTTATACACGGATTCTGGCCTGCCGAGGACTCGACGAATATTTTTCTACGCAGCTACGAATTACGACCCACGCATTTAATCTCATCGAGCTCTCGTCGCGAGCGGACTTCGCTGCGAATTATTGTCGATTATGTATACAATTTTTTGTTTTTTTTTTTTTTTTTAATGCTACAAACATCGTTGTCGCGGAGTTTTTGTTTTTTCCGTCGAAAATAAATGAATTGTATCCGACCATCCGGACGGCGGATTATCCTCTAATCCGCCGTCGCGACGGCCAAAGCCCGGACACTGATTGGACGGACTCGTAGGTGAGAAACGAAAAAAAAAAAGAAGAAATTGAAGAGATGAAATTTCGTCTCACCTCTGAGACTAGGCTTCTTGGAGTCCTCAATCTTGGACGGCGATCTACTTGCCGGCAGACGACTTGGGAATGCGAACATCGCCGTGCTGACGAGCAACAGCAGAGCCGATATCAGAACGAGACCTTGAATTAAAAAAAAAATAAATAGAGAAGTTCAGAATGGATTAACGGCGATGTATCTTTTTTTATTTTCGATCGGACAATGCAGCGGACATAATTTTTTAGTGGAGAAAAAAAATTTGAAAAAAATTATCGAGCAAGACTAACCGAGCCACCATGCGCCGACCCATTTCGGATCCGTCGGTGTGATTTGCGGATCGGCCGATAAATCGGCGTACAGCATCGTGCAGAGCGAGCCGAGAATGAAGCCGAGAGCCGGACCGAGTATCCTCACGCCGATCGTTATAGCTGTAAAACGAAAAAAGGAGGAAATTAATTGGTGAGTCACTGCGCATACTCGCTGAAGAAATCGTTTGCGAAAACATCTCCGGCAGTTTTACGATCGAACCGGGATATTTATTCAACGGCGATTTTGCCGAATTTCCGATGGAAGCAGCGACTCTCTTTGAGGACATTTTTGGACATTTTACTGCGAAGCACCGTAACGCTGAGTCACACCCAAATGGAAGCCGGTAATTAAAACTTTTCGCATTTAAAAAAAACGGTTGATCCAATTTTTTATTACCAGGAAACGGATAAAAATAAAACACGTTTTTTTGTTGCTTAAAGTCGATGAAACCTTTGCCTCAAATGGTCATATACAAAACCTTAATTTTTTAAATAAGCACAAGTTTCATGGTTCACAATTGTGAAGTTTTTCACGGATTTGCTTCCTCATCGGGGAAGCTTTTTTAAAACTAAAATCGATGAAACCTTTGCCTCAAATGGTCATATACAAAACTTTCATTTATATTTTTAAAATAGACCCAAGTGTCATGATTTACTGGTCTCGGGTTAAAAAAAGTTATTTGCGCTTACAAGTGAAATTTTTACACCATTTTTTTTTATCCAAAATCGACGAAAATTCCTCCCTCGAATGGTAATAAACAAAACTTTCATTTTTAAAATAAAACCAAGCCCAATGGTTTACCGATGTCGGGTTAAAAAACTTATTCGCGTTTAAACAGTGAAGCTTTTTACTCCCTTTTTGGCCTAAATCGATTTTAAAAAACCCTCCCCCAAACGGTTAAATCCAAACATTCATTTTTTAAATAAACCCAAGTGCCGTGGTTTATCGATGTCGGCTTAAAAAACTTATTCGCGCTTAAACAGTGTAGCTTTTTGCACAGCGCTGCCCAAATCCCGGTACGCTCGAGGCCCGGCGTACTCGAAGGATTAATTTATCGGACAATCGTCTCCCTCGGTGGCTTAGTCGATGAAATTTCGCGGGTCTCTCTCATCGCCATCTCTTCCAAGCCTCTCAACTTATTCGCTCGTCCAGACGTTGGAAGATCCGGTCCCGGGTTGCACTCGAGCCGCGGCAACAACAACGGGCATTTCGGTTTCTTTCCCATTAAAACGTTACGAGCGCCCGAATCTCGACGGAATCTCCGGCTCGAGCGCCGTAATTTACGTCGATCTCTCGCGAGAGGAAAGAATGGGGTGGGATATAGTATGCTAGATGGCAATCCGGCCAGGGAGGCGAAAGAGGGGGCGCGCTCGTCGGCCGCCCGGGCGAGAAGGAGCGGGTCGAGAATCCTCACCAAAATACAGAGGAGACTCTCGGCTGGCAACGTTGTCGTCGATGTAGGGTATTCCGAGGGTGTAGACCGCCGTCTGGCCCATACCGACGCCCAGCAACGAAACGAAAAAAATTGCCAACACCACGGTCGTTATCTTGCTCTGTATTCTCTGGTTCTTCAAAAATTCCCCTTTGCAGTATTCCGGCGAGTCCGAACGAAGGTTCAGCGAGCTCGTCGCATTGACCCATCTGAAAAAAATGACAAAATTATCGTATGTAAATTGGGTTAAAAAAAAAAAAGTTAAAAATTGAAATTTTTCATATCGCTTCCTCATAAAAGTTGCAAGTTGAAAGTTAAAAGTTGACATTTTTAAATCACCTTCTCATAATGGTCCTTTATTCGCAAAGCTCCTTCTGTGAGAATGCATTTACTATATTTTTGGCTTCCTCGTGGAGGAAGCTTTCCGAATAAAAGATCATTATGAGAAAGTGATTAAAAAATGTCAACTTTCAACTTTCGACATATATAATTATCTGTTAGGCGAAACGGTGGGATTTTCTGGGGAATTTACGGCGTTGCGCGAGGCGTGTATTTTTTTTTTTTTTAGGTAGTAAAATTTCTTTTTTTTCTCCGGCTGCTCAAGATTGGTGTAATTTACTAATGCGGGACCCCGCATGACCTGCGACCTTGCAGCGGCAGGTGACACGGCGACACGTCGATAACGCCTGTGGAGCATTAAGTGGAGAGTTTAAAAAAATAACGTTTTGCATGTTTTTTTTATCTTGTTTTTGTCGACAAGTTAATTGTTCGATGTTCTTTACGAGGTGAGCGAATTCGAAGGATTTTTCGTGAGATGTATGGGATTTTTTTTTTTTTCGGAGTATTTACCCGCCAGGGCCGAAAGTGCCATTTTCATGGTGATCCGGAAACCGGCAGAGATTCGAGGGAATCAACGTCGTCGAATTCGGACCACCGATCTTGCCGTCGATCCCGACGCCGCTCACGAGCATCTCGTTCTGATGCATCAGCTGTTCGCCGAATATGAAGTGGGGCATCGAGCAGGTAAAGGAACTGACCGCGAAGAGAACCATGCCCCATGCTATCCACTTCGGACGATGGCCCTGACCGCCGTAATAGGTCAGGAGCAGGGACGAACTGATCTGTCCTATCTCAGTCGCCGACATTATTATACCCGTTGTCTTCGACTGGATCTGAAATAGTTTCTCTATCGTCGTTATCACCGACACGAAGTACGTGTAGTACATTCCCTGCAGAACCTGTGAGACAAACAAAAAAATTTGACGATTATTAAACGTCAATAACAATTTATACAAATGAATAACTGGCAATGAAAATTATAAACATTAATAATAATTCATGAAAATGAATAACTGGTAATAAAATTTATAAATAATAATTCATGAAAATTTATAAAAATTATTGACTACCACGAAAATTTTCTTTAAATCGATAAGAATCGATAAAAATGTATTAAAGCAAATGGACTTTAATCTTGATTATTTTTTCAACCCCAATTTCGACCAATGAGAGCGCGGTATTTGACATCACGTGGTACAACTAGGTCTAAATTATATCGATAATTTTTCGAAAATTTTCCGGCTAGGTTGCTAGGCGATAAACATTAATTTTTCTGTCACTTGTAACCTATGCGAATGATTAAACGTCAAATTGCTATTCACGAGCATGGACATGAGTGAGCGAAGAAAGCGATTTGGTGATGAATCTCTAGAGAGCATCTCTAAAAAAATCAAACAGAATGTCCCGGCTAATACAGAGAAGAGCAAGAAGTCAAACCTTGTCAGGAAAATGTTAAATACCACAATCTCATTGGTCGAAATTGAGGTTGAAAAAATAATCAGCCGAATACCCCTCAAGCTTAAAAATTAATCGGGTATTTCCCTCTTGTTTCCCTGCGTAGCATCGATCGAGATAAGTTTTGCTCAAAAATCCCTCGCGCTGCGCGCTCGGGATTTTTTTAAGCAAAACTTATCTCGCTCGTTGCTACGCAACGAAACAATCGGGAAATACCCGATAATTTTTAAGCTCTCGGGGTATTAGAACCGATAATCGAATGCTAAGGTGGAAGTAATATGATTGGTGGATTTGGCAGCCGTATAGAAATATTCGTCTAAACTGAAACGGGGGAAAAACAATTCTTTTCCGACTCGATTGAAGTTCCCGACTCTAAACTTAAAAGAAAAAAAAAACCGCATGTATATTTTCATACATTTCGTGACACGGATTTTAATTTTTTCCAATCAGCTGATCAATTCATTGCGGGCATTTTTTTCTTCGTCACGAACTACCAAACTTACCCATGTGATGCAAAAAGTAACGAGAAACGCCTGTTTGGTAGCGAACAGTTGAAGCCAGCGAGGTCTGCAAGGTCCCCATCCGCACGATATATCCGCGTCGTCGAATTCCGTGTGAAGGCTGTTCGACTTCTCGTCACCGGCGACGATCAGTTTGCCGTTCTCCCCGGCGACGATGTCCAGTACTTTGCCGTTCGGTATAGAGCCGTTGTTGTTGTGCTTGTTGCAATGAACCCCATTGCCGTTGGTGATCTTCTCGCCCATCGGTATTATCGTCAAGGCCTCGACGGTTCCGTTCGCCAAAATTTGCGTGTCCTCGCCTGCCATTTTTTTCTTCTTTTTTTACTCCTTTCTCGCAACAATAATCACCTGCAAAATAGCCCCTTTTTCTTTTAACCAGGATTCTTCAAAGTGGGTGAATCCTCCCGTAGGTTAAGATCGACCGGGCTCGAGACCGATTCCTCACGCTCAACCTGCAACACAAATTGACATAAATTATTGCCATTGCCAAATTATTGCCATTGCCAAATTATTGCCATTGCCAAATTATTGCCATTGCCAAATTATTGCCATTGCCAAATTATTGCCATTGCCAAATTATTGCCATTGCCAAATTATTGCCATTGCCAAATTATTGCCATTGCCATTGTCATTGCCATTGCCATTGCCATTGCCATTGCCATTGCCATTGCCATTGCCATTGCCATTGCCATTGCCATTGCCATTGCCATTGCCATTGCCATTGCCATTGCCATTTCAAATATTGAACATTGGATAATATTGTTGTATTACAGATGTTTTTAATATTTGAGATTAATGTTAAAGTACATGCGTAATAATATTGTTAAACATTAAAAATTATAAAAAAAAAAAAAAAGGATTACATTATTCAAATGAATGTTGCGAGAATGTAGGGTTTTCCTTAAATTTTATTATCCACATAATTCACTCGTAAATAAATATGTGTGTCGTAATAAATATGTCAAAGTTCCGAGCGGAGAAACCGGCTCGGGATGCATCGCTCTCCGCGCTGTACCGCTGTGAATCCCTCCCCCACCCCGCGGCCGGTTGCAGTTTCGCTGCAGCCGCACGGAGTGTGCAAACTGCATCAGCGAGAGCAGCGGCACACGGCCAGCGTAACCTCGGCCTCTCACTTTCATTCGTGCCCGACTTTCCTCATTTCCCTCGCGCTTCATCGCTGCCACGAGGCTGAATCTCGTTCCGATTCTCGAAATTCCGAAGCGCCGGGGAGAGACGATTTTTTCGATGCGTTCGATTGAACCCAAATGGTCGAACAATCGATCGATGAAGTTGCAAAATATAATTTTTTTTTTTTTTTTTTTTATAATTAAATAAAGAAAAGAAAAATAATTAAAATTAAAGAGAATAGAAATTTTGAAAATGCAGAAAATAAGAATATAAAAAATAAAGAGAATAAAAATTAAATACTTTCTGGCGAAAAATCTTCACTCTTCGACGCAGCGAATTTCGTTACGGTGTGTCAAAGATAATCGATCGATAGAGTTGCGAATGTAACTTCGTTGGCGGATTGAAAAAAAATACGCGTAATAAAATATATAAAAATAAAAAAAAACCTGTTTAATGAATCTCGAATGTGCCAACCGATAAAAAAAAAAAAAAAAAAACTTTCTCGCGAAAAATCTTCGTTCCTCAGCACGCCCAATTTTGTTGCGTGATTGACGAAACTCGCGCGTCCCACATCGATGAGATTAAAATTGGAAGGACGTATTTTCATTGCACGAGACTATAAAAATACGCCTTTCTTTTTTTTTTTAGTTTGCGCGACGTATTTACATCGCCGTTGCCGTCGCCCACCTGGGCGCAAAAATTAAAACAGCTTTCGCCAAGAAAAGAGGACATCGACAAACTCGACACGAAACGATTACAGATTTTAATGAATGCTTGCGATGTATCCTCGTTCGAGACTTGTCGATAAAAAAAAACATATATCTCGCTAAGGTATCCTTGAAGTTAATAATCGAAAACCAAACTTGTATGGCCGATGGCTCGTCAACGATACACTGGTAATTCGTTTACCAGTAACAATACAGTGTATGTTGAAAACAATTTTCCATTTGTTTAAATCTTCAATTTCTTTAAATCTTCAATTTCTTTAAATCTTCAATTTTAAATTAGTTCAATTGTCAATTGATTTAATTGTCAACTAATTACATTGTCAATTAATTAAATTGTCAATTAATTCAATTGTCAATTGATTCAATTGTCAATTAATTCAATTGTCAATTACTTGAGTTGTCAATTAGTTCAATTGTCAATTAATTCAATTGTCAATTAACTCAATTGTCAATTAATTAAATTGTCAATTAATTCGATTGTCAGTTAATTCAATTATCAATCAATTCAATTGTCAATTAACTCAATGGTCAATTAATTCAATTGTCAATTAACTCAATTGTCAATTAATTCAATTGTCAATCAATTCAATTTTCAATCAATTCAATTGTCAATCAATTCAATTGTCAATCAATTCAATTGTCAATCAATTCAATTTTCAATCAATTCAATTGTCAATCAATTCAATTGTCAATCAATTCAATTGTCAATTAATTCAATTTTCAATGTTTACACCTCTTCATCCCGTGCGCGCGGAGTTCTCGTAAAATTGAATGTCCCAACGACAGTAATTTTTTCTTTCCTTCCTAAATTCGATGGCGATTTTTTTCCCGGCCCACTCGTTAGAGAGGGTCGATAAAACTGTCGACAGTTGCAAGCAAACATTATCGACTAATTAACAAAAGCTCACACAAGTCACAGTCAACGATAAGACAATCGATCGTAAATCAATATACAAAAGAGAAGCACATAAATAAAGAGTAAAAATAATTTTTCTATTTTCGATCATTGTTTTCCCAAGCTCAGAGATATTAAAGTGAAGATTGTACGTGCCGATCGAAGGTGTGCGTTGGGCCGTTCGTCGAATCGTCGAAGCGGGCGTTATGGAGTCGATGCGACGAACGGAAGGGGCCATTATATATATATATATATATATATATATATATATATATATATATATATATATATATATATATATATATACACATATATATATATATCTTTCGCGTTAGGATCCAGCGTGTGTAGCGAGAATCACGCGAATGGCTGAGGCACAAGCGAATCGTGTTATTCAGGCGTTAATAGTGTGCGCGCCTCCCGTGTGTGTTGCCCGCTGACGTTGGGCTCGGAGAGTTGGTCTAGGTCGCCTTTCACTGTCCTACTCTGTCTCGGGTATCGCGGTTACTTAGCCCATTCCCGACCGGCTAACGCCTCAATGCCAGCCACTGTACAGTGTAAGACTGTGTGTGCGCACTATCCAGGCAAAGTACAATGCTGGCAGTGCCGCAGCTCGTGCCAGCATGGTCCATTGATCATTGAGCATCGGCAATCATGACCGTCGAATGTGAGAGCTCATAATTCTTCAACGGGCTTTGGGTGGAAAAATTTAGTTTTCAAAATGAGTTAAAAATATTCCGGCAAAATGTCAAGTCGTTCGCGCATGATTGTACGGTGCGTCGAGATGAAAATTCATTAACACGATGTTCATAAAACAAATGTGAAGACACGAAAGGGTGTACACGCAATAAATACTATTGAGAAGTCGTGTTATTTATTTTTTTTATTTTTATTTATTTTTATTTATTTTTTTATTTTTTGGCGAAAAAAAATTGCCCTGTCGACCCAATTATTAATCATTGTTGAACGAGTCCGTAGATGGTTTGATGTAAATCAAGGTGGCCAAGATAAAGATACATTTTTATGGTTCTTCAGGCCTATTATTGGGATTTCTCTATTAGGGAGTTGTATTTTATAAAAATAAAAATGTATTTTTTACGGTTTTTTTTTATTTACGAATTACTAATCATACGAGCATATGCATTCATTGAAAAATATCCCAAAAAAAATATTGAGACTTCATGTTATTTTTTTATTTTTTTATTTTTTTTTTGGGAGAAGAAAATTGCGTTATCGATCGAATTATTAATCGTTGTTGGGCGAGTCCGTAGATGGTTTGATGTAAATCAAGGTGGCCAAGATAAAGATACATTTTTATGGTTCTTCAGGCCTATTATTGGGATTTCTCTATTAGGGAGTTGTATTTTATAAAAATAAAAATGTATTTTTACGGTTTTTTTTTTTATTTACGAATTACTAATCATACGAGCATATGCATTCATTGAAAAATATCCCAAAAAAAATATTGAGACTTCATGTTATTTTTTTATTTTTTTATTTTTTTTGGGAGAAGAAAATTGCGTTATCGATCGAATTATTAATCATTGTTGGGCGAGTCCGTAGATGGTTTGATGTAAATCAAGGTGGCCAAGATAAAGATACATTTTTATGGTTCTTCAGGCCTATTATTGAGATTTCTCTATTAGGGAGTTGTATTTTATAAAAATAAAAATGTATTTTTTACGGTTTTTTTTTTATTTACGAATTACTAATCATACGAGCATATGCATTCATTGAAAAATATCCCAAAAAAAATATTGAGACTTCATGTTATTTTTTTATTTTTTTATTTTTTTTGGGAGAAGAAAATTGCGTTATCGATCGAATTATTAATCATTGTTGGGCGAGTCCGTAGATGGTTTGATGTAAATCAAGGTGGCCAAGATAAAGATACATTTTTATGGTTCTTCAGGCCTATTATTGAGATTTCTCTATTAGGGAGTTGTATTTTATAAAAATAAAAATGTATTTTTTACGGTTTTTTTTTTATTTACGAATTACTAATCATACGAGCATATGCATTCATTGAAAAATATCCCAAAAAAAATATTGAGACTTCATGTTATTTTTTTATTTTTTTATTTTTTTTGGGAGGAGAAAATTGCGTTATCGATCGAATTATTAATCATTGTTGGACGAGTCCGTAGATGGTTCGATGTAAATCAACGTGGCCTGGATGAAGATAAATTTCCATGTATTTTCATAACTATCATTGGGATCCCACTATTGGGCAGTTGTATTTTATAATAATAAAAATGTATTTGTACTGTTTTTTTTTAATTTACAAATTACTAATCATGAGAGCACGTATATTCATTTATTGAAATTTATAAATAACGTTAAAAACACCCGAAAAAAATATTGAATCATATTTCATATTTAAAAAAATTAAATAAAAAAAATTGCACGATCGATCGAATTATCAATAATTACTTGTTGTGCCTGTCGATTTAGTTGTTTTGATATGAAGTTCAATATGCCAGCCTATACATGTATTCATAAAATTTTCAAACACCCGAGAGAAAATATTTAAGAAAACATGTTTCATGTATAAAAAAAAAAATTAAATAAAAAGATTAAATAAAAAAAATTGCACGATCGATCGAATTGTCAATAATTATTTGTTGTTCGAGCCGATAAAAGGTGATCGGACGTAAAGTTCAACGTGCCAGGATGAAGCTGAATTTTGATGTATCTTCAAACCTATTATTGCCTTTCCCCCTATTGGGCAGTTGTATTTTATTTAAAAAAAATATATATATACATATACGAATACAAACACGCCGCGGTTGCGATAATATATTCGAAGGACTTGGGGAGGCTTAAGTATAGTGATGAATCGGCGCGGTGCCGGCTCGTTCAACTCCGACGGCTGAACCTAAGAGGGGACACGTTCGTATTGAAATTAATTGACGGTTGAATAAAAAAATGTTGAAAAAGAAAAAAAAAAAAAAAAAAGATTATACATTGCCGAGCGAGTGCCGTCGAGGCACCTTTGGTCGTGACGAGGGGACGGTCGGTAACAACGACTACGAGTCACCGAGACTGATGGGCATCCTCGTCGAACATCGTTTATTGCCTGGACGCGTCGTTACGTGATAATGGAGAGAAAAAAAAAATAGAGAAAGAGAAAAAAGGGCCACGCGAAAGAGGCAATTGACCGTGAAGAGGGGTGACTAAGGTGAAAAGAGAGCATTTTTAGGCGATACACGAGCGCACCAAAGGTCGATTATTCGCTCCACAATTTTTACGCTCACTTATATATATGTATATATGTATATATATATATATACGCGCGCGTGTGTGTGTGTGTGTGTGTGTGTGTGTGTGTGTGTGTGTGTGTGTGTGTGTGTGTGTGTGTGTGTGTGTGTGTGTGTGTGTGTGTGTGTGTTATAACGCACTGTATAATATCGTGAGCTCTGTTAGGCAGGCGGTTTGACCATAGACGAGAAGCGCTTCGAACCGATCAGAGACGGTATAGAGAAAGAAAGTTTGTGCGCTAATAGAAAACCCGTCCAATTCCATTCAATAGAGCGAAGTATAATTTTCAATAAATTATACTTCATATATTTTTATGATTATTTTTTTTTTTTTTTGTTTCGAACGATGTACGAAATTTTGAATTTTTTTTTTGATACGCTCCGCAGCGACCGTGCGTATTAGTATTTAAAAAAAAAATAACTAAAACTGACAACATCAGCGCCCATTCGTCGATGAGGTGAACAGTAAGATTTCACTGATCTAACATTTTTGATACTTTAAATTCGATGTATTTTTTATGCAGGTATACAATTGAGGTAAAATTAAAAACTCTTCAAAAGTTTCAATTTATCGAGCGTCAATTTCAACTCGTATCTGGATATTAAATTCAATCCGACGGTTTATGCAGTGAAAACAAAAGTTCGTATAAATTTTCATACATACATTTTTTTTTTTTTTTTCCAGCGTACTAAAATAAACATCGCCGGACGTGAAAGATTTCGCGTTCAAGAACCGAGTTTTTATTGTCGTTCCTTTTTTTTTTTTTCATTAATTAATTGAATTCAAATTTAATAGAAGGGAAGCTTGCCAAGCGCGATACTTGTTTTATAGTACAACATATCGCGTGACTAGAGTATGAAGTAGTTATTTTCTATGCAAGCTGGCAACAAATAGCGACCATCTGGCCGAAGCACGCGATATGGCATAACTATTATTACCATCAGAGTCAATGTCTTTGTTTCTTTTTTTTTGTTTTTTTTTTTTGTTTTTTGCGGCTATCAACTCTATATCCTCGGTGGGAAACCTCCCTGCTAATAACAGTCGACATCGTTTATACTAAACACCATTTTTAATTCCTTCTGTGTTACATTGTAGGGAATTTGAAAGGTACCGAGACGCTAATCTCCGTATCACGAGGAGAAGCAAAAACATACCAATGATTGTGGATACGAGACAGATAGGTGTGCTTACGTATACTCGCACCTATCTTATATATATTTTGGAAAACTGTGGGTTTCCTTGTTTGTTTGTCTCGTCTAAAGTCCCAAAGTGGCTAAGGTTCCACAGTGGTTAAAGTCCTGGAGTGGCTAACGTCCCGGAGTGACTAAACTACCGGAGTGACTACAGTCCCGGAGTGACTAAAGTCCCGGAGTGACTAAACTACCGGAGTGACTATAGTCCCGGAGTGACTAAAGTCCCGGAGTGACTGAAGTCCCGTAGTGGCTAAAGACCCGGGGTGGCTAAAGACCCGGGGTGGTTAAAGACCCGGAGTGGCTATCGTCCCGGAGTGACTAACGACCTAGGGTGACTAAAGTCCCGGAGCGACTAAAGTCCCGGAATGACTAAACTACCGGAGTGACTAAAGTCCCAGAGTGACTGAAGTCCCGGAGTGGCTAAAGACCCGGAGTGGCTAAACTACCGGAGTGACTAAAGACCCGGAGTGGCTAAAGACCCGGAGTGGCTAAACTACCGGAGTAACTAAAGTCCCAGAGTGACTGAAGTCCCGGAGTGGCTAAAGACCCGGAGTGGCTAAAGACCCGGAGTGGCTAAAGTCCCGGAGAGGATACTCTCAGATACTCCCAAATACCCACAGTACCCACAGATATTCGGTTACATCAGATACACACAGACACTCGAATAGACACTGCGTGCGTACGGGCCAACATATCCGCTAGTATGTAATAATTTACCTATCCAAGAAATCACTTCTCGTGCGGCCACCTTAGTGACTAAATATCTCAAATGTTCTCGATATTAAATAATATTACACAACTTGTCAAAATTCACATACTTCATCCTCCGGAGCTTCGTCCACAAAACCTGGCCAGCTTCGCCAACAATTATTCTTCAGAGACGAAATGGAACGCGTGTGATGACAAGATGAGTGTTGGCAAGTCTGTTTTATATTTATCGAGAAGTTAATTTAATATTGTATCCTCTGTTCATGTTAATTTACCCGTAAAGTGCGAATGTGAGAGTGTTAATATAATATTATTTTAATGTTCCAATCATCGTTGTGGTAACTTTCATATGCATTATATAATCGTCGTTATCAGGTGGTCCCTCATTTTCGAATTTCAATTTGTTTAAAAATTTTTCACCCAATTAATTATCACAACATACATTTTCAATGAGTAAATACTTTGTTTTCGTTGATCTATACTATAGTCATTGCAACAATAATTTATGTAGCTATTCTCGCACCCATAATCCGTGCTCTCATGGCACCGGTCGCTCTCTCGTATTGACATTGGGGACAAGGCGGACTTCAATTCTTTAACTGCATTTCATACGTCCACATACATGTTATATTAATTTATTACGTAGATCGTTACTATCTTGATCCGCACCTGCCGCTACACGCTACAGTGAGACTAAAGTCACTAAATTAACACTAATTTATTGCCTTCAATGAAACGCTATACGTGATGCCAGTTTCCTTAACAGGCGTACATAACACGCGTGTGCTTCGTTCTTTCCTGGGTGTGGCAGAAATTCTTGATTTTTTTTTTTTTTTTTTTTTTTTTTTTTTTTTTTTTTTCAGCTACATTTCAATAATATCGCGACGTCGGGTTCGATGAACTTTAATGATAAGGCCTCGCGGACGCTAATTCGTCCGCGATTAAGGATAGTATCAGACGAGAAAGCACACAACAAAATAAATAAATAGAATTAAAAGGTTCTCGTCGATAGTCGAATGACGAGACGCGGCTTAGGCAAATGATTGTCCTTATCTTTCCATGTACACTGGCGCGCTCATGAATGCCTGGTCAGCCTGGTCAATTTTTCTGTGGCAGAGCTATTCAGATTCAGTCCAGGCTGTCGCTAACAGAGAGCTACGATTTTGTATTCAATTGCACGAGCATCTTTATTTCATTGTTATATTTTTCAATTTCAATTAATTTTTTATTTATTTTCTTTTTTTATTTTTGGTAAAAAATGGTATTGAAAAAAAAAAAAATGCTGCAAGAATAATTTTAAAAAACGTGACGCAACTGTAGACCGATTTTTTTTTCCCCCTCGATTCTTGTGCATTATCCAATTCCCATACACGGTTGGAAATGTACATGCATTTATTTTTTCTAATAATTTTTTCTGAAAAAAAAAAAGGAATTGAAAAAAATGCTGCACGAAGTGAAATGAAAACGAGACGGAATCCTAAACCGATTATTATTTTTGTACCTGTAGGTCTTTTTAAAAATAATCTTTTCTTAAAAAAAGGAATTGAAAAAAATGCTGCAAGAAGCGAAAAAATGAAAACGAAACGGAACCCTAAACAGATTATTATTTTTGTACCTGTATCTGTCTTTTAAAAATAATTTTTTTTCTTAAAAAAAGGAATTGAAAAAAATGCTGCAAGAAGCGAAAAAATGAAAACGAAACGGAACCCTAAAAAGATTATTATTTTTGTACCTGTACCTGTCTTATTAAAATAATTTTTTTTCATAAAAGAATTAATTGAAAAAGATGCTGCAAGAGGAGGAATGAAAACGAGACGGAACCGTAGACCGATTATTATTTTATTTTCTCTCGATTCCCATGCGCTATCCAATTCCCATAGACGGTCGCGAGTGTACCTGTAACTCCGTCGGTATTACAGATTTTTATAGGGGCATATACGCGCCCGGTTTGAATAACCAGATGGGAGAGCACACGCCGCGTGCATACGAAGGTCGCCCTTCCATGTAGGCATTATGGTGGACATACGCTCGATCGATGTAATAATAGATTGTATTCACGACCGGTGTGTGTGTGTGTGTGTGTGTGTGTGTGTGTGTGTGTGTGTGTGTGTGTGTGCGTGTGTGTGTGTGTGCGCGCGCGCGCGCGCGTGTGTGTGCGTGCGTGCGCGCCTGCGCCACACCGCAAATTACGGACAATCACGAGAGAGCGAGATGAAACGCAAAATAACTCGCACGAGAGCGAGAGTGAGAAAATTTAACCGTCCACCTATCTATCGGCATAATCTTTTTTGGCCAAATAACACGCTACGCCTCTACTGTTTATATCTATCGAGTCCTATCTACGTACCTTCCGCACACATGTCCACACATCGGGCATTCAACGAACGTAAAGTTTGCACAGCGTATACAGCCATACAGCAAGTAGTTGGAAGCGTGATAATCGAACGGAGTTTGTGCTCGTGCGAAATATCACATCGCGGCGATTTGTGTGTGTGTGTGTGTGTGTGTGTGGTTTTTTTTTTTTTTTTTTTTTTATGGTGGACTTTGAATAGGTAATAGAAGGCGACCGGACGCAATTTTTTTATTCCTTCCGGTTTTAGCTATTAATTTTTTATTTTTTTTTTTTTTTTTGCACAAGTGCTTCGCTTCGTGATTGCGGAATTTGTAGGTTTTTATTTTTCCTCATTCAATATTCGTCGCGTTTGTTGAGAAATATATGTTGTGTTGAAATAAGAAGAAAAATTCAATATCAAGAGGAATTTAGATTTCAATTAAAAAAAAAAAAAAAATCTATAAGATATCCGTCGCTTTTGTTGAGAGAAATATTGTTACTGTACTTTTTTTTTTATTGAAATGAAAGTAAATTATTAAAAATCAAGTAATTCTAGTGTTTCACTGAATAGTCATTTTTTTTTTTTTTTTTCATCACAATTGTACGTGTAATTTCGTATACCAGTTTTTGCATAAAAACTTACAGTCCGGTACATTAAATTTCATAAGAATTTTTTTTTTTTTTACATTGTCGAACCGCGCTAAAATAAAATTTAGTATTACAACGCTTCATTATTCTTCGTTTCGCTTCGTTATCGGAAGATTTTTATTTCCATCGTTCGTTAATATATTCGTCGCTCTCAGCGAGGAAAATTTGTGCTATCGAACCAAGGCTAAAATTTCATTTTTCATCATACCCATTTTTTTCGCAGCTACGATCGTATTTTTGTTTCCGTCTGGTTTTATCTTAATTTTTGTTTGTTTGTTTTTTTTTTTTTTTTTTTTTTTTCTATATTACTGCTTAGCTTCGCGATTGCGGAATCTTCGGATTTTTATCTCCGTTATTCGATAAGATATTCGTCGCTCTCGGTAAAAAAAAAAAAATATATAAAAATAAAAAACTAAATTACACCATCGACCCGAATTAAAATTAAAATTCATATTTCATCGTAGCTGCTTCGTCTCATTATCGGTGAACTTTTGAATTTCCATTTTCATCATACGATAAGATATTCATCGCCCTCGAATTGAATTCATACGATCGATCTGAGCTAAAATTAAATTTTTCATTCCACCCTTTTTTTTTTTTTTTCAAACGGGAAGTCTCATTTTTAAATGCCTTATTTTTAGCGTAATAAAACCGCTGTTGGCAAGTGGCAATCGAGTAACCCACTTTCTATTTCGCGAGACAATTATCGATTAAAAAAAAAAAAAAAAAAAAAAAAAAAAATCATTTATTATTTTCCGTCGCTGACTGGCGACAACGAGTAAATTTACCGTTAAAAGTGGCGAGGAGTGGGCTCGAAAAATTGGCAATGCACACAGAACGCTCGAGGTGCGCGCGCGCGCGTTTCGCTCGATTATTATCAAACCGATAATTAAGACCCGTCGGCGAATCACTCGAGGGACTACGCAGGGTTATAAACCGGCCGTCGAAAGGATTTTAAACGCTGTGACTTGTGTTATTCGCTACCTAGGGCGTTGCAAAAATATGCCTTTTTTTTTTTTTTTTTTTTTTTTTTTATAATCCACATTCTCGTTATTACACTATTTCAATGTTTCGCCTTGCGCAACGTCATTATTACGCGCAAAGATCGGTCTGTTAGCGAACGTTGCTCAACGCAAATATTAAACCGTTCGAAAATTCAGCGTGAAGCAATTTTTGTTTTTTTTTTTTTTTTTTCACTCTCAAAAAGTTGCGATAAAAAATAAATTGTGGATTCAATGTATCGAAACTTGAAATTTGGCTATGTCACTTGCATTAATATGAAGATTAATGTACTCTCTTTTGTGAAATAAATACAGCAGATGTGAAAAGTAAAAAATTTTACTCCAAAATTTCGACGCACAAGGGTTTGAAATTTTGGCAACGGTTTGTGCAAGAAAGCTTCCATGGTCTAAAAAAAAAAAGATTGTACATTCGATATACCGGTCCGAAAGTTTTTATGCAAAAACTGGTACATCAAATTTGATGCACAGTTTGTGATGAAAAATTATAATTGATTTTCATTAATATTCAAGTAAATTATTAAAATTAAAGTACTTTCGTAGTAAAATTAAACTAAATTAGGAAAAATAAAGTATTTCCAATGTTTTCAATACACCGAACGTTGATTTATCATAGCAATTGTACATGAAATTTAATACAGCAGTTTTTGCGTAAAAACAACCAGTCCGGTACATTAAAATTCGTACGAATTTTTTTTTTTTACAGTTCAATACTTTTCATTAATTTTCAAACGAATTTTTTTGTTTTTTTTTTTTTTTTACGGTGGAGATTCGAGCGTCGATCGATTGAAATTTCTCGGGCAACGATCGATCGTTCGAGCGTCGCACAGTGCTCGGACCGATATGGCGAGCGTTGAGTATTTTGTATAAAGAGTCGGTAGAATAAATGTTTTCAATTTTGGCGCAAGTGAAAAGTTTTGTTTCCTCGTCGAGTGAGGTCCAAAGTACATTGGCCAGCTGTCGGTGCGACCTTAGAGCGGAGGCTCTCTGACCCCAGCTTCGTAAATTTTGTACGATGGATCGATACGTAATATCCGTCTCGATTTAGTTAACGTGAATTCGCAGCGGACCATCTCAGGCGGAGCTTACATGCTCGAATTTATAAGCGAAACTCTCGCGATGCCAGCTGGTAAATAATCGTCCCAGTTTCGAGACGAGATAAATTGGTCCGTGCGCTGTGCCGGCTTGTCCGACGGACGGGAGAGCGAGAAAGAGAACGAACCCAGAGAAGGATGGAAATTTAAACCGGAGGCGAGAGGCAAACCGAGAGAACGATTGCTCGTCTCGTACCACCCGTACAGGATATATCAAAAGCAATATATATATATATATATATATATATATATATATATATATATATATATATATATATATATATATATATATATATACATTTTTTTTTATTGCCAAGTTATTTACTATTGAGGTGCTTCAATAATTTGGCCAAGGTAAAAAACTGCGTTTGGTGATTCGTATTGCGGTATCGGGTATATTCGAATTCATTATCAACGAAGATACGTTCGGATGAAGAAACACGAAAATTAAAATTGTTGGAGAACCAAAATATGATCGATATTGTCTTTCGGACCATTTTACCATTTTACCATTTTACCATTTTACCATTTTACCATTTTACCATTTTACCATTTTACCATTTTACCATTTTACCATTTTACCATTTTACCATTTTACCATTTTACCATTTTACCATTTTACCATTTTACCATTTTACCATTTTACCATTTTACCATTTTACCATTTTACCATTTTACCATTTTACCATTTTACCATTTTACCATTTTACCATTTTACCATTTTACCATTTTACCATTTTACCATTTTACCATTTTACCATTTTACCATTTTACCATTTTACCATTTTACCATTTTACCATTTTACCATTTTACCATTTTACCATTTTACCATTTTACCATTTTACCATTTTACCATTTTACCATTTTACCATTTTACCATTTTACCATTTTACCATTTTACCATTTTACCATTTTACCATTTTACCATTTTACCATTTTACCATTTTACCATTTTGGTCCCTTATCGTTTGCTAATTGCCATTTTCGTCACTACATTTGCCATTTTGGTTACTTATCATTTGCCAATTGCCATTTTGGTCAATTACCATTTACCATTCGAAAGTGCGTTGATAATGTTTTGATAAAACAGTCGCTACAATTATTCTTCTCCATGCCGCAGACGTTAAAGAAAGTAGACACTGCCCGGCCCGGCGGTGATAAATACTTCTGGAATCGCGGGGCCGGAACAAGAGGAACGCGAGGGATGCCCTGGAGGCTTCAATTGGGACAAACGCCTTTGGTTCGCGGTGCACCGAATCGGTTTCGCGAACAAGAGAACGACGAAAGAGAGGGACGGAGACAGAAGGAGAGGGGGAAGGAAGGGGAGGAGGGTAGCACTAAAGAGGACAAGCGAATAAAAGCAGGGCAAAGAGCGAGATGAAAACTTGCCGAGGAGTCGCACGCGCGGTAGGACGGAAAGAGCCTCTGTGTATGTGTATGTGTATATGTGTGTGTGTGTGCATGGCGAATCGAGAGTGACGGAAGCAGGGCGAGAGGGAAACTGTGAAGAAGAAAAGAATAAAAAAAAAAAAGGTTGAAGCGAAAAAGTGAAGAGCTTGATAGCAGAATATATAATGGAGCAGAGCAGAGCCACGGATTTCAATGATAGAAAAGCTCACCGGGCCGCGAGAACTCAACAGACCCAACTATAATTACATCGTTTAGACGAACCTGCATTAATTACTAAAATTACATATCTATCCCGACGTTTCAATTACAACGCGAATTTCAAGAGACGCGAACGATACTCTGCTTCGTAATAATTATATATTAATTACATAATTGATATTAATAATAATAATACTTATTATTATTATTATTATTATTATAACAATTGTTAATATCAAATGCTCGTAAACTTTTAATTTTTTTCCGTCATAAAATTTATCGTGGCAAAAGCTTTTTTGATCCGAATAGCCCGATGTCTTTCGAGAGCGCACGATGCGCATCACACATTCTCTGATGTATGCCGATGTACGTAAGGACGCTTCGAGTTCGCTAGCCCGAGTCGGGTCAGAGCCGCGTGTCGGCGAACCGTGCGCGCCTTGAAGTAGGTCAGGTCTCAATGGTACGCCGGCTTGCGTACAGCGCAGTATATCGGTACATGGCACCGCGAGCCCCCTCATCGTCGCCTGCCCTACCCCCCCCCCCCCCCCCCCCACCAACCCCTCCTCGTTCCACTCTCATCGCGAATCTCGTGTATTGGTGAACTCGAAGCGTTTCAATCCTCGAGTTACCCGGCATATGCTCTACACAACTACATCTATGTATACAGATGTATACATATGTATATGGATGTATATGGATGTATATGGATGTACATGGATGTATATGGATGTACATGGATGTACATGGATGTACATACATGTACATACATGTACATACATGTACACACATGTACATACATGTACACACATGTACATACATGTACATACATGTACATACATGTACATACATGTACATACATGTACATACATGTACATACATGTACATACATGTACATACATGTACATACATGTACATACATGTACATACATGTACATACATGTACATACATGTACATAGATGTGTATAGTTGTGTATATTTGTGTATAGTTGTGTATATTTGTGTATAGTTGTGTATAGATGTGTATAGATGTGTATAGATGTGTGTAGATGTGTATAGATGTGTACAGATGTGTATAGATGTGTACAGATGTGTATAGACGTGTATAGATGTGTATAGACGTGTATAGATGTGTAAAGATGTGTATAGATGTGTACAGATGTGTATAGATGTGTATAGATGTGTACAGATGTGTATAGATGTGTACAGATGTGTATAGATGTGTACAGATGTGTATAGACGTGTATAGATGTATATAGACGTGTATAGATGTGTACAGATGTGTATAGACGTGTATAGATGTGTATAGATGTGTATAGATGTATAGTACGAGTGCATGCGCGACACACTGCATGCTAGCCGGTGCAGTGCTCCTATCTTTGAACTCTGCACGTTCGACGTCATCAACGACACCGACGTCGGATAGCGAGCGGCCAATGCGCCACCCCTACGATCCACTTAACATTTTTTGTTTTTTTCTTTTCGATTGTTATCTTTACGGTCGGTTAATTTTTTCGGAGCTATTACGAGTCGACTGGAAACTTTGTATTACGCATGAAAACGTTTGGAAATTGTTAATGGGACGATTTTTAACCCTTTATAAGTCACACCGCCCAAAACCGCACCGAAACGGGACTAACGGACGCGGAGTGGGAGCGAGGCGTCGCTACGGTAGTGCCAGAGAGTCGGACAGAGGTGTGACTTGTAAAAGGTTAACGTGCATCAGCGCTCCGGAGTGATTTTTGTATGGTTTGGACGTCTAAAATAAGATTATCGAGTTTGCGGCGTGAAAAAAAAAAAAAAAAAAAAAGGATCTCGAAGAGAACGAAAGAGAGGGTCGACGAACTCGACATCTTTCGGCGTTAAGCACCACGGTGAATCGTGAAAAATCTGGCGATGAAGTAGTTGGTTAGAATATATTTTATTCCGCGACGTTGGCTGTTTCGAGGTAAGGAGAAAATTCTTCTTAGCGTTTCTGTATATGCGCCATTCATCGGGGCTTCTCGGAGTTCCCGGGACAAAAATAATTCCGTCCTCGTGGCGGGTCGCGTCTATAAATTCACCTTGAAAACACTCTCGACAACTTTTTTCTTTTTTTTTTTTTTTCAAGTTTTTTTCTTCTTCAGGAGCGTGTCTGCCGCAACGTGCACATGCACATCCAACGAACGCAGCGCCCCGTCCGTTGTGTATCGGGAGACGAGAGACGATGCTGCTGATGCCGCCGGGCCGCTGCTGGAGAGCACATGCGCTACCCGCGTAGAGTTCAGCGAAAAGCTCGGGGCGAGGCCCCGGAGGAGTTTACCGAGCTACCGTCAACTGGGTCAACGAGAGGACAACGTCATCGAGTACTCTCGCCGAGCATACCGCTCGGACGCGATCGGCGCGATTATTTTATTAACGCGATAAAAGTCGATGCTACTGTGCGAGTTGGTCTTCGAAAAATGTTTCGAATCAATCGGTCTTGTCGCGCATCGCTGACTTTTATAGATTTTTATGATATTCGTACTTCTAGTACTTTTTGGTACTTTTGGTACTTTTGGTACTTTTTGGTACTTTTGGTACTTTTTGGTACTTTTGGTACTTTTGGTACTTTTGGTACTTTTGGTACTTTTGGTACTTTTGGTACTTTTGGTACTTTTGGTACTTTTGGTACTTTTGGTACTTTTGGTACTTTTGGTACTTTTGGTACTTTTGGTACTTTTGGTACTTTTGGTACTTTTGGTACTTTTGGTACTTTTGCTATTTTGGCATTTTGGCAATTTTGATACTTTTGGTACTTTTGGTACTTTTGGTACTTTTGGTACTTTTGGTACTTTTGGTACTTTTGGTACTTTTGGTACTTTTGGTACTTTTGGCAATTTTGACACTTTTGGTACTTTTGGCAATTTTGGCACTTTTGATCATCTCAGCATTTTTGGTAAAAAATGTTGCTGGTCATTTTTCTTTTTCTTACACTTTTCGACTGAAATATTCATTATGCTGGCTGGCGAAGCGCAAAACGAATGTATGAAGTTTATATCCTATCCACGTTATCTCAGCGGCATATTCGATTGGCAGCTGTTACTAAATAACGTAACGATCTCATGAATCCTCGAAGGAGGAGAGGGAGTTGCGGGCGCAAGAGCGGAGACGGCTTGATATCGTTTTCCCAACTGGGTCAACGCGATCATGCACTTGCCGGGCACTCGCTTCACAACCCGAGAGAATTCGCGCAGCATTTCGTGGCCGGAGGCTTCGCTGAAAACGGCTCGTCCTCGACGCTCAAAAAAAAAAAAAAAACAGAACCTCCGATACACGTTACATTTTATTCACACACATTAAATATTCAATTGCCGATGAATAATTTTTATCGAAAAATGTATCCGTTTGCAGGGAATTTTAAATTTCACTAAGTTCGTTAACCAGACGGCGCATTGGACTAGTTGCATATCTTCGGGTCGACGAGATTATCGATTACCGTTACGTGCGCGAATCAACATGCGGCATAATTGGCGATGAAAAATTTCAAATTTTTTTTTCTTACGTCTCCAATTTCGATTTATGCATTTTTTTTCGCAGTTTCAGTCGAAATCGACTTTGACTATACTCTGTTCGTTAAACACTATCGCGAAAATTGTCGACGACAAAGATAAATAAATGATTTTCATTCGTTTATTTTTTTTTTGTTTTTTTTTTGCATATTTTGTCGAAATCGAAGTCGATATTTCTCCTCTCTTCGTTAATCACACGATTGCGAAAATTGTCGATGACGAAAATAAATCGGTAATTTTTTTTTTTTTTTTACCCACCGGCTCGCCATGACAAATTATTCGGACGATAAATAAGAGATCGGGAATGGAAGTTCGTCTGGCTTTTTTTTTTGGTCCCCGAACGGAGTCTGAAAATTTCGCGTTGCCGAAGATCGTGGCCGCCGCGAGTTCGCGGAGAAACAGCAGCAGCGGCGCCGAACGAACTATCTCGGCTCTCCGTCTGTATGTATATTCGCGAATCGAATCGGCAAATGTTTGAGGAATGACGTCAAACTCGAGTCGCCGGACGAACGCCTTTCCACGAGTCCCGCGTGCTCACGTATACACATATACACATATACACATATACACATATACACATATATACATATATACATATATACATATATACATATATACATATATACATATATACATATATACATATATACATATATACATATATACATATATACATATATACATATATACATATATACATATATACATATATACATATATACATATATACATATATACATATATACATATGTACATGTATACATGTGTGTGTGCGTGCGCGCGTGCGCGTGCGTGTGTGTGTATGTATATGTATATGTACTAACATAATATCCTGCGTTCTTCGGGCGATAATATATCTTGCCCGAGGGCGAGGGTGAAGGCGATTAACGAGACGGGAAAATAAATGTCATTTCGCCGATAATAAACGTGAATGCACGGCCTCGAACGAACAAAACTCCCTGACCCTTCAAGAACAAATAACAACAAAAATAAATTTTAATAATTAACAAAAAAAAAAAGGTCGAAACAAATAGTTACCATAAAAAAAAAAAGAAAAAAAATGTAACGCTCCACTGAAACGAATTACTGACACGAATTAAAAAAAAAATTGGATGCTCTGTCGGAACGAATTACAAATTAAAAAAAAAAAAAAAAATGTTTAACTGACGATTCGTTTGTTATTTTTTGGGATGGACAGTGGAGAAATTCGAAGGCCGAAACGAAACTGCGGTGGGCTCGAAAGTTTTTCCGAAGCGCGACGAGGGTAAAAGTAACTGACCGTGTCACGCGAACGAGGGGGAAGATGAGCTGTACTCTCGTTTTTACGATTACACTCTCTCTCTCTCTCCCTCTCCGACGACCGTACTTTCTAACCGAGTCAGCAATGTGTACATAGGTAACACGCCGTGAACCGTGCGCTCGTAATTACCGACGAGGACTGGTTAGCGCGAAAGTACTAAACGAGCCGTGCAATTCACAGTCAATGAACGAAGAAAGATAAGACAATTAACGTCAACGAATCTTATCGAAAGTTAAAGCAATTGCGTCATATAATAAATTCGTAATTACGTTGTATCTTTTTTTTTTCGTTTCTCTATAATTTACAGATATGGTATATTTACAAAGAAAAAAATTTTAAAGAATGTTCGCGATAATAAAAAAAAAAAAAAAACAAAAACCAATTATCGATACCGCGTTCAGTTTTTGATTGGAAAGATAATGTGAACAGGAATTTCAATTAAATTACCTGCTTTATCCGCCTTACCCTCCGGTATCTTCGCGATATAGCTCATTATTATTGTTATTAATGTTATCATTGTCATTATTATTAATACTAGCGGTTCTGTTTGCTCGCACATTCAGCGTGCTCCTTGGATCGGTATCTTTTGAGTATCCTCGTGAGTATCCTCCCGAGTATCCTCCCGAGTATCCTCCCGAGTATCCTCCCGAGTATCCTCCCGAGTATCCTCCCGAGTATCCTCCCGAGTATCCTCCCGAGTATCCTCCCGAGTATCCTCCCGAGTATCCTCCCGAGTATCCTCCCGAGTATCCTCCCGAGTATCCTCCCGAGTATCCTCCCGAGTATCCTCCCGAGTATCCTCCCGAGTATCCTCCCGAGTATCCTCCCGAGTATCCTCCCGAGTATCCTCCCGAGTATCCTCCCGAGTATCCTCCCGAGTATCCTCCCGAGTATCCTCCCGAGTATCCTCCCGAGTATCCTCCCGAGTATCCTCCCGAGTATCCTCCCGAGTATCCTCCCGAGTATCCTCCCGAGTATCCTCCCGAGTATCCTCCCGAGTATCCTCCCGAGTATCCTCCCGAGTATCCTCCCGAGTATCCTCCCGAGTATCCTCCCGAGTATCCTCCCGAGTATCCTCCCGAGTATCCTCCCGAGTATCCTCCCGAGTATCCTCCCGAGTATCCTCCCGAGTATCCTCCCGAGTATCCTCCCGAGTATCCTCCCGAGTATCCTCCCGAGTATCCTCCCGAGTATCCTCCCGAGTATCCTCCCGAGTATCCTCCCGAGTATCCTCCCGAGTATCCTCCCGAGTATCCTCCCGAGTATCCTCCCGAGTATCCTCCCGAGTATCCTCCCGAGTATCCTCCCGAGTATCCTCCCGAGTATCCTCCCGAGTATCCTCCCGAGTATCCTCCCGAGTATCCTCCCGAGTATCCTCCCGAGTATCCTCCCGAGTATCCTCCCGAGTATCCTCCCGAGTATCCTCCCGAGTATCCTCCCGAGTATCCTCCCGAGTATCCTCCTGAGTATCCTCGTGAGTATCCTCCTGAGTATCCTCCTGAGTATCCTCCTGAGTATCCTCCTGAGTATCCTTGTGAATATCCTCCTGAGTATCCTCGTGAGTATCCTTGTGAATATCCTTGTAAGTATCTTTTGAGTATCCTGTGAGTATCTTTTGAGTATCTGATGTTTATTATTATTATAATAATTGTTGTTGTTGTTGTTGTTGTTGTTGTTGTTGTTGTTGTTGTTGTTGTTGTTGTTGTTGTTGTTGTTGTTGTTGTTGTTGTTGTTGTTGTTGTTGTTGTTGTTGTTGTTGTTGTTATTATTACGACTTATTATTACCATTGTTATTAGATGCGCAGGTGACGTTCACGCAGAGGTATACGACGAAGAAGAGGAAGAAGAAAAAGGAGCAGGTAGAAACAGCAGTTAAATGTCTACCCTAGCAGTAAGTAGCGCCGAGAGCATCGGCGCATACCCGCAGAGGTGTCCGAGTATTGCATCCTCTATTCATCGCACGGTGGCCCGTGACCCACTTCGAACACGGGGAATAACCGGCCGTGCGCGCACATCTCGTCCTCCCACATACGGAATCCCTCGTTTCGTTAGAAAAAAAAAAAAAAAGGAAAAAAAAAACAAATTCTTACATACGTGTCAATGAAATTTCATACACTCGTATATATGCATAAAACTTCATGTATATTTTATGAATTTTCAAACAGAAATTTTTTAAGAGAGTCTTTTCGTTATCGTTGTAGCGGGTTTTATTTAATCTTAAGTTCGATCTCGAGTTCAAACTGATGTCTTAAAATTCGACCCCGAGTGAATTACTTCAGTTCGACATTTCTACAGTTGGTTGCGACAAAAATTTTAAGGTTTTTTTTTTAACGTTAAAACTCAAATGTTCATTGGTTAAAATCATGTAAAAAAAATCATCGCCGTATACTTTAATCGAAAATATTTTTACATACAACAAATATATTGTATCGATATATTTTACACTTATATATATTTTTTTTCCGTGCAGGTATTAAAATAATATATATATATATATATACGTAGACGTTTTTCAACATAGAAAGTCGTCACACAGCGTTGGACTCTCTCGTGAGGGACGTCGGAAATGTCCGCGGGTATTACTGACGTCGCCGAGTGTGCGAAGCGTCGCAAACATTACGGTAACACTCGTCGGGAATAGACGAGAGCGAGAGAGACCAATTTTCACGGCGTTACACGCGCGTTAACCAAAGTTCCGAAAGTGGAAAGTTTGATAACACCGAGCGTGACTGTTCCTGAGTGACGTGCACACGGCAAACCCACAATCGAGCCAGTTTGGCTTTTCTCCCGTTATTCGAACTATTCTGTGCCATTCGGCAAATTGAAGTTTCAGAACGGGAGCAATTTTTTCAAAATTAATTTTTATTCATTTTTATTAATTCTTATTAATTTTTATTAATTTTTATTCATTTTTATTAGTTCTTATTAATTCTTATTAATTCTTATTAATTTTTATTAATTTTTATTAATTTTTATTAATTTTTATTAATTTTTATTAATTTTTATTAATTTTTATTAATTTTTATTAATTTTTATTCGTTCGTTAGCTTTGTTTTCGGTAATCGTTTCGGGACGAACAAAAATTTACCGATATTTCATCCTTTTTTCCTCGCCAGGAATTTAATTTTTAATTTTTAATTTTTAATATTAAATTTCAATACGAGGAAGGCGAATCGATAATCTCGCCAGTTTGTTATTTATCTTCATTGGACGGTACAGATTTCGGGTCGAACAAAAAATTAGCCGAGGTTCTCTCGAATTATAGTAACTTCGAATATCGATAATAAAGAAAAAAGAAATAATTGATCGACACTACATTTTTTCATCGGTCAGTAATTTGACATGGAAATATTTATGTCTCGTCTGAATGCGATATTTTGCATAGATATTCGTATTATGTTATTTTGACCAAGTTAAGGACGATCGATGAAGAAAAAAAAAAAGTATACATTCTACGTAGCCCGGTAGCTACTATATACATATATATGTTGATCAATTCTTTGGGATCGTAGCGGGCGCGCCTCGTCACGCTTTCTGCCACGCGTGCAAGTCGTTTACCCCTCAAAGTTATTTGGCCACTTCGATGTGATGCCCGGGGCATCACCAACGCCCGTTCATTTCTCACATTTGCGAAGCCTGCGAGCAAGCAGCGAGAGCCGTCGGACAAGACCGTGAGCATGGAGACTCCGCAAAGCAGAGAAGAAAAAAAAAGTTGATAATTGAAATTTTCATATCGTTTCTTCATGAACGTTGAAAATTGAAATTTTCATATCGTTTCTTCATAAACGTTGAAAATAAAAATTTCCATATCGTTTCTTCATAAACGTTGAAAATAAAAATTTCCATATAGCTTCCTTACAAAGGTCGAAAAATGGAATTTCCATGCGGCTTTCTCATAACGTTCCTTCATTCGCAAAATTTCTTCTATGACAAGTATTTTCCGTATTTTCGGCTTCCTCATGAAGGACGCTTGGCGAGTGAAGGAACATTATGAGAAAGCGATATGAAAATTTCAATTGTCAACTTTTATAAAGTGACGTGAAAACTTAAATATTCATTTTCGATGAGGTGATATGAAAATTGCAATTGTCAATTGTTATAAAGTGTCATGAAAATTTCAATTTTCAACTTTTATGAGGAATCGACATGAAAAAAAATAATGATAATTTTTCCATGTCCCCAAAATTTCAATAAACCGTCTGAAAAAAAAAGGTCATTTAGCAGTTTGCAGTCGGTCGAGAATGTTTTTTCCCGATCACGAGTCCGCCACTCATCTTGCTCCTATCCCAATATACGACACGCAAATCGGCGCCGGAGGCCGACAAAATTTGTAATATTTTTTTTTTCGCACCTTACGAAAGCCATTTTTTTTGCCGCTTACGTGCCCGCTGCCTTCTCGTACAGCGCAGTGAAATGGGATTCGCACGTTTGCAACGCTCAACGCTTTGCCTCTGTGTGTGTGTGTATATATTTTGGTCGGCGTTCCGAGACGCCCGAAAGTCGTCGAGACCCCTCGGTATGGCAACACGGGCCGGGCCCGCAGGGTGAACACGCGCGCCGCATACGTAAACCTCATACTGTGTCTCATCTTTCTCGTGCCGGGCGGCGAGCGACGGAGCGAGACAGCGAGGAGACTCGTCCGGAGAGAGAACGTCGAAATTTTTCAAGGTGGATCGATGATCATCCACGGGCCTGTGCATCAACAACTAAAACGTTCAACCGGCGTCGCTCGTCGAACTTTGGATGAAGAAGAGAAAAAAAAAAAAACAAAACAAAACAAAAAGAAAAAAAATAATGCATGCGAAATTTATAAACGCGCATTCTTCGGGCGGCTCTCGAGGGTCGAACGAAGTGAATCTTTTTCGCGTGTTCGGTCGAGAGAAATTCCACGGGAATCCTTGGCTCGAGTTTGCCAATGTCAGGGACACGAAAATTCACATCCGGTCTCTGCCCCCCCCCCCCTTCGTCGCCGACGGAGTTCGGACTGACCGCTACGAGAAGCCGCGGACGTTAGCTATAGCGCGATGGATAAAAGCGGGCTATCGGCTATTAGCAATTCGCTGCGAAAAATTGCTCGATGAAATTGCAATAGTAAAAAAAAAAATTAAATGGATAATTAAATAAATAAGTATAGATAAAAATGAATGGAAAGAATTGCTGTGTGTAATATTTCGTTTTCTTTTTTGTCGTGTAGCTTCATAATGCTTAAGGTAGTACTTGCTGTACAGTCTCGCCAAATGTGAGTTTCAGAGAAAATTTCGAACACTTCTTTATGGAATAAAAAACTGAAAGAAATCAAGTGTACGGGAGGTGATGCAAAGATTGTTTTTGTGGAATAATAATTCAATTTAGTCATTAACAAATTGAAGATAAAAATTATTATTCAACAAATTACCGGGCAACTTAACTAATTTCCCTCGCTAAAAAACAATTCGTTTATTTTTATTATTATTATTTTTTAATGCGTATGAATTTATTCAGAATTTTTTGTAATCTTTGAAATTCGCGTTTTTAACAGCTTGTACACAGAAAAAACGCGATTTTCAAATATTGCAAAAAATTCTGAAAAAATTCATACGTATTCAAAAAAATTAACGAATTATTTTTATGAAGGAGAATGATTAAGTACAATGAACAATTTTATTTATCATCAATTTGTTAATAAAATTTTGCAATTATTATTACGCAACATTAATGGTTTTAGGACCTTTAATATGTTTGATTTTTTTGCAGAATTTTATACCATCGAAAAGTGTTTGCAATTCCGTTTCATTTCCTGAAACTTATGCGAAGTGAAGACTATTCGCAAGGATTATCTTAACGGCCAAAGATTATGCACGAATGTGCATACTTGTACACTATAGTGTTGTAAAAAGGCCATTGTCCCGTAGATAACATAATAAATACAAATAAATGAAAATAAAAATAAATAAATAAAAGTAAATAAAAATAATGAACTGGCGAGTACAAGAGGGCCGCGAGACTTTGCCCATAGCGCGATGGATAAACGCGGAGCTATCAGCTGTTATCAATTCGCAATCTAAAATTCCTCAATAAAATTTAGTAAAAAAATGAATTACACAAATAAAAAGTAAAAACAATAACAAACAAAAAAATCTCTAATAGAATAGAATGATTGAAATCGTTCTTTCAATTTGAGATAATTGCACGTAATTGAAAATAATAGATTCATAAAAAAAAATCATAATAATTAATCCTAAACATTTGTAGCCTTGTCATTGATAAAAAAAAAGTCCATGTCTTTGGCTCGTATTATGAAAAGCAACGAGTAACACATAAAAACGAGGGAATTGAAAAATGATTGAAACAGATTATTTTTTGTATTACGAGCGGTTAAAATTTCTATGGAGATTCCGTGAATGGCGTAAGCTCTGTTTGACCCGTGTAAGCGGCTCCCTGAAACCTGCATCCGGTTCTCTCGGTCGCTTACCGATGTGTGTTATGCCGTATGTAATTTCAACCATTGAACTAAAGCGAGGGCAACGGCGTGCGCGTTCGCGTGTGGTGTTATAGAAACGAGAGAGCGCGAGAGAAGAGCCGCGCGTGACCGCAATTATTTCAAGTACACACACCGGAAACTCAAGGACGAGCGAGCCAGTGCAGCGAGCTCTTTCGAAGTACCTGCCGCTGCGTTGTTTCGTGCGTAAATCTTGTTACGCGCTTCTGTACAGTGCGTGTGGGCACTGTTTATTATAATACTACACATGTTATAATACCACTTCGAATTACATAACGTTATTATATATATATATATATATTTTTTTTTTTGTAGTACGAATTAACATTGCTATTTTTTTTTTTTTTACAGCCGTTTGTAAATTTAAAAAGAGCCAAAAATTGCGCTCGATTAAACAGCAAGGCAAAATATAAAATTTATGATTTTTAAAATAATTTAATTTTGTTTGAAATATAAAATTAAAACGATTACTTTTATGTCGGGTAAGCCGACGGTCGACTACTCTGAATTGCATAACGTTATTACATTTTTTTTTTTGTGGCGCGAATTACCAACGATATATATATTTTTTTTTTGCAGCTATTTGTAATTTTAAAAAGACCCAAAAAACTGCCTTCGATTAAACCGTAAGGCAGAATAGAAAATTGATCATTCTCAAAATGACTTAATTTTTCTTTACATCAAATTTATGTAAAAAAAAAAAATGAAAACAAATTTAATTACAATATTTTGTTTGATGTACAAGTGCATGGGACCGAAACTTATAGCGTGGACGCATGAATAGTTTATCGTGGCGTGTCCAGGCACTGATTCACGTCGGGTCTTAAAACGAACATTTCCTTTGCGACTAAAATTGTATTTATAAAATATCGGAAAAAAAAGTGTGCTATAGTAATGACAAGTAAGCAGTGCAGAATCGCAGTGGCAGAATCGATGAACGCAGCAGCCGTTTTCTAGACTCGAGAGCTGGCTCTCGGGTAACTCGCGCACTCGTGCACGATCCGCAAGCGTAAATAGCACTCGACCCCCGTCTCTATCTCTGTCGGGCGTGGAGTCATCGTCCCGCGAGGTCGCCTCGTCGGATCGATAAGGTAAAAAATAAAGATCGGCGAGAGAGACGAGTTACACATTCGAGTTTTGGTGGAAATATCTTCTAAATGCGGACTGACGTGAGAAGAAAAATTGGACATAAATCAATTACATATGCATGTACATATATATATATATATATATATATATATATATATATATATATATATATAGGCAGGTCCATATTGCCCATCCTTGCCCTAAACGGATAATTACATTTCCACGGGATCCGTGAATCGTTAACGTCGATAAAATGTCGTCAATTTATGGGCGAGTCGAGTGTGTAACGTCGGAACAACGAATGGAAAGAGGGAAACTTCGATAGAAAGGAAAACCTGTATAAACGTGACGGAAAACATTGTCTCACTAGGTGAGACAATATTGGAAGCTTCGTCGACAAGGGACATAATAAAAAATCGACAAAAGAGACGGTTTACACATCCGCCTGTCGGTAAAAATATCTGGTAAATTTGGGCTAACGTCAAGAGAAAAATTGGACAGAGTAAAAGTTGTGAATGTGGATTACCTACGAAGTGGTGAATATGGACCACCTAAAAAGTGGTGAATGTGGACCACCTACGAAGTGGTGAATATGGATCACCTAAGAAGTGCTAAATGTGGACCACCTAAGAAGTGGTGAATATGGACTACCTAAGAAGTGGTCAATATGGACCACCTAAGAAGTGGTGAATGTCGACTACCTAAAAAGTGGTAAATATGGACCACCTAAAAAGTGATGAATAAGGACCATCTACGAAATGGTGAATATGGACCACCTACGAAGTGGTGAATATGGATCACCGAAGAAGTGGTACATATGGGCGACCTAAGAAGTGGCGAATGTCGACTACCTAAAAAGTGGTAAATATGGACCACCTAAAAAGTGATGAATAAGGACCACCTACGAAATGGTGAATATGGACCACCTACGAAGTGGTGAATATGGATGACCTAAGAAGTGGTACATATGGACCACCTAAGAAGTGGATAATTTGGACCACCTAAGAAGTGGTAAATATGGACCACCTAAAAAGTGATGAATAAGGACCATCTACGAAATGGTGAATATGGACCACCTACGAAGTGGTGAATATGGATCACCGAAGAAGTGGTACATATGGGCGACCTAAGAAGTGGTGAATGTCGACTACCTAAAAAGTGGTAAATATGGACCACCTAAAAAGTGATGAATAAGGACCACCTACGAAATAGTGAATATGGACCACCTACGAAGTGGTGAATATCGATGACCTAAGAAGTGGTACATATGGACCACCTAAGTGGTTAATTTGGACCACCTAAGAAGTGGTGAATATGGACCATCTGAAAATTGGTGAATATGGACCATTCGAAAAATGGTGAATATGGACCATCCGAAAAGTGAATATGGACCACCCCTATCGGGACTTAAATCATCGATACATGCACGAAGGCCAGTCCATATTGCCTTTACCTTAAACGGACAATTAAATTTCCTCCCGATCAATGAATGCTTTAAAGTCGATAAAATTTCGTCGGATTGTCCGAGACGTGAGTATGCGAAATCGGAGTAGCGAACGAAAAGTTTGGAAAAACTGGACGGGAATGAAAGCTCGCATGAACGAAACGGAAAACATTGTACCACTGAGGGGAAGCTTCACGGAGGATCGCTGCGGTGGTTCTCGGTCCGGAGTACTCGTACTACACAGTCAGTCAGTAATAATAACAACGTGGTCGTCGCCTCCATCGCAACGACTCGGGCTAGGTGTAACAGCGAGCGTTCGCCGTTTGTGCATTTACGCAGAGAGATACGTATAGAACCGAGGCAGTCGATCGTAGACGAGCGCTCGCCTCGGTGTCTGTTCAGAGTTCCCCTAACGGAGGAGTACTTTCATTGCTGTTATACAACCGCTCGCGGATCGAGCGACCGAGCGCTGAAAGGAGAAATGGGAACGCACAGCGGTTCTCAAACGCTCGCGATGACTGGCGCGAAAAATCCGTCGAGTCCCAGCGAGAAAATTCTCTCGGAAAATGTCGATTGATATTTCACGGAATTTTTTTTTTTTTTTCTTTTCTTCATTTTTCCCGACAAAAATATGATCAAGATTTTTTGTTCAATCGAAAACAAGAGGAAAAAGAATATATGAAAGTTGTCCTGCGAAATTGGAGCTAAAAATCGCAATTGCAAAATTTTTATCATAAAAATTTTTGTTTCTGCGAATTTTCGCGTTATCTCGTAAGATATGAGCTAAAAATCGGAATCTCAACATTAAAAAAAAATGTCGAGATTCCGATATGAAAAATTTCAATCTCACGAATTTTCGGTCTTATACGATTAAATTTGAGCTAAAAATCAAAATTTCAAAATTTTGATCTTAAAAATCGAAATTTCAAAATTTTAATCATAAAAATTATCAATCTCGAGAATTTTCGCGTGCTAACGAAAAAAAAAAAAAAAAAAAAACATTATATAATCGGTACACTCGGGAGAGAGAGAGAGAGAGAGAGAGAGAGAGAAAAAAAAAAGAGGCTGTCGAGTCCGCGCGAGACATGCAAATTTCAGCCTCGCCTACCGTGCCACCGAAAAGACTAAAATATTATCATTATCCTGCGTAACTGTGTATACAGATACAATGTATTCGTTTGCATACTTTATTCGTGCGAGTGCTCCTCGTGCCACTTGCGAAATTCGGCAAAAAAAAAAAAACTTTCTATCGGAAATTTCGTACGGACCGGTGAGAGGTCGACACCCGAAATCTCGGCCAGACCGATAATTACGAAACATAAAAGACAAAAAAAAAAAACAGAGGACATGCACGCCGTTTTTTGTAGCCCGCTGTACAAAGGCTCCTCCGACTCGCGCAATTTCACCCACGCAAAACGTTTCTAGAAACTCGCGCTCACTCGTAAATATAAACCGAAAATTTCGATCGAAGTTTCTACTTGTAGGGAGGGAGAGAGAGTGACGCACAACGGAACAGCGGGCAAAAGTGACTTTTTTTTTTTTTTACCAATTCTCTTCGCGCAACATAAACATTAAGAACAAAAAAAAAAAAACACACACACGACTCATTCCCATGAAAAAAAAAGGACATGCGTCCATTTTACCACGGAGTTCCGTTTTGCCCAGCTGTTCCCTAAGATGCCTATAATTTCTTAAGGTATATTTTTGTTGTTCTTCTATTATAGCAATACTCTCGTTTTGTAATAGCAATACTTTCGTTTTCGTAATAGCAATACTCTCTTTTTTTTTTCGTAGCGACACTATCGTTTTATTATAGCGATAAAGTCGTTTTACTATAGCTATAAACTTGTTTTATTGTAGTGATATACTCATTTTATTATAGCGATACTATTGATTTGTTGTAGTCATACTATTGTTTTGTCATAGCGATACTATTGTATTGTTATAGAGGTACTATTGTATTGTTATAGTACTACTTTCGTTTTATTATAGCGATACTCTCATTTTGTTATGGCGATAATATGGTTTTATTATGGCGATACTACCGTTTGGTTATAGCGATACTATCGTTTTATTATAGCGATACCACCGTTTGGCTACAGCGACACTCTCATTTTGTTATAGCGATACTACCGTTTGGTTATAGCGATACTCTCATTTTGTTATAGCGATACTCTAGTTTTGTTATAGCGATAATATGGTTTTATTATGGCGATACTACCGTTTGGTTATAGCGATACTATCGTTTTATTATAGCGATACCACCGTTTGGCTACAGCGACACTCTCATTTTGTTATAGCGATACTACCGTTTGGTTATAGCGATACTCTCATTTTGTTATAGCGATACTCTAGTTTTGTTATAGCGATAATATGGTTTTATTATGGCGATACTACCGTTTGGTTATAGCGATACTATCGTTTTATTATAGCGATACCACCGTTTGGCTACAGCGATACTCTCATTTTGTTATAGCGATACTCTCATTTTGTTATAGCGATACTACCGTTTGGTTATAGCGATACTACCGTTTGGTTATAGCGATACTCTCATTTTGTTATAGCGATACTCTAGTTTTGTTATAGCGATAATATGGTTTTATTATGGCGATACTACCGTTTGGTTATAGCGATACTATCGTTTTATTATAGCGATACCACCGTTTGGCTACAGCGATACTCTCATTTTGTTATAGCGATACTCTCATTTTGTTATAGCGATACTCTCATTTTGTTATAGCGATACTACCGTTTGGTTATAGCGATACTACCGTTTGGTTATAGCGATACTCTCATTTTGTTATAGCGATACTCTAGTTTTGTTATAGCGATAATATGGTTTTATTATGGCGATACTACCGTTTGGTTATAGCGATACTATCGTTTTATTATAGCGATACCACCGTGTGGCTACAGCGATACTCTCATTTTGTTATAGCGATAATATGGTTTTATTATAGCGATACTACCGTTTGGTTATAGCGATACTATCGTTTTATTATAGCGGTACCACCGTTTGGCTACAGCGATACTTTCATTTTGTTATGGCGATACTCTAGTTTTGTTATAGTACTACTTTCGTTTTATTATAGCGATACTCTCATTTTGTTATAGCGATACTACCGTTTGGTTATAGCGATACTCTCAATTTGTTATAGCGATACTCTAGTTTTGTTATAGCGATAATATGGTTTTATTATAGCGATACTACCGTTTGGTTATAGCGATACTATCGTTTTATTATAGCGATACTTTCATTTTGTTATAGCGATACTCTCGTTTTGTTGTAGCGACACTACCTTTTTGATACAGTCTCACAGTGAGGCAAAACGAAACAGCGTAGCAAAACGAACTCTCTTACTAATATTTCGCGTATCATATTAAAAAAAAAAAAAAAAAAAAAAAAAAAAAAAAAAATGTAAATAAAAACACACAACCAATCCACGTGCTGGATGACACATGTCAATTTTTCCACAGAGCCACCAGTCACTGAAAACACTTTTTTTTTTTTTTTAAATTCAAAATCTTTCGCACTGATATTTTCATCGATGAAACAACCATCGTCGATTGAGTTACGTACGGGCAATGTCGGCCGTCGAGTCGGACGATAGAAACAGTGTACGAAAAAGTCGCGAAAAATAAGAGGAAAGAAAAGATGAACGACGAATGGCCGAGAGGAGCCGAGAGACGGAGAACCGCCATGGCCGCTGGGCGCTCCAAGGCTTCGTTGGCCCCGCTCGCGATCTCGGCCGCGGAGAAAGTGGGAAAAGTGTATCATTTGCTATTTAAGACTCGGCGTCGGTGTACGCCGCAGATTCTTGAACGACTCCCGGCCGGTAGATGATCGAACGTGCCACATACATGCACCGACATGAGATTCCATATATTTTGAGCGATCCTTCTATAATAACAATAATTGTGTAAAAAAATAAATAAATAAATTAAAAAAAAAAAAGTTCGAGGTCTCTCGTGAGATAATTCATCGAAGATCGGCACTCGCGCGAGACGCACTTGCGACCTTGCGATAAATCGTTAGCTAATTGCCTCAAAAATACTTTACAGTAAATAAAAAGACATTTTTTAATCATTTATCGAAAATATACGGGCGGAGGATTAAATGAAAAAAAAAAAAAAAAACACCTCGAGGTCTCTCGTAAGATAATTCATTGCAAATGGGCATTCGCGCGAGACGCAGTTACGACTTTGTCGCAGCGATAAATCGTTAGCTCATTGACTTAAAATATTTTGCAATTAATAGAAATGATTTTTTTTTTTGTTTTTTAATTCGTTTATCGAAAATACATATGCGACATTGGAGAAACGGGCTGTTCTGTTGATTTAAAACGAAAATAGTTCGCTGCTCGATTTTGGGTTTCTCGTTGGAGGAAGCTGCGGGGGAGGAGGGGGGCGAAATGGGACGGTGGGGCGAAACGGAACAGCGCCGGTGAAACTCAATTTTTTCAATAATTTTTCCATGCCCGATTTTTTACCCATGAATTTTTTGTCCCATTATCCCGTTTTGTCCCACTGTTCCATTTTCGCACCGCTCTACCCTTATGAAATACAATTTTCGGACAACAAAAAAGATTGGAACGTTCCGTAAAAGCGATATGAAAATCTCAATTTTTTTTTTTTAACTTTTATGAGCAGGCGATATGAAAATCTCAATTTTTTAAACTTTTATGAGGAAGCAATATGAAAATCTGAATTTTTTAAACTTTTATGAGCAGGCGATATGAAAATCTGAATTTTTAAGCTTTTATGAGGAAGCGATATGAAAATTTCAATTTCAAACTTTTGTGAGGAAGCGATATGAAAATCTTAATTTTCAACTTTTATGAGGAAGCGATATGAAAGTCTCAATTTTTTTAAACTTTTATGAGCAGGCGATATGAAAATCTCGATTTTTAAACTTTTATGAGGAAACGTTATGAAAATCTTAATTTTCAACTTTTATGAGGAAGCGATATGAAAATCTCAATTTTTTAAACTTTTATGAGCAGGCGATATGAAAATCTCAATTTTCAAAATTTTTAAATTGCATTTTTTGTGTCAAGTACAGAAAAATCATGTACAAGTTCCTTTTCACCTTACTTCGTAGCACAAAAAAATGTCTACGTCTCTCATAAAACTACATCCGTCAAAATTTCCACCATAATTTACAATAGGAAATCGCAAGCTCATATTTGCGGTTTCGTCGTTACAAGGCAATTTTTTTTTTTACAAAACTGATTCATTTTATAAAAAGACATTTTCAAAATCCCATAAAATTTAGACGGTTGGACACACATTTGCAAAGATTAGTGCCAACATTGTAAAGTGTTGATTCACCGACGTGTCAAATGTAAACTAAACTAAACGATTCTGAAATAATAAAAATAACCGGCAATCGCGGAACGTAAGTAATTATTATATTTTCTTCACGATTAAATTTGTCGCAATAAAGTGCAACTCTCGGTGACGCGTGTGCGGAGTTTAACGTATGCGCGTGTATTAACTCGTTCCGGTAACCGAAGACCTCGGAGACCGGCCGGGCCACCGGAGATAAGATACACAATAATATTCGTGTCGTAAAAATATTTGCACGCGCCGTCGCTCCCGTACAGAATGTTTTTCAGCGTTTCTCGCTCTCGCCCCTTTCACCCTCTTCCATCTCGTTTCGACGGTACTCGCATATTTTATTGCAACTTTTTCTTATCCATCTAAATTTTTTGTCATTTCGTCGGATGACATCGTCCGGTTGCCAATGAAGATTTGGTACCGAATAATATTTCAAGAGAACAATAATTCGTTGAAGTTAATCGATATTAATGAATAAATAAAATATTGAAGATCGCGTTAGAATTCCATGGAGCTTGAAAACATTGAAGGATCGAAATGCTGAAGGAGATTTCGTTTCTTAACCACTGTCGCGACCTAATTCTTTTTTTTTTTTAGCTGTACGAAGCTCTGTTAGTGAATGAGAAATTGACTAAAATAAATAGATAGATAGATTCTAATATTTCGTATTTTTGGGCCTAAGCCCCCTAAAAATATCGTGCAATAACGCCGAAAACCATGACACAGTCATAACGACCAGCGCATCAATTTCTTATAAATGAAAAACAATTACAATTGTGTAAAAATCACAATATCAAAAGAATATAAAATAATAAAAGAATATAATAATCTAAGATAGTGAGTAGAAAAGAAAATAGCACGAAAAATATATAATTAATATCCACGGATGGAAGGCTCGGGTTTGAACTTGAAGGCAGACGAGTCAAATTAAGTTAAAAACAATTAATATACGTACACTGTAAAAATAAATTGTAAGATGAATGAACTGGAACTGTAAATTTGCTCACGTTACTTACATTAATTGAACATTAAGGTACAATTTTTTTCGTAAAATTAAAAGACCCGATATTAAAATTACAAATATCTTGCCTGAAATTTACAAACATCATTAAATAATACAAATTTTTTAAATCGCAACGGACATGTGTTTGAAATTAACCTTCCGACAACAAAAAATCTTCCATTACCGTTCATTAATTTTTCAAGCAAATATTTTTCACAGTGCGCATATATTTTTAAGTAAATAAAATAAAAGAAATAAATTGCCGGATAAAAAAAAAAAATGCGAGATATTGCGTCGAATTTCGTTCGTTTGATCGGACGAGATATAGCTCGAGTCGACGTGACGCTAACTGCGTATATCCTCGAAGGAAAGCAAGAGGAGGCTGGCAGTAGCTGTTTGCGCGCTTGTAGGACTATATATATATATATGTGTGTGTATACAGATACATATTATATATATATATTACACGTATATATATATATATATCGTCGCCAGTGGCTCCTGGAAAGACGAATCGATAGTTAACAGCCGACGGAGAAGGAGAAAGACGAAGAGCGAGACGGAGTCGTACGGTCGCGCACTCGGCTAGCGACGGGACTCCTTCGAGTTCCCACGGGAGTTCTGTAAACACTGATAGGACATGGCGGTGAAAGTCGAGACAGAAATAGAAGAAAAACAACAAAAAAAAAAAATAGTAAAAGCTTCGAGGAAAATTCTTTAAATTTGGTACGAGAATAAAAAAAAAAAAAAAGTATCGATATAGTTATTAAGATTATTTTTTTAATGTTTATTTCGTGTGTTTCATAAAAATGTATTTATATTGATATTTTTGTGAACTACGAAAAACACCCGAAGTAACGTGATAAAGGTGATTTCAAAGGTGAAGGAATCTCGTTTATCGGCATCTGGTGACTTTGCACTTTGATATGCAACTATCGGACCGGCGATAGTAACGCTCGGGATAATTTTGAATCTCACGCTCGCTGACGCTATCGCAAACGATACGGATATATACATGCGCGAGGGTCATTATCATACACAAATATTTGTAAAATTTTTAGCGATAAGTACGAAACAGTGATTTTACTTGTTTCGCATCCGGCGAGCGGAGCGGGGCAAAACGGACTCTATTTGAAATTAGCCTTTTTTTATTCTCTAATGAAAAAAAAAAAAAAAAAAAAAAAAAAAAAAAATGGTAAAAATTGTCAATAATTGTTTCAATGTATAATCAATATATGATATATATGATGAAATCAATATACAATTATATCGATCATATTGGTAATATCGAAATTATCGATTACATCGATAAAATGAATAATTTTTTTGTTTTAACCAAATGTTTCTGCCAATAAAAATCAAATTAAGTTACTTATTTGGATGTCTTTTTTTTAAATTCTCACATAAAAAAAGAAAATTGGTGAAAATCACTGTACAATTATATCGATATTCTTTGTAATATCGAGATTATCGATGATATCGATAACATCGATAGTATCAATAATTTTATTAAATCAAATGTTGCCGCCAATAAAAATAAAATGAAGTCGCTAGTAAACGATTCAAATACATTTTTTTCACAGACAAAAAAAATAACCAAATGAATAAAGATTTTTTTATTTTTAGATTCCAAACTAAAGATTAACTCAGATTAATTGCAGGATTAACATCGTTACAGAGTAAGCATAATCGTCTCGATAATTGCATCTCAGTGACGTGACCGGAATTTAATTTTTCCCCATTAACGCACGGCGATGGGGATGTTTCTCGATAATCCCTGGCCAAGTAGCAACGAGGCTCGGTTGTTCGACCGGACGAGAATTTCCACGTACGACGAACGCCCCGCGATTCCTCACGCTGACTTATCTCAATGCGGCGAGCGCTCGCGCCGGAGCCTACCGAGATATTCGTTCGGCAACGAGCGTAGCAGACACACGGCGTTCCGCCTCAAAGGCGTTATAAATAACTGTGTTCCGCCCCGCGTACCGTAATTACGATCGCGGAAGATAGCATCGCCCGCGACTCTCCTTCTCCCTCCCTGCCGAGCTCTCGGGATGCGCAAAACTCACAATTTTGTTTTTTTTTTGTTTTTTTTTTTTTTTTTTTTTTTTTTTAATCAACCGTTGAAATAATCAGTTTAACCCCCTTAACGATTTTTTTATAGCGATACTTTCGTTTTGTTATAGCGATACTTACGTTTTGTTATAGCGATACTTTCGTTTTGTTTTAGCGATACCTTCGTTTTGTTTCAGCGATACTTTCGTTTTGTTATAGCGATACTTTCGTCTTGTTATAGTGATACCCTTGTTTTGTTATAGTACTATTATAGCTATTTAGCGATACTATTTAGCGATATACTATGATGATGATACTATTTAGCGATCCGCAGATCGCTAAAAATTTTACAAATATTTGTTTTAGCGATACTTTCGTTTTGTTATAGCGATACTTTCGTTTTGTTTTAGCGATACTTTCGTTTTGTTATAGCAATACTTTCGTTTTGTTATATCAATATTTTCGTTTTGTTATAGAGATACTTTCGTTTTGTTATAGCGATACCCCTGTTTTGTTATAGTACTATTATAGCTATTTAGCGATACTACTTAGCGATATACTATGATGATGATACTATTTAGCGATCTACGGATCGCTAAAAATTTTATAAATATTTGTTTTAGCGATACTTTCGTTTTGTTATAGCAATACTTTCGTTTTGTTATATCAATATTTTCGTTTTGTTATAGAGATACTTTCGTTTTGTTATAGCGATACCCTTGTTTTGTTATAGTACTATTATAGCTATTTAGCGATATACTATGATGATGATACTATTTAGCGATCTACGGATCGCTAAAAATTTTATAAATATTTGTTTTAGCGATACTTTCGTTTTGTTATACCGATACTTTCGTTTTGTTTTAGCGATACTTTCGTTTTGTTATAGCAATACTTTCGTTTTGTTATATCAATATTTTCGTTTTGTTATAGAGATACTTTCGTTTTGTTATACCGATACTTTCGTTTTGTTATAGCGATACCCTTGTTTTGTTATAGTACTATTATAGCTATTTAGCGATACTATTTAGCGATATACTATGATGATGATACTATTTAGCGATCTACGGATCGCTAAAAATTTTATAAATATTTGTTTTAGCGATACTTTCGTTTTGTTTTAGCGATACTCTGCTTTTCGTATAGCGATACTCTCGCTTTGTTATCGCGATACCGTCGTTTATTATAGCGATACTATCGTTTTGTTGTTGTGACACTCGTCATGTTATAGCGATGCTTTTATGCTTTGTTATAGAGAAACTGTCGTTTTGTTATAGCGACAGTCTCATATTGTTATGGCGATAGAGTTTTTGTTATAGCGATACTTTCATTTTACCGTCCCACGCGATTATTGTTGCACGTGCCCGATCACTCGAAATTTGTCCTCGACAGCCTCCAATATCGGAGCCACCGTGGCATTGAAATTTCGACGAACGAAGTTCAAGTCTCGTTCGCGCTTATCCTCGAGATTTTTTTTTTTTTTTTTTTTTGAACTTCGGTTATTCTCGGTTATCTTTCGATGATACTCGCGACTGGTTTCCACGAAATCGAGAAGCTATCTCTTGCGCAATGCGTTTACAAGAGAGAGAGAGAGAGGGGGGGGGGGGGCAAAATGGTCCCGATGTCCCCCATCGGAGATGCGACTGTTGTTTATTTTTCGAGGGATAATTATTTTAAATAATTCGCTTCATACCATGATCTCCCGCATGAATATATTTACATAAAATAAATATAAAATGCAAACGGACGTTAAGCGAAGAAAGTTTACTGTAGAAAGAAAAAAAAAAACAAAAAAAAAAAAAAATTACTCGCCATAAATATGAAAGCAATTGTACTTGCAGTTACATTCAATTACCGATTACGATTGTACGCTTGCGCGCATGTAAATAAATTACTGAGAATGAGAAGGAGAATTGCATTGAATAAACGTGACGCAACAGCGGTCGGTCTTGCGCTAAAGGCTTATCAATGTGACACAGTGACAGAGAAAGGCGGGGAGGGGGGGCGGGGTAGCGCTTATTTATCAATCGGCATTTCAATCGTTATTATGAAGTTCACCTATAAGTGACGCAGGTGTGAATTAGAAAATGTCAGTGATCGTGACTGTGGCCGAGCTCTCGAGGCCAGTTTTGCCGGAACAAAATTTCATTCCTCAGCGAAGTGCGCAGGCGCGTCCGACGGTACATGCTGGAAATGCTAACGAGAATATTAGATTTTGTTCGAGCGGTGATAAATAAATATCGAAAGGGTAAAGAGATTATCCATCTGTTTTTCATATTAATGCACTTGTAGTGAACTTTTTTTTTTTTTTTTTTTTTTTTTGTACTCCACGAGACATGTGTCGGAGAGCTAAAGGGTTCGAATATAAATTGAGGAAAGCCCATTTCTGCACAGAGCCGTTTTAAGAGCCTTTTGCGAGAGGGCAAAGAACTATCGAAAGGGTACAGGAATTATCAGTTTTTTTTTTTGTACAAATTTTCATATAAATAGACTGTAAAAATAAATTGTTAATTTAATGTATCGGAAATATACTTCTAAATATGTATCGGAAATATGTAAAATATGTATCAAATATGTAAAAATATGTTAAATATGTATCGGAAATATGCTTGAAATATGCTAACGTTACTTACATTAAATCGGACATTAATGTAATTTACTTGTAAAATAAAAATAACAGAGTTTAAAATTACAAATATTTTGCTTGATATTTACAAAAATTTCCATGAAAAATGTATTTGAAATTTCGATAAGAGTTTACGTAAAAAAAAGTTTCCAATACTGTTCGTTAATTTAATAACATGAATTTTTTTTTGACATGGCAAAAATGTCTCGAAATTCACAGAATCAAAGGTGAATTTAAAAATCTGAAAAATAATCATACTTATCCAGAAAAATTTACGAATCATTATCATAAAAAACAAAAAGTTAGCTGTCCGCGAAATTTGTTGAACAATTGTATTTTTCATCAATGTCTTAATAACATTTTGAAATTCTTATGCAAAATTAATCTTTTCCGCACAATTGTTGTGCTCGAATTTTTTCAGATTTCTATACCATCCAGAAGTGTTCGCGATTCCCTCTCATTTCACTGAAACTCATGCGAAGTTGAACACCGTTCGCAGGGACGACCTTAAATCATAGTTCGCGCATGCGCGTCTCTGCCGAGTGGCTTTCCCATCGGTGGAAATAACGCGCGCGCAGCCTCGAGCCGAACTATCAACTGTGCGTCTACGCTAACGTACCCACGACTTTGTATAACAGCCTGCGACTCGCACGAGCGTCGCTCGGGGTGTGCAAGGGGTCTGAAAATGCGATTACAGTCGCCGCAGGTGGCGCAAGGGCAGCCGCGGGCAAATAGCAATCGGAATCACGCACGGCAAGAGCGTAAATAAGAGCGCGGCCCGGTACGGCGCGCTTGTGTATACAAATACACCAGGACGAAACCCTCGAGAGCACTCTGACAGCGAGTTTATTTTCACTCCGATTAATCTCCAGCGATCGCGCGACGGGCGCGTGGAGACACGGACCGAAAGAAACACAGAGGAGCGGGGGGGGGGGGGGGGGGCGGGGCGTTCCTCGTAGGCGAGAGCGCACACTTTGCGAATTGCGAAATGTGCGCGAATAAAAAAAAACGGATGATATTTTTTTTTTTTTTTTTTTCATTAAACTAAATTCATATAAATTATGGCTTTTCGCGGTATTACCCGGGAAGGATTTACTATCGAGAGCGTGCGTGACTATGCATACGCAACCGTTCGCCACTCTCAGCGGACTTAGCCTCGGGGCCGAAAAATCGTATTTTTTTTTCTCTTCGCGGTCTTCTCAAGGTCGGATCGTTCATCGCACGTGCGAAAAAAAAAAGTAATTCGGTTGAATTGAAATTTAGTTGAATCGAGAATTCACGTGAAATGGCTTTTTTATCTGTTTTTTTTTTTTTTTTTAAATTTAGTTATATGTATATTTTTACGAAAGTACAACGAAAGAGCTTGAGTAAAATGAAATTTCATTGAGTCGAACGAGTGTTTGCAACGTGTGTAACGAATATGTAGCTGACTATTCGTTGAGACACACGATATTAGTTAGGACAAGGGACGAACTCACGGACGGTCGATACAAGATGGATCGTCATGTAAAAAGACCTTTCATCGGACTTTCGGAGAGTACAGATCTTTGACTCTTCATACTCGAGACACTTAGCCACGATTGTACGAATAATAACCGCACCAAAACCTAATACGCGTGTTATTCATTCGACAGTAAAAGTGTCCAGTAAAAAGTCCGTACGAAATTCAAGGAGATTCAAAAACACTTTGAGGACATTTAAAGGTTGTGTTGGAAAATTTATAAAAAATTAAATAAAATTAATATGCATATTAATTGAAAAAATTAAAATTAATATGCATATTCACCCGAATTATTAAAATTAATATGCATATTCACCCGCAACATAATAAGTAACATTTAGTTCGATAATCATTTTCGTTTACGTTGGAATCGACAAAAAAAAAAAACTTTTCACTATGCACGCATATATGTATGTTTTAGGATGTTCGTTAGTAATACATATTTTTAAGGAAGCTCAAATTTACGGTGAAATAAAAAATTCAAGGACATTAGGTGGAATCCAAGGACTTCCAAGGACAGGCGAAACTCAAGGACACTAAAGGACTTTTCCATAGGACAGGCGAGATTGAAGGACAGTTCCACGACTTCGAGGACTTCAAGGACCGCTGGACACTAAGATTCCCACAGTCGTTAAAACATATATTTTCTTAACGCAGTAATCGATATATGCACCGAAATAAAGCGAGGCAAATGTTTGGTCGATTGAACAAGATTTTTCTTCGATTCAACTAACTGTTTGTCGAAGCAACTGAATATTAGCTCAAACCGCTAAATATCCGTTCAATAAACTGAATATTTCTTTCAATCGACCATATGTTTGCTTCGCCAGCCGCAACCGCAGCCTAGCTTGAGATATTGCCAAACCTTTCATTCGATGTGTCATTGTAAACAAGCTACCGTAACCCTTCAAAAAAATTTCGTCTCGAATTAGTTTGAAGATCACGAAAGCAACATTTTTTTACCGATGCATATTTTCATTAAAAAAAAAAAAAAAAAAAAAAAAAAAATTCATTTCTTTTAACGAAAATGTAGAATCTCCAGAGGATATCAAACGTTCCGAGTGTTCCAGCGTGCCGTAGATCTGGCTTTGACCAGCGCGTCCTCCGAGTTATTCTCGCGTTTGAGGAACTGGCTAGCCGGCTAGGCGAGCAACTATCGGGAGAGCACCTCGTGAGGAAGTAGTATCTTGGCCGCACGAGGCACCCGCTGCTTACTACTGCACAGACGGCATTTACAACCACACACAAATATATATATATATACACAGATGTGTGTATATATGTATATACATAGCCTGTACGATGGAACCGTACCTCTGCGGCGGTCACGCTGGCTGCTTCTGCTCCCGGTTCGTCTTATAGAGAGTCGACGAGCCAGCGAGAGCGAGAGTGACGGACAGGTGCGCTACACGTCTCTCGCCGGTGGAACGACTCGACCCTTTACAGCCCAGCGGTGCATCGTTTCATTGATTCTATTTATCATCGTTACCACTGGCGATCAAAATTTTTTTTTTTTTTTTTTTTTGAATTATCCACACGTCCGACAGCTAAAATTTGATAACGAATAATTTTTTAGTTACGATTTTTGTGGAGATTTTTTAAATTTTACAATTATTTTTTTTCTTAAAATAATCGATTTTTTTTCTTCTTCTAGCAACTTTATTAGATTTTTGTAATTTTACAATTATTTTTTTTCGGGTATTCGATTTTCTTTTTCTTTTCTTTCAGTAACTTCGATTTTGGTATTCGATATTTGTAACTTTGCAATAATTTTTTTCAGACGATATAATTGTTTTTTCTTCCAGTAACTTTTTAGGTTTTGTGTTTTTTATGTTTACTTTTTTTGCCACGATCGACTAACGGGAAACTGCAACGAAGAAAAAAAAAAAATGAAGTATGCAAAATTCGCCTCGGCCTCTGCGCGTATCGGCAATTTAATGCTTCCGACGAAAAGTCTCACGGGACGGTTGAGGAATATTTAAAAAAAAAAAATTAACGCATCGCCGAGAGTACACACATGGAAGGGTAAATTTTTTTTCGCACGGTACCGCGAGAGAGCCGCTGAAAACTAAGTACCTGAGAACGCTAGGCCCGCGGCGGGACCGGCTTCTTGCTTCAATTCTCAGTTCGCGATTTCATTCCAGCATGTAATAACGCGCTGATTTTACGGTGCAAACAAACGCGCATGCGTGCCCGTGCACGCCCGGGACGAGACGAAATATGCAACGCGGGAACCGAACGCATATCCAATAAGAGAATGTATGAGATATTAAAAAAAAAATAAAAATAAAAAAAATCACGAGCGAACCGTGCGCCTCGGCCAGTTATTTAACTAATGACGACCAGAGGCCTCGAGACAGAGCTTTAAGCTCCGCTCACAACGAAATTTTTAAGAAAAAATTTTCCACTTTCAACAAAAAAAATCCGATACCCTTGAACCTGTTGTAGATTTCAACCGGAAGTGAGCCAGTACTGCACTTGGAGAGAAATCTCGCAAAAAATACACTGTAAAAAAATTGTCAATTTAATGTACCGGACTGGAAGTTTTTACGCAAAATGCAGTAAATTAAATTAAATTTAATGTACAATTGTGATGAAAAATTAATATACTTTTTCATTGAAATTAAAGTAAATTATTAAAATTTACGTAAACCATTAAAATTTAACTAAAATTATTAAAATTTAAGTAAATTATTAAAATTTAAGTAAATTATTAAAATTTAAGTAAATTATTAAAATTTAAGTAAATTATTAAAATTTAAGTAAATATTAAAATTTAAGTAAATTATTAAAATTTAAGTAAATTATTAAAATTTAAGTAATTATTAAAATTTAAGTGAAATATTAAGAATGAGGTACTTCCCGATGTTCTAATACACCGAAGATTAATTTTTCATCACAATTGTACATGCAATTTATTATGTAAATTTTTGCATAAAAACTTTCGGCCGGGTATAGAAAGTTTCATAAGAAATATTTTTGGCATTGTACCAGTTCTGGTAGATTGGTGAATTTCGGATCCTAAATATCAACCATGCAAGATGGCCCATTGAGGTTCACTCTCAACGAAATTTTTAATAACAAATTTTGCATTTCCGAAAAAAAAAAAAAAAAAAAAATCCAATAACCTTGACCCTGTTATCGATTTTAATCGGAAGTGAGCCAGTAAAATACACTTAGAATTCTTGGCACATTTACATCTCTACCACTCACAACTCTACAAATAAAAAAGACAGCTCAGTTTTATTTCAAGTCCGGTAGAGTTTTATGTCAAGTCCAGTAGAATTTTATTTTGTAGAGTTTTTTTTTTTTTTTTTTTTTTTTTTTTTTTTTTTCTTCATACAGTGGCAGAGTCTTGGGTAGAGTTCCAATACCGTACAGTTGTAAGATCTGCCGAATTTCGCGTTGTAAATTTCAACCATGAAACACGGCACATTAAGCCCAACTCACAACGAAGTGTTAAATAAAAAAAAAGTGTCGCGTTTTGTGAACGCTGCCTAAAATGTCCACACCGACGTGACTACGCGCGTAACACTAAACTGAGTGCCCCTAAAAAGGGAGCGCGATCGTTTTTGCTCCGCCTCATTATCAGCTTTGCTCGTCTTCTCTCATGTAACAGCGCACACAACCCGCGCTCACACACATACACGTGTATGTGATTTGCGCTTCGCCGGTCGACGAGGCAAACTCTTTTTTTTTTTTTTTTTTTTTTTTTTTTTTTTTTCCCCTCCAAAAGTCCGATGATGAAAATTTTTATCTCTCATATTAATTTATTATTCTCTCCTCGAACTTTGATAATTGTAAATCATCGAAGATGTTAGCATGTCGACATGGCTGCTTTTCCATAACGTAATACAGTTGGATCGCACGTATGCTTGTAAAAAAAAAAAAAATAATATTTATTCAGAAAGGTATTTTATCTGCTGCCTCGTGTCGCATGTTTCCGCTCACGGCGACGACACGTGGATGATTTCATGGATTACGATTTTTTTTTTTTTTTTTTTTTTTTTTTTTTTTTTTTTTTTCAATTAGAATTCTAAGATTCGTCAAACGGTAAAAATTATACTGTTGCGTTATTGCGGGACGCATGAGCGGTGGCGAGTTCGGTCGATATTTCGGATCGAATCGTGGAGTGTTTCTCGCTAGACAGTGAGGGGAAAAAAAAAAAAAATGACGGTATAAAGGTGAGGCAGTCGGGACTGGGATGGAATCTTAAAGAAGTAACGGGTTAATCGAAGGTGTATGTTGCATACCATATAAATGTACATTATATATATATATATATATATATATATATATATATATATATATATATATATATATATATAGTCTACACAACGCGGCGCGAAGGTTAAACAAGCGAAAAAGAAAAATCCTGTTTCGAAGTGAGAAATTCCGCGCAGTTTCCAAATTCTTATCGAGAAAATAGAGTGTTAAAAAAAAAAAGTAGGAATTTTCGTAGGTTGTTTCGAAGAAAAAAAAAACAGAAAAAAAACTATCGTTGATAAATTCTATCGATGGAAGCAAAAAAGAAAAAAAAAAAAAAAAAAAACAAGCGAAAAAGAAAAAGCCTGTTTCGAAGTGAGAAATTCCGCGCAGTTTCCAAATTTTTATCGAGAAGATAGATTGTTAAAAAAAATAACAAGTAGTTTTTCCGAAAAAAAAACTCTGATAAATTCGATCGATGGAAGCAAAAAAAAAAAAAAAAAAGAATAAAAGACAAGCAAGAAATAAAAATCTAAAATTATTGTCGAGAAAATAAGTCGTTAAAAAAAAAAGTACGAATTGTCGTAGGTTGTTCAGGAGAAAAAAAAAAAAAAAAAAAAAAAAAAAAAAAAAAAAAAAACTTATAAACAAATTCTACCGATGGAACTATAATAATGAAATTTCGCCTGGCTGACATCATCCTTCCTAAACGACGATCCTATCTTCGTTATTTTCCCCTTAAAAAACTTGTTTCCGCGATATTTAACGAATTTTTCGTCACCGCTCGCCTCTTACAAATTGAATGACCGATTCGGCGAGCGAGTCGAGCGGAGAGGGGGGAGGAAGAAAAAAGTGGGGGGGGGGGGGGAGACATCAACCGGACTCGCCCATCCGGAACCTGTGAATTCACGAGTTATTTTAACGACCGTACCGAAACTTTCGACAACTCGTCTGTACAGACTCTTGGCAATGTCAGAATGAGGGAAAGATGGAACGAGATGACTTAAAAAAGAAGAAAAAAAAAAGAAGAAAAAAAAAAACACTTGAAATCTCTTTTATCTTAATTCGTGGAATTTGCATTATTTGCGCATCTTTTGCGACACCGGCGATTCTTTTATCTTAAGCTGCGTAACAACGACGACGAAAACCTTCCGAAGATGGTTTCTTTATGAAGACTTTTGTATTATTATTATTATTATTATTTTTTTTTTTTTTTTTTACGATCTTCGGTATTGATCAGAAAGAAAAAAATTTACATTTTGACAGAAAAACAAATTAAATTCATGGCCTCGGATTTGTGACGATCGCTGGCCGGACGAGGCAGCCTCGACCGAAAGAAACAAAGTCGTTTAATTAATTCTTCATCAATTATTCATTCGCCCTTTGCTCGCCTCGAGCGCGCAAAGACTAAATTCTAGCAATGTCTTCTTTCTTTTTTTTTTTTCGCTTCAAAAATCTGACGAGAAATTTCGGTCGGTAAAAAAAGTTGCATGAATCTTATCGGAACGGCGATATTTTTAACGCTCGGACAGAAAATGTTTTTGGTTTTATTTATTTTTCGCTTAACCGCTGTGCAAAGCTCGTGCGGTGAGATAAATTGAATGTCGGAGCGACACGAGTGATATATTTCGTGTCGAAAGGAGGAAAGTGGTTTTCGGAGGCGAACGAACAAATGGTTAAAAGACGTTTTCTATTTTTTAAATAAAAATTGCAACCGCGCCCAAGTAGCTCAAAACGGGTTCAAACGACTGCATTTTTTGAACCTTGGTTTTTTGAGAAAAATCGACTTTGAGAAAAATCGACTTTGAGAAAAATCGAATTAGAGAAAAAACGACTTGGAGAAAAATCGACTTAGAGAAAAATTGAATTAGAGAAAAATCGACTTGGAGAAAAATCGACTCAGAGAAAAATTGAATTAGAGAAAAAATGAATTAGAGAAAAAACGACTTGGAGAAAAATCGATTTGAGAAAAATCGGCTTAGAGAAAAATCGACTTAGAGAAAAATAGAATTAGAGAAAAAACGAATTAGAGAAAAATCGAATTAAAGAAAAATTTAATTTAGATAATATAATAAAAAATCAAAATTTTTCAGTGACGAACGAGATTTAAAAAATCAAAAATTGCAACAATTTTTTTTATCTGGATTACAATGCAACGGATGGAATGCCGGCATTTTTCGGCAAGAAAAATTCACGAGGATTCTCCCCGGATTCGAGTTATTTTAACGATCGGCGGTGCGACACGCTTCGGATGGGTGTTCGAATCCCGGAGGCGATCTCGCGCACGCATACGAGCAAGATCGTACCCACACATAGCATCGAGAACCTGAGGAAGCGATTTAAAAAAAAAAAATTAAAAAAAAAAAAAATCACCGACGAACCTGAGGAGGAACGATAGTCCCCGTGGATTCCAATTAAAATAATTTAGATCCACGAATTCCGCGGTACGCAACGGTGCAGCGAAGGCACCGGGTGCGCGCGTCTTTTGATGCGTTTCTCCGGACCACTTTTGCCGCATCGCCGAACCCACCGCTGCTCCAACGATGGGAATATAAGTGGCCGGGTCGACCTTCGTCGCGGCCAGAAACGCGCTGCACGATGAGCAATTTTTCGGCCCAAAAATTGTCCGATATCCTTAAGGGATGTAATTTTTTTACTAATATAATGTTTTTGAGGAATGCAATTTTTTAGGGATGACATTTTTTTAAGGACGAAATTTTCGTAGGGATGACTTTTTTTTTTAGGATAACATTTGTTCAGGGATAAAAGATTTTGTGGATAAAAAACGTAAAAGCGACACGATAAATCGAAACTATTTCGGTGTAACGATTTTTTAATACGATCGTTTTTCCGCCATCTTTTCATTTCGAATTTCATTCGTTTTATATTGTCATTTTTTTTTTTTTGTTATCAAAGAAACTGATGGCCAGATCGATTAAAAAGTATTTTTCCAATGAAAATTTTTATTGGATTCATAATTTTCGGCTCGCTGAACGACCGGCAAATGTTACGAGTGTAAAAAGATCGTGACGATATTTTTCTCCCCAAATTTGGCAATACTTCGAAACTGTTTCATTCCAAAGCTTGGGCGAAGCGTCGAAAAGTACTTAAAATACTAAGTACTAAGTACCCCGAGTACTTTAAGTACAAAGCAGTTTCCGTACTTACAGTGCTTTTGTAAAATACATTGTACAAAGTACTTTTGTAAAATACAAAGTGCAAAGTACTTTTGTAAAATACAAAGTACTTTTGTGAAATGCAAAGTGCAAAGTACTTTTGTGAAATACAAAGTGCAAAGTACTTTTGTGAAATACAAAGTACCAAAGTACTTTTGTGAAATAAAAAGTGCAAAGTACTTTTGTGAAATGCAAAGTGCAAAGTACTTTTGTGAAATACAAAGTACCAAAGTACTTTTGTAAAATACAAAGTACAAAGTACTTTTTCTTCTCAATCGGAAGAGGCGGAGTTCAACGAGTACGAAATTTGGGGAGAAACTTTCAAATCAAACGGACCTGTTCAGGGCCAACATTTTTGTCAAAACGTCCAAACTCTTCGTTTCCGATCATTGGTAACAGACTGATCGACTGGATTACGACGACCGAACCTTGGGGAACTGAGTGGAGGTCGACTGGATGTATAACAACTAAAACTAGGACGTATGGATCTAGTACAGTGGACGAAAGTGTGAGAAAGGTCTCGATTTTATGCATAAAAAATCGTATTTTTGGGATTTAAATGGAAAACATTGGGCTGCGAGTAGAATAATTTTATCAGACATTTTTTTTACGTTACGAAAGAGGTGCAAAGTACTTAAAGTACCGAAAAGTACTTTGATACTTGAAGTACGCACTTTGAGTACCAAAAAAAGTACTCGTGTACTTTAAGTACTCTCCAGCTCTGTTTCGTTCTAACGAATTAAAAATGTATTCGTTTTCCCGCCATTTTTTATTTCGAATTTCATTCGATTTATTTTTTCTCTTATTCTATCGAAGAAAGTCATCGCAAGATCGATCAAAATATTTTTTCCAAGTAAAATTCAACGTCAATCATTTTCGCCTCGTCAAAAACCCAGAAAATTTTGCGAGCTTAAAAACATCGTAACGGTCATTTTTTTTTCTTTTTTTAAATTTGCAAATATTGCTCGAAACTCGAAAAAAGTGTTTCAACATTGTAATAGACCGTGCAAGCATGAAAACACGAGGATGATATATGGTCTAGGAAAACACACAGATATATATATATATATATATATATATATATATATATATATATATATATATATATATATATATATATTAATCTAAGCAGCATGACTCGATGTCTCGATCAAATCAATTGAAGCTCCCCGGGCAATATTTCGCAGAATTCGTTCGATGAACTGATCGTCGCTCTATCCGAGCAGTGCTCGTAGGTCACGATCGTCTATTCAACTCTGGCGCTGGTGAGTTTCGAGCGACGAGACGCGAGGCGACAAAAGTTATGCTAGATCAGCAGCTTCTCTCGTTCATTGATCCATTACTCATCGTATATGGTCAATTGCTCGTTAACGCGCATCGAACTATCGACCGCGGGGCATGAACGTACCCTCGACGCGAAAACTCGAAGCGCGGAGTCATTTTTCACAATCGAACGAACAAACAAAAAAAAAAAAAAATCAAGTAAAAAAAAAAAGTTTAAAGAACCAATACTTTGAGCGAAAGAAAAAATGATTAATGAAATAAAAAATTTTAAGTGAAAACGAAAAATTAATGAAAGAAATAAAAAGTTGAAGTGAAAACAAGAAATGATTGAAGAAATCAAAATTTGTAGCGAAAGGAAAAAAAAAAATGATTAAGGAAATCAAAACACTTTAGTAAAAACGAAAAGTGTTTGAAGAAATCAACAGTTTAAGTGAAAACAAAAGAGTGTTCGAAATAATAAAAACGTAGGTGGGAAAAAAAAAAAGACGGAAATGTTTCAAAGATGTTAAAATGCAGTTAAAGAACAAACGTCTCGAGGAACTAAAAATTTCGGTGAAGAAAAAATAAATGCGTCGATGGAATAAAAGAACTGACGGTTAATCGTAAAAAATTACCTGCGGTAAGCGTCGTTAGAGGAGCTTCCGTGCGGTGTTTCTGCCCTGTAGCATGTCGACGGCCGCAGAGCGAAGAGGGCGTACGGATCGTGTAGCGAGTTACGCCTGTACGCCCTTCTGGCATCGGACCAGCCGTATCAGGCTCCCCTCCGTCCCGCCACCGGGGAAATTCCTCGAAGCCCCTTCCCCGCTCGTCGCTCTCCGCGCGTCGGGAAAAACGTTGGTAGAAAGAAAACAAAAAAAAAAAAAAAAAAAAAGAAGTATCGAAAAGAAATAAAACGAGAAGGCAAACAAACGTGCCTCCGCGAGCGCTACCGCACGCGTTCTTCTCCGAGGGGTAGCGCGAACGAGAGCGCGGGAGACCGCGATGCAGAAGCGTTGAATTTCGTCGGGGCCGGCCAGCCGGGACAACGGATCACGCGGCGCATGTACCAGCTCCCTCCTTGTCCACCGTTGGATCCGCCAAAAACTCCAGACGCTTCCTCTTCTCTCAATAAAAACCTCCTCGTTTTTTTCCTTCTCCTTTCCCCTTAATTTTTTATACTTTGCTTCCTTTCTCTCGACAAAAACCACTTCGTTTTTTCTTTCCCCTTTCCCCTTTATTCTATAAATATTTTGTTTATATATATTTATATATATATATAAATATATATATTTTTTTTCCTCTTCTCTCAACTGAAACGTCTTCGTTTTTCTCTCTTTTTCCGTTTTATTTTATTTCAGTATTGTTTTTCCTTCCAATAAAAATTGCTTCTTTTCTTTCTCTCTCTCTCTCTTCCCTTTTCGTTTATTTTTATATGTATATATTTTTTATTTGTCTCTTCTCTCAGTAAAACCGATTCGAGGATCCTCTTTTTTTTTTTTTCTCCTCTTTAAAATATACTTTAACTTTTCTCACCGTTCAATAAAATCTCTTCGACCCTCGTCGTTTTTTCTTTGTCTCATTATTATTCTAATATACCTTTTATTTTCCTCCTCTCTGAATAAAACTCTGAGCCTCGTCGTATTATTTTTCGTCTTCTCTTTTTTGTTTATATACGCTTTTTTTTTATTATTTACTCTCGTCAGACACACCGAAGCGGTTCCGCCGATTGCCGTATCTCTGCGTCCGGCCCGTCCGATAACGCGGCTTTTCCAGCGGCGATAATAAGAAGAAAAAAAAAACGAAAAACAAACAACCCGCTAACGAAATTGTTTTTTTTTTTTTTTTTTCACTTCAACTCGCGATGCATTCGTTTATGTCTCTTTTTTTTTTAATATTATTTAAACTTCCCCCGTTTTCTCTACTCGCCGAAGTGTCGCAATTCGCGAGGAGCACAAAAATGAGAAAGAAAGAAAGAAAGAGAGAAAAACACTGCGCGCGACGCCAATAATAATAACAGTCACTGCCGCTCGGCGAACTGGCGAATATACTTCTTTGCTCTCGGGCGAATTCGAACCGCTCGCGTATTTTCCTAATTTCCTCCTACGAATATTTCTTAGCTTTGTCGTTATCGATATTGAGAGAAAAAAAAATAAAAATAAAAATAAAAAATAAAGATAGTTTTACACGATCTCATGCATTGTCCCGCGAATCCATGGCAGTTCCAGCGCCGCCGCACGATCGACTCGTCACTCCGCAGCGGTGGACACGTGAACTTAATTTTTTTTTTTTTTTTTTCGCGAAAATTCCTCTTACAACGAACCGCTTTGCTCTCGAAGAGCGCGACGCGAGTCAAGCAGATCGGAATTTTCAAAAAAAAATGTTCGTTTTTTTTTTTTACATCCGAAGAATTTCACTCTCGAGGAATCTTCGAACTTTTCTTCATTGAGATTCGACAAAAAAATCGCATTCGGATTTTCGTGTTATTTAATTCAATGTCTCTCATTAAAAATTTTTTTTTTAGTTTTTTTTTTTTTTTTTTTTTTTTTTTTTTTTTTTTTTTATGCACCGTCGATCAAGGAGAGTCGAGGCGATTCTTCGGGGTCCGAGCGTGTGTATCGCGAGCGCGAGAAAATAAAAAATCTAAATTGACTATCTTTGTACCAGCGACGGGGACGAACTAAAGTCGACGTGTTTTGTACCGCAGATATATATATATATATATATATATAACGGGTTTGCTCTCTCCGGTTGTGAGAATGACGAGAGCGAGCGTGTTTCGTCGAAGCGACAGAGAAACGTGGCGAGTGCGCCGGTCGTTCGCAGTTTGAATCCCCCCCCGCGATCGATGCTCGCGGCTTCGCGTTCCGCGCGCAACTGAGGCCGAGAGTGGTAGCTCGAGAGCAGCCAGCCAGCGAGGGAGCGCGCGCGCGCGCGCGCGCTCGGGCCTAGCCAGCTAGAGGTCTCAGCCGTCAAACGAAACCGAAACGCGAACGCCGTGGCACTCTCTGCTCTCCGCACGACTCGAGAGGGAGGGAGAGAGAGAGAGAGAGAGAGAGAGAGAGAGAGAGAGAGAGAGAGCCGAGCTTCCCTCGACGTAGCCTCTTCTCCGTCCCGCTCGGCGAACGGGTGAGGCTCGACTATTGAGATCTCCGCTCGGCGAGAGACTCGTGCGCGCGCTACTCTGGCCGCGGGAACGAAGCCCGCGCGCCGAACCGAACGCACGCGATTAGTCTAACGTCATCGAGAAGACACTTCGCTCGCGTCGATTCGACGATGCGGAGAAGAAAATTCTTACGGTGATATCAAAAATATAATGATATTATAACATCATTATAATATATTATTATAATATATTATTATATTATATTATAATGTAATGATATTATTAAGAAACTGGAAATTAATTTTTTTTTTTCTATACAACATAAATTTGTAGAACAAAATTGTATAGAAAGGAAAAAAAATTAATTTTATGCGTTGGGATTTTATTGTGTTTGGACGTTCTATATTTTGGTTCATATTGGTATTGTTATGTGAACTGTAAAAATTCTCGCTCGAGCCATAAATTAATCAATGAATTGATTGATTAGACGACAGCGGTGGATGCGCGGTTGGCGCGCGGCTCTGGTGGTCCCCCAAGTCAAGCTGCTTCGTTCGCGGTCAGTACTTGGATGGGTGACCGCTTAGCCGTGCGCTAGCTTGGCCCATCGACCGTTGAGCGGGTGGCGCTTTTTTTCTGAGACTTTGGTGTTTCTGCACTTTACTCAAGTGCAAAAAAAAATACCGGTGGTTCAGTCGAATATGGCCGTCTGTATTGGCACGGGTTTTTTCCGTAGTTTTCCCGTGTCCCCGACAAATTCGGTACAGTGTAGACAAGTCGGCTACAGACGCAATGGAAGTTAGGTAGCTTAGTTGTGCAAATACGTATACGGTGGAAATGGAACAAATATTTAAAAAAAAAATAATAATAATAATTAATTAATTAATTAACGAACAAGTCCGCGCGCCGACGGCTCGAAGGCAGGCGATAACTGTAATGGCATCGAAGACTTCAGTCACGTTGATTCGGCGACGTGGGAAAAAAAAAAATTTGTACTATGAAACTAAGAAACTGGAAATTAATTTTTTTTCTCTATACAACATAAATGGTATAAACAGGAAAAAATTAATTTTATATGTTAGGAAGTTATTGTGTTTACACGTGCTATATTTAAGGTCATATTTGTATTGTTATGTGAACTGTAAAAATTGTGAATGTAAAAGGACTCGGCCCGTAAATAAATAAATAAATAAATAAATAAATGAACGCCTTCGACCCGAACGCACGCGGTAAGTGTGACTTCGTCGCGTCGATTCGGCAATGTGGAAAAGAAAATTTATAGACCTTTAGGTCATTACACTTTACAATGAAATTGAGATGTTTTGGAAATGAATTATTTTTTGATGGCGCAGGAAATTATTTATTGTTGTTGTTGTTGTTGTTGTTGTTGTTGGATTTTTTAAAAAATATATTGTTCTCGCAACGAAAATGTTATAAAAAGGGAAAAATAAATGTTATACGTTACGATGTTACTATCTTTAAACGTGTTATATTTTGGTTTATATTTGTGTCGTTGTCTCAACTGGAAACATTAAATAAATAATTTTTTTTTATTCTTTTTTTTTCGATCGTCTTTCTTCCTCGCGACATCCTCTGTACGGTAATTAGGCTAGGTAAGATGTGGAAATATTATTGACTTTTTACTTTCAGACTCTCTACTCAAATTAGGCATTGTTACGAAGAGATTGTTGATTAAAAAAACAAATGATTTTCAATTTCATGAGAAATAATATTTTTTTTGGATTTTCTGTTGTAAAGATGATTTTTTTTTCGTTACAAATTACGGATTGTTACGAAGAGATTGTTGATTTAAAAAAAAAAAAAAAAAAAAAAAAAAAAAAAAAAAAAAAAAAATGATTTTCAATTTTATGAGAAATAATTTTTTTTTTTCGGATTTTCTGTTGTAAAAATGATTATTTTTTTTCGTTACCGCTGCCAGGTTTTCGAACACGAGCTCGGAGAGTGCAGTTAAAAATAAAAACAAAATTCTCGGTCCGAGCACGCTCGACGAAGGTACAAACCGGAGGACAAACAACTGCCGGGGATAACCGGTTAAAAAAAAAAAATGAAAAAAAAAAAAAACTATCTCGTTGTCGAAAACAGCTGTTTCGGGACGCGAGCGCCGAATAATGCAGCGCTCCGCTTCGCAGGGAAGTTTCGCCGTATATAAATAGACTTTTCGGGGCCAATGAAGCGGAATATCGATCCGTCCACTTCGACTCGTTTCGCTCTAGCTTCCACTTCCTATTGCTCCACTTTTCCGGTTTAAGGTAGCTATGTCGCTTCGCTCTCATTTCGCATAAGTTCGAGAAAAATATGAGAAAATTTCATGTTACCTCCCGATGATATAAAATTCTGAAAAAAAATTCATGCATACTAAAGGTACTGAAAAGATTAATTGTGCATAATAATAATTCGAAAATTTTATTAACAAATGAGTCAAAAAATTAATTGTTTAACAAATTATAACAAATTATAACTTTTTTTTTTTTATGAAAATGATTCGTTCATTTTTTCGAATACGTATGAATTTTTTCAGATTTTTCAGTCAACTTTGGTTTTTTTTTTTTTCTTTAATATGGAAAAAATGTGCGAAAAAACAAAAAAATCAAAGTTGACTGAAAAATCTGAAAAAATTCATACGTACTGAGAAAAATGAACGAATCATTTTCATGAAAGAAAAAAAGTTGGTTTGCCCGATAATTTGTTAAACAATTAATTTTTCGATTAATTTGTCAATGACATTTTGAAATTATTATTATGCGAAATTAATCTTTTCAGTACGTTTGATATGCATGAATTTTTTCAGATTTTCATACAGTCGAGAAGTACTTGCAATTTTCTATAATTTTTCTTTTATTTTTTTTTTTTTTTAGCTTTTATTTAATCATTTTTTGTTTTGTCGTTTGTCTTTTGTCGTCTGACGAGAGTGAATTCAATATCCTGAAAAGCATTCACGAAAAGAAAACTCACGGGAATAAAATTAATAAATAGAATTGAGCAAAAAAAAAAAAAAAAAACATTTTTTAAAATAAATAAATAAAATTAAGTTAAAAAAAATTAAGAAAAAATAAATAAATTAAATTAAAACAAAAATAGATCTCGTTGTCGAGAACAGCTATTTCAGGGTAAAGTAGAATCCCGATTAACCGGTATGTTCGGGACAGAAAAATACCCGGACAATCGAATTCCCGATTAATCCGAAGTGGACAGCGAAATTATGGAAGTCAATAATACAACTTTATTTTAACTAGTTACAATGACATTTGGTGCAGCTTGCTTAATTGTGAAATAGTGTGAAATAGAATGTAAAGCTTTAGATTTTTTTTTTTTTTTCATTCTTAGTAGTTAATAGTAGTAAACGCACAGTAAAAAATAATTTAGTAAAATTGAAATACGAAGTTTCGTAAAAATAATATTGTCAAATGAGTGACAAGCTCGTTTGTTAAGGTTTGAATATGCAAAACTGTCATTTTATTTCCCGTGTCATTAACAATTTTAGTTTGTACTTTTTATTGTTGTTGTAAAACTAGAAACTGAATGGTGAAATCGAAAAATTGACGAATAAAAAATTGCGGATGTTTGTGGCCAACAAGTTGTTGTAAAAAGTACAAAAAAGTGCATATAAACAGTCTTTTTGGTCAATGAAGCGGAATATCGATTCGTGTACTTCGACTTACTTCGCATGAACTTCCATTTCCTGTTCCTCCAGTTTGTCAGCTTACCGATCCGATAAGCTTTTACTTTATCAATTTCATTTTTTTTTTTTTTTTTTTTTTGTTAATTACTGTCATCGCCGTCGTCTGGCGAGAGTGAATTCGATATCCTAGAAAGCATTCGCGCAAACAGCGTTGCATCGAATAAATCAATAAGATTAAGAAAAGAAAAAAAAAAAGAATCAGAACGAAAATAGATTAAAAGAGGAAATGTATAGAATAGAAAATATTGCCGACGAAAACAGCTGTTTCGGGAGGCGAGCCCCGAGTAACGCCACGCCTCGCTTCGCAGAATAGTTTCGGGGGAGGTAAAAACCTGTTCGTCCCACTGAGGCGGAATATCGATCCGTGTACTTCGACTTCTTTCGCTCGAACTTCCAACTTCCCATTGCCCCAGTTTTTCGGTTTAACAACCCGATGAGCTTTTACTTTATCATTTTTTTTTTTTTTTTCATCCCGTCGTCGCCCTCGCCTTACGCGAGTGAATTTATTCTAAAAAGTATTAACGTAAATAGTATTCGATAAAATAAACAAATAAACTTAAAAGATAACATACCATTAATTAGCCTAATATCAAACAAAATAATCGAAAATAAAGCGAATGTGAAAACTCACGAAACTGAAAATCAAACCGAATAACCAAAATAAATGACCAAAATAAAACATTAAACTGAATAATAAACGGAATATAAGACAAAGCAAGAAAATAGTAACGAAACTCAATAAACTCGAATAAAACAAAATGGCAACGAAACTTAAATTTCTGAACACGCAAGGACTCGACTGACTGAAGACTGCGACGAAATAAATGAAATTGAAAAGAAAAAAGAAATCTCGTCTCGACGTTTGGTATGTAAAGAGACTTTTTCGTGCCAACGAAGCAGAATGTCGATTCGTGTACTTCGTCTTCCATCGCTCGAACTTCCACTTCACACTGGGCCAGCTTTTCAGTTTAACGAACCGATAAGCTTTTACTTAATCATTTTTTTTATTATTATTTTTTAATCCTCTCGCACATCGTCTGACGAGAGTGAATTCATTGTCCTAGAAAGTATTAGCGGAAAGATTATTCGACAAAATAAATAAATAAAATTAAGGGGGGGGGGGAAGAAAAAAAGACCCGTCTCAACTGTAATACGAACTTCCACTTCACATTGGGCCAGCTTTTCAGAAAAAAAGACCCGTCTCAACTGTACTACGAACTTCCACTTCACATTGGGCCAGCTTTTCAGTTTAACGACCCGATAAGCTTTTACTTAATCATTTTTTTTATTATTATTTTTTAATCCTCTCGCACATCGTCTGACGAGAGTGAATTCATTGTCCTAGAAAGTATTAGCTGAAAGATTATTCGACAAAATAAATAAATAAAATTAAGGGGGGGGGGAGGAAGAAAAAAAGACCCGTCTCAACTGTAGTACGAACTTCCACTTCATATTGGGACAGCTTTTCACTTTAACGACCCGATAAGCTTTTACTTAATCATTTTTTTTATTATTATTTTTTAATCCTCTCGCACATCGTCTGACGAGAATGAATTCATTGTCCTAGAAAGTATTAGCTGAAAGATTATTCGACAAAATAATCAAATAAAATTAAGGGGGGGGAAAGAAAAAAAGACCCGTCTCAACTGTAGTACGAACTTCCACTTCACATTGGGCCAGCTTTTCAGTTTAACGACCCGATAAGCTTTTACTTAATCATTTTTTTATTATTATTTTTTAATCCTCTCGCACATCGTCTGACGAGAGTGAATTCATTGTCCTAGAAAGTATTAGCTGAAAGATTATTCGACAAAATAAATAAATAAAATTAAGGGGGGGGAAAGAAAAAAAGACCCGTCTCTACTGTAGTACTTCCGCCGGCTTGCGATCCATTTATTACTCTCCGAGCCTCTGAGAGAGTATTGGGCGGAAAGGCAATTTCATTTCGCTATTCGCTAAGTAATAACCGGGCCTATCGCTTTCCATCGACCGCAGCTGCTGTCGCTGCTGCGGCGATGTGCATTCGAGAGAGTTTTCAAATTCAGAGGATGCGAAACCGCGGAGGGGGTGAATTGAAATATCGTGGACGATCCTAATTTTTTTCGAAATTGCTTACAATGTTTTACTTTCACCTTACTTATTCCTCCCGATGAATCAATTGAATCGTTCAACTATCGAATAAATAACAAACAAAAAATTATGAATCGAATTATTTTTTTTTTTTTTTTTTTGCGACAAGAAAATTTCCGGCTGAAAATTTGTTGATCTGCAAAAACGCATAAAACAATTCTCTAGTTCGGGGAAAAAAAGTTTCCGATGCTGTTCAGAAGCGCGAATGCAACAATTCAACAGGCGTTTATTCGACTCTTTTCGGAGACTTTTTTCCTCTCTACTATAAAATTATTTTCTTTTTTTTTCACATTTTCAAAGTTTTTAGCAGATTTGTTTTTCTTTTTTTTTTTTCACGCTCCTGAAGCTTTAGGAACGGAACTTTTTTAAATCGACATTAGCCGATCCCCGCATAATTTATTGCCATCGCTTTAGCCCTACGCTAAACCGACAAGAACTCGATCGCAATAATAAAATCGTGTTAAAAGTAAATTTTCATAACTCGAACAAAAAAAATGTTTCCCATCAAAAATATTTTATTCCCACGCATTTTGCAGGTCTTCCGGAAATTCCCTGAAGTGGCCAACCTGCGGTTAAGTATCCCGAATTCGATGTACGTACCGAATCGAATTGAGCGTCGAATCGTGTAACCCGGAAAATGAAAAACGAGGAAGTGCTACGGTCGCCAGTTCTCGTCGGGGAGGTAGAGGCACGTGTCGCGCCCATTCCTCGAACTCGTACGGGTCGACGTCTCGGAATCGATTAAGTTGCGCCGGCGAAGGCGAAAGATTTCGCACTATCTAAACATATATAAGTGTGTGTATATGTATATATACAAACACGCAAGTATCTACATATGCACAAAAGTATATGCGTATATGCGTACAAAAGTATATGCGTATATGCGTATATGCATATATGCATATATGCGTATATGCGTATATGCGTATATGCGTATATGCGTATATGCGTATATGGGTATATGCGTATATGCGTATATGCGTATATGCGTATATGCGTATATGGGTATATGCGTATATGCGTATATGCGTATATGCGTATATGCGTATATGCGTATATGCGTATATGGGTATATGCGTATATGCGTATATGCGTATATGCGTATATGCGTATATGCGTATATGGGTATATGCGTATATGCGTATATGCGTATATGCGTATATGCGTATATGCGTATATGGGTATATGCGTATATGCGTATATGCGTATATGCCTATATGCGTATATGCGTATATGCGTATATGCGTATATGCGTATATGCGTATATGGGTATATGCGTATATGCGTATATGCGTATATGCGTATATGGGTATATGCGTATATGCGTATATGCGTATATGCGTATATGCGTATATGCGTGTATGCGTGTATGCGTGTATGCGTGTATGCGAGTAGGCGTGTATGTGTACATGCGTGTATGCGTGCATGCATATATGCGTGTAGGCGTGTAGGCGTGTATGCGTGTATGCATATATGTTTATATGTTTATATGTTTATGTGTTTATATGTTTATATGTTTATATGTTTATATGTTTATGTGTTTATATGTTTATATGTTTATATGTTTATATGTTTATATGTTTATATGTTTATATGTTTATATGTTTATATGTTTATATGTTTATATGTTTATATGTTTATATGTTTATATGTTTATATGTTTATATGTTTATATGTTTATATGTTTATATGTTTATATGTTTATATGTTTATATGTTTATATGTTTATATGTTTATATGTTTATATGTTTATGAGAAGAGAAGCGCCCAGAGAGTGGTCACAGGTGAGTGCGCTTTACGGTCGTGCGAGCCTTCGGCGGCCCATCGATTTTGCATGATGTTTGCGATTAGTTAGCATTCAGAGACAGTAGCCGTTCCGTACATCCTAGTACACGCCTTCGTGAACGCATCGTACGTGTCGTTATAACGCATTGTCGGTGCGTAATGCGTGTACGCAGGTACGCTACCACACGGACATGCCATCGACACGGCTACGTTATATACGTTATATATATCCTTCAAATGTTACGCAAGAATTTATTCAAACATCGATTTTATCTCTATATACCCGGCTCGTTAGAGCTCGACGTTCGTTTCTTTTATTTTATTTCATTTTGCATTATCGATGTGAGAGATAAATTTAGAAAAATTGATTATGAACGAGCGGAATGGAGAGCTTTCGATCTGTCTCGGGTTTTTTTTTTTTTTTTTTTTTTTTTTTTGTCGGGTTCGGCGGTTGAACGAAGCTCGCGGTGTACCGTTATGCGGACATCGGAATCCTCCGTATTGACCGAGGAACGGAACGTCGGATTTGAAAACCGAGCGTCGCGCGAACCTCGCGATCGCAGGGTTGCTTAACCGTCGGAGGTGGACACGCGAAGACGAAGGCAACGAGCTGACGAATGAAAAAATTGCGCGCTTTGAGTATCAATTTATTTTTACTTGAATATTAATTTATTTAATTTATTTGGATTTAAAAAAAAAAAAATATTTATTCACTTTACTCACACTGTAAAAATGAATTGTAAATTTAATGTGGCGGGACTTGAAATTTGCTTGCATTAATTGAATATTACTTTTGAATGTACTTTTTTGTAAAATAAAAATACGTGATATTAAAATTACAAATCATTTGACTGAAATTAACACAAATTTCCATTTGAAAAATACAAGAATTACCGTAAAATTGCAACGCACATGTGTTTGAAATTTCAAAAATTGTTTATGCCAAAAAAGCTTTCGTTACCCTTCGTTAATGTTCAACGAAAAGTTTGTTTGCAGGCGAATTTATTAAATTATTAAATGTTACAAATTTAATAAATGCATTATTATTTTACTATTAGTTAATTAAATTTATTTATCGAATCGTTAATTTAATAATATTTCATACTGCATAGATAAATTGTTGCAATCTCTTTCGATTGCAAAAATAACACATTCGCAATAAAAATATTAAATTTATTAAATTTTTCTTCAGATTTTTAATAAATCAGTTTCTATTTGAATACTAATTAATTAAATTTATTTATCGAATCGTCAATCTAATAATACTTTTTGCTTCATGCATCTCTCTTTCAATTGCAAAAAAATAACATATTCGCAATAAAAATGTAAAATTCATTAAATTTTTCTTCAGATTTTTAATAAATCAGTTTTTATTTGAATACCAATTAATCAAATTTATTTATCGAATCGTCAATCTAATAATACTTTTTGCTTCGTCCATCTCTCGTTCAATTTGCAACAATAACATATTCGCAATGAAAATGAAATTGTGTATTTTGCATATTTTTTTGTTTTCTTGATACCCCAAAATTTTCACGGATTTTCAGTAAAAAAAAAAAAAAAAAAAAAAAAAAAAAAAAAAAAAAAAAAAAAAAAAAAAAAAAGTCAAAACAAACGAGCGCAGTGCACGGCGAAGATGCAGCGAGCGTGTTCCTTTCGACGTGACAGCGCAGTCATCGGGAGATACATAACAGAAACAACAACGGTAATTAACGTCGGTCTCTCTCTGTATCAATTAAACGCTCGGTATATATATAACCATACCAGGAAACGCTGAACAATTATTATCGTCTGGCCCACATTGAACCGCGCGGAGCCCGCGCAATCCCGCCTCGCCGTTCGTTCGCACCGTCTCGCTTCGCCTTTTGTTGCACGCACGCTTTGCGTTCGACCGCTCGGACGGTCGTTAATCCGATCTCTCGTCGCGTCCAGCAGGCTCGGGGATCATCTCGTAACCCTCGACGAGAAATAACAACGGCAACGTTACGTTTCCGTACTTACCGACGGCCGCCAATTGAAAGGGCGTAACTCCGGCGTTAAATCGCGCGAGTTACGCCCCTGTGATTCTCGTTCGTCGATATTGTATTGCACGGCGCTTCGTTGCATAACCGGCAGCATCGGAACTTTCTTTTTTTTTTGCATGGTAAAAACAATACAAGGGTGAACGACGACGAGATTATGCCAATATCATTGGCGACCTTAAAATCTGCGAGTCTTTGGGTCGAATTTTAAGACGTTAGTTTGAAGTTAAGATCCCCCTTGAGCTCGAACTTAAGATCGAAGTTTGGTCCAAATTTCGGTGCGTGCTTAAGTTCGATCTTAAGATCAGACTTAAGGTTGATCTTAAGATCAGACTTAAGGTTTATCTTAAGTCCAGACTTAAGATTGATCTTAAGTTCGAACTTAAGGTTGATCTAAGTTCGGACTTAAGTTTGACCTTAAGTTCGGACTTAAGTTTGATCTTAAGTTTGACCTTAAGTTCGGACTTAAGTTTGATCTTAAGTTTGACCTTAAGTTCGGACTTAAGTTTGATCTTAAGTTTGACCTTAAGTTCGGACTTAAGTTTGATCTTAAGTTTGACCTTAAGTTCGGACTTAAGTTTGATCTTAAGTCCGGCCTTAAGGTTGATTTTAAGTTCGGACTTAAGTTTGATCTTAAGTTAGGACTTAAGTTTGATCTTAAGTTCGACCTCAAGTTCAAACTGATGTCTTAAAATTCGACCCTAAGACCGCTTGGTTCGAACTTAAGACCGCTCTTGAGATCGAACGTAAGCGTCACGCTTCGACGTTACAGTTCGAACTTGAGTTAGAACTTGATATCGAACTTGAAGTACGAGCAAATTTGAGTTCAACTTCGAACTCGAGTGCGATCTTGACCTCACGCTTGTATTTGATCCGAAGTTCGAACTTAAGTTCGAACTTGACCTCATACTTATGTTTGATCTGACGTTCGAACTTAAGTTCGAACTTGACCTCATACTTATGTTTGATCTGACGTTCGAACTTGAGTTCGAACTTGACCTCATACTTATGTTTGATCTAACGTTCGAACTTAAGGTAGATCTTAAGCACGCAATGAAGTTCGGGCCAGACTTCGATCTTAAGTTCGATCTCAAGAGGGATCTTAAGTTCAATAACGTCTTAATATTCAATCCCTGATATCAAAGATTGATGATCTTGGAACCGAAAGATAAAATACATCTTATGAATAATCGCATCGACGAAAAAAATATATAAATATATATATATATATATATATTTTTTCTCGAGAAATGGGTCAATTTGATAAAGAAATAATTAACCAATTGTTTTACTGCGCGAGAAATGAGGAGGGGGAAATAATGTGAACTGGAGTAGCTCGATCGATCGAGATTCCGGGACCACCGGCGGGGACGCGCAGAGCAAGGAGCTCATAGAGAATCTAATTAATCTGTTTGTCGTTAGGATGATTCCGAGGCGCATGCGACAGACACTTAATGAGACTATCATTGCGGACAAATAGTTCATAGACCGATCGGTCGTAGTCGACGATGTTTCTTCTTCTTCCTTTTTTTTTTTTCTGATGAGTTGCATTCGAGACGCATTCGATCTTGAGGGTTCGTTCACACCGACGAACGCTCGAAGTGGGTTAACGGTGGTGAATATGGCCCGTAATCCTTAGTGGTCCTTAAATAGACATTTTTTTTTGAAAATTTTTTTGGTCCACCCCGTATTATCGTGAGGTATAAAATCAAAATGCGACGTGCAAAGGGTCCCCAAAATTAATGCATTTTTAGAGGTCGCTACCAGCTATTTAAAAAAAAAATTATAAACTAAAGAACGTCTAAGTTTAAAGGCAAAATGAAAAATTTGAGATTTCCTTGGAGCCACTTCCGAAGTATTTTTATTCGTATATATTCGAAGCATTTTTAGAGGTCAAATTTTAGGACGTTAGTTCGAACTTAAGATCGCTTTTGAAATCGAAATTTGGCTCGATTATCATTGCGTGCTTAAGATCTACCTTAGGTTCAAACTTAAGACAGATCTTAAGCACTCGATGAAATTCAAACTAACTTGGAGGTCGCTACCGAGGATTAAGAGAATAATGTTTTCGATCATTGCAGCTAATAGTTTAAAAAATTTTACAGAAGGTGAAAATCCGCCGCGGAAAAATAACCGAATGTTTTATTTGAAAAGATATGTTTGTTGCAACAAAAGTGAAAAAAAAAAAATTCAAAGGTTTGTCGTTTCCGGCAAAGGGACTCGACAAATTCTTGCGATGGTCAAAAGTTATAAAATATCTCTATCGACGAACGAACGATAATTGTTATTTACTATTAATTCTCTTCAACAGCTGAAACGAGAGTATTCTTTTTTCAGCCGTTGAAGAGAATTGGGTAAATAAAATTCGTGTATTCGGTCCATGTATCATTGATTTTTTTTTTTACACGCCAATCGGGCTGGTCCATATTCGGCCACGTCCACAGAAATTTATTTACTTAACGAAATTTATTCCAAAAATTAATTCAATAAACTTACAGGAAATAAAAGCGTCTTTTTTATTTACTGTTTATTTCTTTTTTATTTCTTCTTTAAGAAGAATTGTTCACTCGACTGGATAGCAGCAGTGGGGAGTTTACTAGCGAAGTGTACGACGAGAGTTTCGATCGGCGATACACGAGCCAAGTGCTGACCTTGGTAGTCCGCCTTCAATGACGAGGGTACGATCGCTATCTTCGATAGCCAAAGCAACGATCTCGTACCCTCGATGGTCGAAGGAACGACTCGTCAAAACAAAGTGCGCCCAACAAACGATCCTCAAATTCAACGCTATCGAAACCGTGCGACTTTCGTGGAAATTACGAGCACTTTAAATGCTGAACATTTGCGTTCAAGTTCAAATTTTTCCCATGAAAAGGCATTAATGCGTCCGATTTCATGGAAACATTTGTTTCTAACCGGAAACTGTCAGCAATCGCGCGAAGAAAATTCGTTACAGTTTTTGTTACCGACCGAGTGTTTGTTGGGAGGGAATTAATGGGCATTGAGAAAAAAAGAACTCCACAGTAAAAGCAACAATACTGACTTTTTACCGTAAAAAATAGTTCCTAAGGGGAACGTTTGCAGACTATAATTTTTTTTTTTTTGGAAATTAATTAACGGTATAGAAAGCTTTTTTTACATAAACTGTTTCCGAAACTGCAATTTGACAGTAAAATTTTTATTTATAATTAAAATTTTTGTTAATTTCGGGCAAAAGATTTGTAATTTTAATATCTGGTATTTTTATTTTACCAAAGAATTACATTAATGTTCAATCAATGTAAGCAACGTAAGTAAATTTCAAGTTCCAGTACATTACGTTTAAGATTTATTTTCACAGTGCATTTTATAGTTACGACAATGACACAAAAATTATGGTTACGATTGTAATTGTAATTCGTCCAATTGAATATTATAGCATCAGAAACTGTCTATATAACCGTTCATCCTGAGAACTGTTGGTTATAGTAGAACATACTATCCGTTTTCTCAGTGGGTATTGCAAGTGTTATCGTCAATTCCTCGAGTACTAAAATTGCACAAATTCTTTGTACTCGATATACAAATAATATTATGTGCGCGTTTTAAAGTACAAACTAATGTGGATTAAGATGGATTTGGTTTAAAGAGCTTCCAATTAAGAGCATGTGAGAAACGTACTCTCCGCAATCACCGCGGCGAAAAAGTCACGGCGGACGAATTAGTTACAGTTTTTTTTTGTTAACCACCGGGCCCCTGTTGGATGGGAAGGAAGGGGAGTCCTATCGCCTTGAGATATTTCTTGCGGTACGATCAAGACCATGGAGTCTGAAGATTTGAAAAATTGTTTTACACGAGATATGAAAAATTATTTGTATGAGCGACATGAAAAATTGTTCGAGATATGAAAACTCGTTTGTTCGCGATATGACAAATTGTTTGTATGCGATATGACAAATTGTTTGTATGCGATATGACAAATTGTTTGTATGCGATATGAAAAATTGTTTGTACGCGAAATATGAAAACTTGTTTATTTGCGATATGACAAATTGTTTATATGCGATATGAAAAATTGTTGGTACGCAATGTGAAAAATTGTTTGTATGCAAAATATGAAAAATTCCTTGTACGCGAGATATGAAAAATTGTTTGAACGCGATGTGTGAAAAGTTGTTTATGCGCGAGATATGAAAAATTGTATGTGTACGTTTTAAATTACAAACCGACGTAAACTAAGATGGATCTAGTTTAAAGAGCTTCTGCTCGAGAGCGCGTTAAAATGCATTCTCATGGCCTCAATCACCACGGCGAAAAAGCCCAGGCGGACAAATTAGTTACAGTTTTTGTTACCGACCGGGTACCCGTCGGGCGGCAAGGAAGGGGCATTGCATCGCCTTGAGGTATTCCTTGCGCTACGGTCAAGTACATAGAGTACTAAACATTTTGAAATTAGTTTTTACGCAAGCTATGAAACAGTGATTTGCATGGCAAGGGTGTAGAGAGAAAATTCTTGACGAGTGCGCAGAAAGGCACTTTCTCGCACTAGTGCGGGAAGAAAAACTAAAACTCGCCAACGATCTGCCCGCCATCCACGAATCGTTACAGTTATCCTCTCCCCGACTTCTCACTCTCAGGATCGAATTTTAAGACGTTAGTTTGAACTTAAGGTCGCTCTTGAGATCGAACTTAAGGTCGAAGATTGGCCCGAACTTCATCGCGAGCTTACGACCCATCTTGAGTTCGACCCATCTTAACTCAAGATCAAAGTTAAGATCAAACTTAAGGTCAAACTCAAGATCAAATTTAAATACGAAATCATTTTCGAACTAATGTGTAATGAACTAACTTGAGATAGATCTTTGGTACGCAAAAAAGTCCGTGTCAAACTGTGATGCTAAGTTTGAACTTATCATCGAAGTTTAGCCCGAACTTCATTGCCTGCTTAAGTTTGATCTTAAGTTTGGACTCATAGGTTGATCTTAAGTTTGAGCTCCTAGTTTGATCTTAAGTTTGGACTCATAGTTTGATCTTAAGTTTGAACTCCTAGTTTGATCTTAAGTTTGGACTCATAGGTTGATCTTAAGTTTGAGCTCCTAGTTTGATCTTAAGTTTGGACTCATAGTTTGATCTTAAGTTTGAACTCCTAGTTTGATCTTAAGTTTGGACTCATAGTTTGATCTTAAGTTTGGACTCATAGTTTGATCTTAAGTTTGGTCTCATAGTTTGATCTTAAGTTTGGACTCATAGTTTGATCTTAAGTTTGGACTCATAGTTTGATCTTAAGTTTGGACTCGTAGTTTGATCTTAAGTTTGGACTCATAGTTTGATCTTAAGTTTGAACTCCTAGTTTGATCTTAAGTGTGGACTCATAGTTTGATCTTAAGTTTGGACTCATAGTTTGATCTTAAGTTTGGACTCATAGCTTGATCTTAAGTGTGGACTCATAGTTTGATCTTAAGTTTGGACTCATAGTTTGATCGTAAGTTTGGACTCATAGTTTGATCTTAAGTGTGGACTCATAGTTTGATCTTAAGTTTGGACTCATAGTTTGATCTTAAGTTTGGACTCATAGCTTGATCTTAAGTGTGGACTCATAGTTTGATCTTAAGTTTGGACTCATAGTTTGATCGTAAGTTTGGACTCATAGTTTGGTCTTAAGTTTGGTCTCATAGTTTGATCTTAAGTCTGGACTCATAGTTTGATCCTAAGTTTGGACTCATAGCTTGATCTTAAGTTTGGACTCATAGTTTGATCTTAAGTCCGGACTGAAGTTTAATCTTATGTTCGGACTCATAGTTTGATCTTAAGTCCGGACTGAAGTTTAATCTTATGTTCGGACTTAAGTTTGATATTACGTTCGAACTCAAGTTCGATCTCAAGCTCGGACTTAAGTTTGATATTACGTTCGAACTTAAGTTCGATCCCAAGTTCAAACTAATGTCTTAAAATTCGACCCTTAAAGTCAAAGAACTAATGTATTAAAATTCTCCCCTCACTCGCTTTCTATCGCTGGACAAATTTCTCCCTCGAGCTTCCGCGCTCCACCGCAGCCGCGTAGGGCGATCGGGTCGCCCTACCGTTTGTTTGCGCTCGCATTGCAAGCCTCGCCGTAAAACATCACGAGAGAAACGCAGATTGTACGGGATAACGCGAGCGGTAGATCGGGCTCGAGTTGCCGCAATGGGAAAGCCCTCGAACGTTGAATCACCGTATTGTGTCTATGGAAAAGGACACAACGACGAATTCGATTGTGCGAGCCGCGTACGGCGCGCGTGTTACATGCGTCGACGGACACACGACCGGACCTCGACGCGAGTACATTGGGAAACGAGACACCGTGGCCCAGATATTACCGGGCTAATAAACTCCGTTTCGCTTAGTCCACCGATATAAATGCAATTTACACGAGATTTAGATTGCGAGTCGGTGCAACGTTCGCACATCGCGCAACGATTCCATAACGCACCGTTGAACTATATATATATATATATATATATATATGTATATACTTTTTTTTTTTTTTTTTTTTTTTTTTAGGTAGTTAAATTCTCGGGAAATCTGCACGTGCCATCGAATTTGCAATGTGTGGCAACGAAATTTGGCCGGCTCGCTCGTGGCTCGTTGGAGTCAATGGAGGGAGGGTAAAATGGAACACCGGGGCAAAATGGACCCGGATATTTTTGTTTGTTTGATGAGACTATTTTTTTTTTTTTTTTTTACAAGATAACAGTACGGTAATTTTGGGCAATTTCATCCCAATTCGGCGATCTTCGGACTCGAAACCCTACGAAATTCGAGCGAAACTTTTTATCCTTTTTTTTTTCAGATAAGTTGGAAACTGCAGTAGACTTTTTTTTTTTTAATTTCAGTTTCTGTCACCGAGCGATCGATAATTGAAAATGATCAATTACTAAGGGTTTGACAATATAAAAAATCACAATGAATTGTCATATCATTTTTTTTCTCATTAACACGGATTTCAAGACAGAAAGGAATATTCATAGCCGTAAAGCTGTCGAAGATTATCGCGTATAAAATATTTAAAAAATTGTATCTACCAAACCGTTCGAGATACCATAATCGTTAAGGTCGTGTAATTGTCGGTGTTCTTCCAAGAATTTTTTTGAAGAATTTTTACAACAAAATTTTAAATGTCCAACGAATTGATTAAAAAAAAAAAAAAAATCATTTTTTCTAAATTAAATAGATTTTGGGTGAATCACTTGAGTTCAGTGTTTCGACTGCAATTTGACAATTTCTCTTAACGTTAAAGGTCCAATTTTCATTGTTTACAAAATCAACGTCCCATCAACCCGACTAACCCGTTCTTAATTTCTTTTTTTTTTTGTCCACCAACGGTGTTACAATTGAGACGGATGAGAATAAATGGTTCGATCGCTGCAACCGACGCGTTTCCCGGGTGTTACGTTTATCGTTATACGCACGTATTTCGGTGCGCTTCCGAGAAGTCAATTACGAATAAATTAGTAAATTAGACGGTGGGGAGAAGTTTAAGAACACTCTCGTCGGCATTGTCGAAAGTAGATTGGAATCTCGGCCTTCCACTTATTCCCTCGCTTGGCTTGGCCCTCTCGTCATACTTGTTACCACAGCTGCATATATACATATATATGTGTATATGTATATGCATGTATATATGTATGTCGAACATACATACATATATGTCTATATGCATATAGCCATATACATATAGACATATATGTATATGGACATATATGTATGGGTATGTCTATATGGACATATATGTCTATATGTATATAGCACGGCTCTTGCCAGCGTTTGAAATTAACCTTCCTGCATGCACTCGCCGTTCAAGTACATTTAAACGCAACTTTCTTCTTGTTTTTTTTTTTTTTTTCTTTCCCCTCTCTTTTTCTTCCGTCCGTATTTACAATCGGACAGGGGGTTTTGACCCGTGTATATTAAAGTTCACCCACAATTGACACTGAACAGCGTTTCATTCCGCTACGGCAGCGCGGCGCCGGTATACGGACATTATTTATGTTTATGTTTTTTTTTTCCCATGCGCATACACGTGAAACGATTAATTCCGACGTGACATTAGTGACGCGGGTAGGCAAACAAACGGCTAAATAGCACGGTAAGTAGCTGACCGATTAACAGCGCCTGTTAATCGGTCGATACTTTAACCATAGCAATATTTGCGTATGAAATAAATATTAACGATGTGAACGATATGAACGATATGAACGATATGAACGATATGAACGATATGAACGATATGAACGATATGAACGATATGAACGATATGAACGATATGAACGATATGAACGATATGAACGATATGAACGATATGAACGATATGAACGATATGAACGATACGAACGATACGAACGATATGAACGATACGAACGATACGAACGATACGAACGATACGAACGATACGAACGATACGAACGATACGAACGATACGAACGATCCTAACGATACGAACGATACGAACGATACGAACGATACGAACGATACGAACGATACGAACGATACGAACGATACGAACGATATGAACGATACTAACGATGCTAACGATACTAACGATACTAACGATACTAACGATACTAACGATACTAACGATACTAACGATACTAACGATACTAACGATACTAACGATACTAACGATACTAACGATACTAACGATACTAACGATACTAACGATACTAACGATACTAACGATACTAACGATACTAACGATACTAACGATACTAACGATACTAACGATACTAACGATACTAACGATACTAACGATACTAACGATACTAACGATACTAACGATACTAACGATACTAACGATACTAACGATACTAACGATACTAACGATACTAACGATACTAACGATACTAACGATACTAACGATACTAACGATACTAACGATACTAACGATACTAACGATACTAACGATACTAACGATACTAACGATACTAACGATACTAACGATACTAACGATACTAACGATACTAACGATACTAACGATACTAACGATACTAACGATACTAACGATACTAACGATACTAACGATACTAACGATACTAACGATACTAACGATACTAACGATACTAACGATACTAACGATACTAACGATATCAATCCATGTGACAGATTTATCCGTTTGCAACCAGCTTACGGTGAATCCCAACTCAGAGCTCAGAATCTTAAATTATGTAATATATTAAGATAAAGTTTGGTTGAAGGACTTAAATCGATGGCCAATTGGTAATATATATGATTTCACTATAATCTACGTTATTTCATGCTATGTTAAAAATAAAAATAGTACCATCTGGCAACATTGTCGATGAATCCACTATTACTACCAAAAAAAAAAAAAATTATTAATAATATCAATAATTTATCGGTAAATTCGGAAGACTGCGAAATACAAAGCACGTGCACACAAAAAATATGTATTCTGCTTTCAATTGTTATCATTTCTTTAGATCTCACGGGCGCCGACCTCGTATTTTCAGGTCGGGTGAGAGAAGTGTGTTTTCGAGACACGTTGAATTTTTATCGTTCCTACGGAGACAAACAAATCTCCCGTGTCGACACGAATGGCTATCGGGCGGCGATCGATGAGATGCGAGACGACAAGAACGGCAAACAGCAAATTCTAAGCGCAATAACCAATTCGACGGATATATCGAGATTCTCCAATAAATATTCAATCTCATGAGAACGCGTCGCATTCTCTGATCGGCGCGATTTGTAAAACGATTTGTTTTTTTTTTTCTTCTTTTTTTTCGTCACCGAATAGAACTCGCGCGGGCGTCGCTGAATTATTGATGAAAACAGCGCCGGTCCGAGCTGCCGGGTCAGATGCTGGCTCGACCGCCGTATCCTTCGGCGCTGTCTAATCCGCATTCGAAATCTATAACTGCGACGATACTCTTTGACGATCGACGGACGACGAGATCGCGCTTGACCGCTCTCGTGAATTCAAATTAAAGCCCAAAATAACATTTTATCTTTCGCCTCCCCGATAAATCCCGAATTCAACCTTCGAGACTCCAATGTATATATATATATATATATATATATATATATATATATATATATATATATATTTTTTAAATAAAATTTTTAATATAAACTGGGTTCGGTTATTTATGTTATTTATCGTTGACAATAGATGACAAATGCTTCGTCCATTGAAACACGATCGCCGGATAATTGTATTCTTAAGGAACCGAATATCACTTCCGAGTCAAATTTCGAATTCCCCTCCCGTGTGCTATATGGGACTTGGGATTTTTGGATTTCACTCCCATATGCTATGAACGCCGAAATCTTGAGAATATAGCATATGGAAGTGATTTAGGGAGGGGGGAGGGGGGTACCATACGCATGGAAAAATGGGAAGGGTGTATGGGAAGGGAAAACAATGGCGGAGATTTTAATTCGATATCTTGAATTTTTTTTTTTTTTTCGAAAACCATTCTTTATGCTAAATATTCGAAATTTTGAATTTTTAGTATACAGAATGGCTTTTGAAAAAAAAAAAAATTTCAAGATATCGATTTAAAACCTTTGCCATTGTTTTCAAGTGGCATATTTCCCAATCGACTTCATTAACGAAAGAGTTCTAAAAAAATTTTTTTTAAAAAAACCTCGTCTGAGGATTTCCCCGACTGAGGATTTCCTCGACTGAGAATTTCCTCGACTGAGGATTTCCTCGACTGTGGATTTCCTCGGCTGAGGATTTCCTCGACTGAGGATTTTCTCGACTGAGGATTTCCTCGACTGAGGATTTTCTCGACTGAGGATTTCCTCGACTGAGGATTTCCTCGACTGAGGATTTCCTCGACTGAGGATTTCCCCGACTGAGGATTTCCTCGACTGAGGATTTCCTCGACTGAGGATTTCCTCGACTGAGGATTTCCTCGACTGAGGATTTCCTCGACTGAGGATTTCCTCGACTGAGGATTTCCTCGACTGAGGATTTCCTCGACTGAGGATTTCCCCGACTGAGGATTTCCTCGACTGAGGATTTCCTCGACTGAGGATTTCCTCGACTGAGGATTTCCTCGACTGAGGATTTCCTCGACTGAGGATTTCCTCGACTGAGGATTTCCTCGACTGAGGATTTCCTCGACTGAGGATTTCCTCGACTGAGGATTTCCCCGACTGAGGATTTCCTCGACTGAGGATTTCCCCGACTGAGGATTTCCTCGACTGAGGATTTCCTCGACTGAGGATTTCCCCGACTGAGGATTTCCTCGACTGAGGATTTCCTCGACTGAGGATTTCCTCGACTGAGGATTTCCTCGACTGAGGATTTCCTCGACTGAGGATTTCCTCGACTGAGGATTTCCTCGACTGAGGATTTCCTCGACTGAGGATTTCCCCGACTGAGGATTTCCTCGACTGAGGATTTTCTCGACTGAGGATTTCCTCGACTGAGGATTTCCCCGACTGAGGATTTCCTCGAGTGAGGATTTCCTCGACTGAGGATTTTCTCGACTGAGGATTTCCTCGACTGAGGATTTCCCCGACTGAGGATTTCCTCGACTGAGGATTTCCCCGACTGAGGATTTCCTCGAGTGAGGATTTCCTCGACTGAGGATTTCCTCGACTGAGGATTTCCTCGACTGTGGATTTCCTCGACTGAGGATTTCCTCGACTGAGGATTTCCCCGACTGAGGATTTCCTCGACTGAGGATTTCCTCGACTGAGGATTTCCCCGACTGAGGATTTCCTCGACTGAGGATTTCCTCGACTGAGGATTTCCTCGACTGAGGATTTCCTCGACTGAGGATTTCCTCGACTGAGGATTTCCTCGACTGAGGATTTCCTCGACTGAGGATTTCCTCGACTGAGGATTTCCCCGACTGAGGATTTCCTCGACTGAGGATTTCCTCGACTGAGGATTTCCTCGACTGAGGATTTCCTCGACTGAGGATTTCCTCGACTGAGGATTTCCTCGACTGAGGATTTCCTCGACTGAGGATTTCCTCGACTGAGGATTTCCTCGACTGAGGATTTCCTCGACTGAGGATTTCCTCGACTGTGGATTTCCTCGACTGAGGATTTCCTCGACTGAGGATTTCCTCGACTGAGGATTTCCTCGACTGAGGATTTCCTCGGTTGAGGATTTCCTCAACTGAGGATTTCTGCGACGCCGAAATCTGGACTTTTTTTTTCAAAAAATTTCGAGATATCGAATTAAAACCTCCGCCATTGTTTTCAAGTGGCATGTTCTCTAACCGATCTCATCAACGAAAAAAATTCTAAAAATTTTTTTTGAAAAAAAACCCACTTTCGTCAAAAAAATGTACCCCCTTCTCGTTTTTCCACTTTCAGAATGGTCAAATTTTTTTTTTTTTTTTTTTTTCGAGATATCGAATTTTTAGCATCGCTATTGGCTTTAGGTGACCCATTTACGCATAGTCTTAAAACAGACGCACGCATTAATACACTGTGTATGTCGGATATTTGATATCCAAAATGAAGTTTCAAATGCCAATCAGCATATTCTAACCTTATCCGCCACGTGAATCTTACGCAGATTATTTGCCAGGGTCAATAAATGTCAAAGTGACATTTTGACAGGTGACAGGTTTGTCACCTGTCAAAATTGTAAATCAAGCGTTCATTGGGAACCACTGGAATCCAAATCGAGCGCCCAGTGGGAATCCATCGATGACCTTAGAAATTTCTTATATATAATTGTTTGTTTCAATATTTATTATATTATTATCATTGGCGGATCGACGAACGACAATTTTTTTTGTCTCAAATATGACTTTTAATTAGTATAATTTAATTAAAGAGTGCCGTTCTGGCATTGAAAAAAAAAAAAAAAAAAAAAAAAAAAAAAAAAACACATTTCTCATAGTTTTATCATCGTTAGCGCATTTTCATTTAATTAAAAATTTGTTTCTCTCAACTTTTAATTAATACAATTTAATGAGAAAAAAAAGTGATATATGTGTGCTGTTCTGCGATTGAAAAAAAAAAAAAAAAAAAAAAAAACACACACAGTCCTCACAGTCCCATCGTCGTTTGAACATTCCCATTTAATTGAACATTTCTTTGTCTCAAATATGACTTTCAATTAATACAATTTAATTGAAGAGTGACATATGTGTGCCGTTCTGGAATTGAAAAAAAAAAAAAAAAAAAAAAACACGCACATTTCTCACAGTCCCATCGTCGTTTGAGCGTTTGCATTTGATGCAATATTTTGCGGTGGATACGATAGTACAATAGGACAGCGAATAAAAACTGGAGCGTCCAATCGAATAGCGCGAAGCATTCGCAATAATAGCGAGAGAACGTTGTTTCAATCGTTCGGCAAGAAGATAAGACCGACGATGAATCTAGGTCCTCGAACTCCCGTCGGCGTCGGGCTGCAAGCGACGGGAACGCTCATAGCGAAAACGCGTAAACAACGCCAGTGTATTACATAACGCACTGTAACGTGAGCGAATAATATTTAACTCTCGGTAGGGCGTAAAAACCCAAGGTACACGGGAGAAAACTAGCGGAGAGCGGGGCAAAATGGCACAGCGGGGCAAAACGGAACCGTGAGAAAACAACAACAAAAAAAAATGGCAATTTTCCAATAACTTTCGGATGGTGACGATAGTGCATCTAAATTAATTGTAAATAATGAATTATAGATAATGGATCGAATTAATTATAATTAATTCCAAATGAATGAATTGCAATTAATTTCAAATGAATTAATTGCAATTAATTTCGAATGAATTAATTGCAATTAATTTCAAATGAATTAATTACAATTAATTTCAAATTAATTAATTACAATTAATTCCAAATGAATTAATTATAATAGAATAAAATGGGGCATCCAAAAGATATTAGAAGATTGAGTTTTGTCATTTTGCCCCGGTCCCTCCTAAATAACTGACTATTTAAGGTAGTCATTGAGAATAGCGTTCACTTCGCATAAGCTTCAGAGAAATGTGAGGGAATTGCAAACACTTCTGGATAGTATAAAAATCTGAATAAAATCGAGCGTATTAAAATGTGCTGCAAAAAGCTTAATTTTGCATAGTAACGATTCAAAAATGTTACTGACAAATCGGTGAAAAATAAAATCGTTCGATAAATCTCTCGACAACCTAACTTTTCTTTTTTGTCGAGAATTGCCCTATTTTCTTGGAGATTGTTAAGTATAGTGTTTCGCGCCACCTTAAACATTCGTCACACGTACATTCCCAGCGCAAAAGTTTAATGCGATCAAAATTTCAGTACTTCCCGACATACCAAAAATCCGATAAAAAAAATCAGCCGCGTTGTGCATGTCAAGACCTTTGATTTTTCACAATAATAATGCCAAAAAGTTACTAACGAATGATACGAAAAAATTACTTCCTTAAAAAAAAAAAAATTCGGACAACTTTTTATTTTCATATTTTAAACAAGTTCCTTGATTTTTTTTAGAACGCACATGAATTTTTTCAGAATTTTTTATCATTTAAAAAAAAAAAAAAAAAAAAAAAAAAAAAAATGTGACGGCCTTTAAAAAAAAGTCAAAAACAGAAAATTCAAGAATGACAACAAAAAATTCTGAAAAAATATACGTGAGTTCTAAAAAAATCATTGAACGTATTTGAAGAGAGGAAAAAAATAATTTTTTTTTTTTCTATCAATTTGTCAATAACTTTTTTTACACTATTATTATTACGCAAAATGAATGTTGTCGGCACCTCTCTGATTACAGTTGATTTTTCATTCAGATTTTCAATATCATTCGGAAGTGTTCGAATTCTCACTGAATCTCACTTTTCGCTGGGAATGTACGTGCGAAGGATCCTTAAATCAAGCATTTCTCTGTCCGTAGAGAGAAACGACGCTCGACCTTGTCCCGTGACGTCGCGGGCCGTCTAGACGGGAGCAACATCGCACACCACCGCAAGATTGCTTTGAATGGTCGCAGGTTCCCATCTTTCCTCCCCCCCCCCCGCACCGCCCCCCTTTCGACATGCCCGAAAATTCCCCGAACAACATTGACGCAGTGAAACCTGCGCCAATGCGCTCCCCGCCTACTCGATTAAATCCGAGAAGAATAAAAAATAAAAATACACGGAGAGGACTCGGAAAGACGACACGACGGGGCCAAATCGTAAATGCGGTGACGGCGTTAGAGGGACGAATCGTTGAACGTTCTAATGCGGGTCGATCGGCCTGAGAAGCTTATCCGATTCGACGTTATTACGATAGATAGATAAGGGATTTATTGTACAGCAGAACGCGAGGTCTTCTGTAAATCGCTTTGTACTCAAAGTACTTGGAGTGCTCGGTACTTTAAGTACTTTACCAACACTTCGACCGATGCTCGCTAGGACGATTCCAATATATTTAGCACGACACTCGACAATCGGGAACGATAGAGAAGGGAAGAAAACCAAAAAAAAAAAAAAAAAAGTGTACTCAACAGAAAGGAAATTCAAAGGTCTCGCAAATGATTCCGTTATATCTTACAGAATAACCGAAAGATCAGAGACTATAGCGAAATTGAGATTTTTATAGAGTAAACTAAAGTCCCGAAAACGATTGCGTTATATTTTACCGAACAGCGGACAATCAGATGCGATAGAGAAATTAAAAAAGAAACAAAAAAAAAAGTGCGCCACAAAAAGTGAACTAAAAAAACAGGAACCAGTAGAGTTAAAAAACGATTCCGTTATATTTCACAGAATACCGGACAATCGGAGACCACAGCGAAATTGAGAGAAAAAGAGTGTAGTCGAAAAAACAAAGTGAACTAAAATCGTTGAGAACGACAGCGTTATATTTTATAGAATATACTGAACGATCGGAGCCGATAGTGAAATTAAGAAGAGCAAGAAAAAACAAAAAAAAAAAATGAACTGAAGCTCTTGAAAATTAGTCCGACATATCTAACAGAATACTGGACAATCAGGGGCGATAGCGTAAATTAAGAAGAAACAAAAACAAAAGAAACTTCAATCATTCTACAGACTGCAGTTTCGAGCGGCGAAAGGGTTAATTTCAAGTTCACCGAAGGAGAGCAAAAAGACAAAAAAAAAAAGAAAAAAAAAAAGTGGTATTTATTGAGCGAAGAAGAGCGCAGCGTTGCGTTACGTCGAAACGATTGAGGCCAAGTTATGGCTGGTTAGTGACGGAGAGATTGTAGCGAGGATGGGCCGAGCGGCAGAGCAGGGACCGTTCGAGTTTAGTTCGGGCGGACCTTGAGGCCGGTTTGGAGGATGTCGGGGGGGGGGGTCTTCAAATTGAAGCACAATCGATTTAACGAGGCGAATCAGAGGAACGAAAGCGAGAGCAGGGCCAAGGGCGGATCTCTTAACTTCTATTCACCTGCACGCCACAGAGAATTGGAGAGAGAAAAAAAAAAAAAAAAAAAAGAAAAAGAAAACACGCCGATCGGCCGTCAAAGGTCAAAGCCACAATGTCGCGTCCGTAATTGAGACCAGCGCGCAACGGCATCACAGGACCCCTCCTCTTGCGATATGCGTGCGGACGGCGTGCGCTCTTACACTAACCGGGGACGGACTATCTTCGAACTTAACAGCGGCGAACGTGCCCCGGACTCGAATCGCCGGTGAGGACGGGAGACGGGAGAGGATCCGGCGAGACGCTCAGATCGGGATGCAAGGCCGCGACCGTGTCCCGTCCAATCGAAGATCCCTTGTTTCTTCCTTTTTTTTTTTTTTTTTTTCACCATACCGAGTTGTTATATTATTGTCGCTAGACTGCGCCACAACTAATCAATTTACTGAAGAATCGCCCGTTCGCCAGACAGCGAACACATTATTATTATTGTTTTTGTTGTTATAATTATTATTATCATTACTATCTTTTACCTGAAATTTACAAACTCTTTAATTGAGAATAATGATTTTCCTGTAAAATTGCAACGCACATGTGTCAGAAGTTTCAGAAACAGTTTATGCATAAAAAAAAACTTCTTGTACCTTTCATTAATTTTCAAACAAATTTTTTGAGTTATTATTATTATTATTATTATTATTATTATTATTATTATTATTATTATTTAGCTTTAAAAGCGCAGATCTGAAAAAATTGTCCACCTCTCGTTTCGGACTGACTTGAAGCGATTGAAGCGACGAGCGAAATTAACCGGAAGTTCAATCCATCGGAGGGATAATAATTAGTTCGAATTTGAGCGAAAGGAGCGTCGAAGCTGCTGGAAACGATTAACCCTCGCGGAAGCTGATTACGATCAACGAGATTATTGCCCGAGGCGATTTTCGGTGGCTGCGAAAGCGTCGGACGGAAGTTGGACCGTTCGGACGGCAGGAACAGCGCGTCGTGCGCAAAGGCCGCCTCGGCCGGGCGACGGGAGGACAGGGGGAAGTCAACAACCAGAGGCAACGTCCGTTCGCAATGCGAATGACAATTATTCGCTCTGGGGAAACTCTAACGGCGTGGGTTATATCGGTCGAGTCGTCTCGCATAAGCAGACACACAACAGAGCGCATTTATTTCCATAGTCCCTATAATGAAATACCGGCTCCCAGACTCCACTCGTTTCCGCAAACACGAGCGTGGGATCGCCCGCGACTTCCGACACGAACCGGAAGTCATCCGGAGGATGACTTCTGCACGTCGCTAACTTTTTAACTCGGTTTTAACTCGGTTAGAATTTTTTCTTTTTTTTTTTTTTTTTTAATCTTATTTTAAATCAACTATGACTCTGTTGTGAAAAGATAATGGGAGATTTGAGAGTTGAAAACGTTTTCAGACAACGCAATTTTAATCCTTCGATAGTCAATTTTATTTTATCGCAAAATTCGCGTCTGATCGAAACAAAAAAAAATCAAAAATAACATTTTTTTGTCACAGGAACTAAATATTTAAATATTTTCATTCTCTTCGATTTTAACGAATCACAATTTTTTAACGTAGAAAATTGACTAAACATTTCTTTGAATAATTTAAGATGACTTAACGCTGTCGTCAAAAAAAAAAAAAAAAATGAGACGTTCAAGAATCGAATTTTTCGACACGGCGACGAAAACGATGCATTCTTTAAATATCATATTTTTCTTCAATGTTAATAACAAAAGGAGTTACGAACTAAAAAAAAAAAAAAACACATTTTTTAATCATTTTAAATCACTCAACACTGTCGATAAAAAAAAAAAAATGAGAAACTCCAGAATCGGAAATATTATCCGGTCAAAATTTTATCAGACGCGAGATTCGCGTCTAATAAAAAAAAAGAAGAAAAAATCAAAAATAAAATGTTCGTCACAGGAACGAAAATGATTAATTTTTAAAAATATTTCCCTTTTCTTCAATTCAATTTGGTTTTTTTTTTTTTCGTTCAACCAACAAAAAGTTACAAACTTGACGATTTTTTGTTTCTCTCTTCTATCGCAGTCGTCGTATTACAGATATTTTGTATCTCCTTTTTCCTCAATTCAATCAATTCAATTTGGTTGTTTTTTTTTTTTTTGTTGTTTTTAACCAACACAAAGTTACGAACTTGACGATTTTTTTTTTTTTTTCTCTCTCTTCTATCGCAGTCGTCGTATTACAGATAGTTTGTATCTCGCAGTAGGAAGCCGACGGATCGAAGGAGTACAAAAATAACATTCCCCTAGAGCAAGACTCGCGTGTCCGCGCGAATAAGTAGTATGATGAACCTGCGGTTGGAATATAAGCGTTGCGTGGAGTAGTAAAAACAGCATCGCCGCGACTAGTAACCCAGACTTTAGTATTCTTTCGACGTCGTCTCGCGTACGAGACTTCCTCATTCCATAGCTCAGCCGAGCAGTAACATCAGCAGCGGCGGCCAGTCGTAGTTCTAACTATTGCGAAGCTTTCTTCTGCCCTCTCTCGTTGTCTTTCTTATTCTTTCATTTCTTTTTTTTTTTTTTATTTTTTTATTTTTTCCTTGTGCCACTGCTTCCCTCGCCGTTCTGCTTCGTTGACTACCGCTTCCCCGGCCAATCGCGTCTCGTCACGCGGACGTGTGATTTTTCGTATCCCAGCACGTACGCCACGACCCGGCATATGAAAAACCCTTTCACGAGATTTATTTCACAATTTTTTTTTTTTTCCATCTTCACCTTCGCACATAAACTTCCGCTTCCTTCTCCTTTCGTCGAGTTTTACTAACGAGGTTCGTCAAACTTTAACCCGTTTTTGGGACGGGGGAGCGAGTCATCAATTCCTAAAGAGTTGGAGACTTTAAGGGTCGAATTTTAATTTAATTTGACATTAGTTTGAACTTGAGATCGAACTTGACATCAAAGTTTGGCACAGAATTCATTGCGTACTCGAGATCTATCTTAAGTTCGAACTTATGATCGTACATTAGTTGTGAAAATTATTTCGCGTTTAAATTTGATCTTAACTTTGAACTTGAGTGTAATCTTAACTTTGAACTTGAGTTTGATCTTGAGTTTGATCTAGAGTTTGATCTGGAGTTTGATCTTGAGATTGATCTTGAGTTTGATCTTGAGATTAATCTTGAGATTGATCTTGAGACTGATCTTGAGATTGATCTTGAGATTTATCTAGAGTTTGATCTTGGGTTTGATCTTGAGTTTGATCTTGAGTTTGATCTTGAGTTTGATCTTGAGTTTGATCTTGAGTTTTATCTAGAGTTTGATCTTGAGTTTGATCTTGAGTTTGATCTTGAGTTTGATCTAGAGTTTGATCTAGAGTTCGATCTAGAGTTCGATCTAGAGTTCGATCTAGAGTTCGATCTTGAGATTGATCATGAGATTGATCTTGAGATTGATCTAGAGTTTGATCTAGAGTTTGATCTAGAGTTTGATCTAGAGTTTGATCTAGAGTTTGATCTAGAGTTTGATCTAGAGTTTGATCTAGAGTTTGATCTAGAGTTTGATCTAGAGTTTGATCTAGAGTTTGATCTAGAGTTTGATCTAGAGTTTGATCTTGAGTTTGATCTTGAGTTTGATCTTGAGTTTGATCTTGAGTGTGATCTTGAGTTTGATCTTGAGTTTGATCTTAAGTTCGAACTTAAGATAGGTCTTAAGATCGCAATGAAGTTCGGACCAATCTTCTATTTTAAGTTCGATCTCACGAGCGACTTTAAGTTCAAACTAACGTCTCAAAAATTCGATCCTAAGATAACGCATAAAGCATTTAATAATTAAGATAACGCGTTTATCGAATGCGATTTCAGTAGATGTTCATTTTCGCCTTTAAAATAAATTAAGCTTGACCTTTCAGCCAAACGTTGTGAAAACTAAACAGAAATGTTTTTTTTCTCTCTCTCTCCCTCTCTCAATACTTTATCGGCGATCGTGAACAGTTTGCCGCAACAGTATCCTAACATCCGTGTGCACGAGGAAATCGTGACGAATAAATGTGGTTAAAAAAAAAAAAAAAATGACAAAAAAGTGAAAAAGGTCATTGTCATAGAACGGATAGATAGACGGCGCCAGAAGGTTTGTTCGGGCTCCCGTCGATCTCATACCCTGGGGGTGCACCGTCTCCAACGCCTGACATTATTATCCGCGTTTACCGATCGCGCGCGCGCGCGCGTGTGTGTGTGTGTGTGTGTGTGTGTGTGTGTATGCGCGCGCGCATGTGTGCTTGTCGATCTTTCAACGAGTCTCAATCCCAGCGAGCATTGCCACATGACATTCACGAATAACATGCACGATGTGCTTTATTGCGACATCGAATTTGTATATTATACATGATGCCCAAAGACCTTCATTTGCCGTAAGATAAAAGAGTGTATAGAAAAAAACAAAAACATAATAAAGACGCTAGTAACGTGAAATAATCGAAAGGTTGGAATTATATATTTTTTGTCAGAACGCTTTGCATATACTTCGCAATGAATAGCATACTGCAAGGAAATTAATTTGCTGTTGCTACTTGCTATTTGGTCCTGCTACTTGGTCCTGCGATTTGGTCCTGCGATTTGGTCCTGCTATTTGGTCCTGCTATTTGGTCCTGCTACTTGGTCCTGCTATTTGGTCCTGCGATTTGGTCCTGCGATTTGGTCCTGCGATTTGGTCCTGCGATTTGGTCCTGCTATTTGGTCCTGCGATTTGGTCCTGCGATTTGGTCCTGCTATTTGGTCCTGCGATTTGGTCCTGCTATTTGGTCCTGCTATTTGGTCCTGCTATTTGGTCCTGCTATTTGGTCTCGCTGTTTGCCCTTGCTGTTTGCTATGTGCTATCTGCTATCTGCTATTTGCTATCTGTTATCTACCTTCTGCCATTCGCCACTTGCCACTTGCCACTTGCCACTTGCCACTTGCCACTTGCCACTTGCCATTGCTATTGCTATTGCTATTGCTATTGCTAACTTAAAATCAATTGTCTTCGCACACCGATGTCCAGTCGATGGTTTGAAGCGCAAATCCAAGGATAAACCGTGCGGCTAGAACATTGATAAAAGGGACTGCGCGTGCGAAAAAGAAATCGGCGAGCCCACGAAGATACATGAAACGTTGAGGTTTTGGCCCAAGGCGGGAATAGTCATTTCGCTATTCTCGTCGTCGACGTGTCCAGGCAGGCGTATAGTTCGCGTTAATGGGAAAACTGGGCAATCGCCAGGGAGCTTCGGGCTAGAGACCGTAGCGGTGGACCTCGCGACGCGGAATATCAATAGATCGGTTCGTACGAAAAAAAAAAAAAAAAAAAAAAAAAAAAGTAATGACTGCTAAACGAGAGACAGAGAAAGAGACAAATTCTACGCTCATCCGTTCCTTCACTCGTCGGTTAGTTCGTATGCGACAGTCGTTTGTTGCACGTACTTACTTGCGATGTGAATTACTATACGTCACTCCACACACTCGCGAGAGATATCGGGCGCGAGGCCACCGGTGCATTGTCATCTTCCCACACACGTGCGATTCTCTCGGATAGACGGTACGGCTTTGAGATACCAGTTTGACATTTCGTATCGAGTTTTTCGCATTTGAGTAATTGAGTAAAATTAATGTACACTGCAAAAAAAAATAAAAAATAAAAAATGTAAATTCAATGTACCGACATTGGAAGCCTTTATGCATAATTAAGCATATTAAATTTAATGTACAAACGTTCGGTAAGATTAAATTACTCTTTAAGTAATTTTAAAATACTTAAAAATCACTACTCTCTTTTATTATTACTTTTACCATTAAACTTTTATTACTGCATGGCTTTTTTTTTGACCCTACATTAATTTCACATAACATTTGTTTATTAAATTTAATATAGCAGTTTATGCATAAAAGCTTCCAATACCGTTGCATTGATTTTCATGCCGATATTTTTTACAGTGTACAAAGCAATTTAAATTGTCCCTCCGAAAAGACAAACGTTCGGTAAGATTAAATTACTTTTTAAGTAATTTTAAAATACTTAAAAATCACTACTCTTTTTTATTATTACTTTTACCATTAAATTTTTATTACTGCATGGCTTTTTTTTTACCCTAAATTAATTTCACATAACATTTGTTTATTAAATTTAATATAGCAGTTTATGCATAAAAGCTTCCAATACCGTTGCATTGATTTTCATGCCGATATTTTTTACAGTGTACAAAGCAATTTAAATTGTCCCTCCGAAAAGACTCCTTCGGTGCCTTTTTAGAGCGATCTTAAAAAAAAAAAAAAAAAAAACAAACGCGCTCTAATTTCGAGGATAGTCGCTTTTCGTTTGTTTTCTTTTTTTTAACTGATAAGCTTCATTGGTGAGCCTAGCCGTAGTGTTAAAAAATATATAGAACTCTGTCTATCGAGGTCTGAATAATCGATTATTCGAATGAGTTGAAAAAAAAAAAAAAAAAAAAAAAAATTGTCAGCTTTAGAGAACTCGATGCGCTTTCCCATTCGTCGTGGACGGGAGTTACGCGGCCGCGCGAAATATACGATAGGCGGCGCGCTTAGAATCCTAATGCCTCGACCGGTATATCTGTGCCACTGTGCGAGTCGAATTGCAATCGCGGGCGAGAATCGATCGTTTCCTCGTTGACGAAATATTCGTGGATTTCAATGAGCTCAAAAAAAAAAATAAATAAATAAATCTTAAAAAAAATGTCTCCAAAGCGCTCGAGCAACGAGCGGCAGTTTAATAAAGACCCGAAATAAACTCTCAGCCTCAGCAACGGAAAAAGAGAGCAAAGAACGAAGCATTGAAAAACAATAAAACAAGCTCATCCACCGTTTCCGAAAGGGAACGAAGCATCGCGTCGTAAAAGCGGGCGAGAATCGATCGTCCACTCATTGACGAAATATTCTTGTATTTTAATGAGTTTAAAAAAATAAGCCTTCAACAAAAAATAAAATAAACCAAACCTGAAAAAAAAAGAACTAGCGAAGTATTGAAAAACAATAAAACAAGCTCATCCATCCTTTCCGAAAGGGAATTTTAATAAGTTTATAAAAATAACCCGTAAACAAAAAAAAATAAATAAATAAAAACACAAACCTTAAAAAAAAAAAAAATGTTTCCAAAGCGCTCGAGCAACGAGCGGCAGTTTAAAAAAGACCCGCGACAAACTGAACCATCATCAAAGAGAAAAAAAAAAAAAAAAAAAAAATAAAAAAAAAAAAAATAAAGAACTAGCCAAGTATTGAAAAATAATAAAAGAAGCTCATCCAACGTTTCCGGAAGGGAAAGAAGCCTCGCCTCGTAAAAGCTCAAACTGCTGGTGAGTTAACGATGGCAGAAAGGAGGCGAGAGGGGGGGGAAGGTTTCTAGCGAACGACGAAGAAAAGGGGGGAGGGGGGGGGAGGTGAAGAAGAGAAGCCGACGGGAACGTCGTCCGGCCGGAGTGTATACAGAGCCACAGCCAGTAGAATCTAGAAGGTTAACAAAATCAATACCGGTGGGTGGCTGGGCTGTACGGCACGCTGGGGGCTAGGTCGGCCACTGACCTTTATCCAGGCCAACTGCATCATCCCCATTTCGAAACGCGGCACTGCTCGCTCCCTCCCCCCCCCCACCTTCCCTCCGCCGCCCCTCTCGCTGCTGGCTCACTGCCGGTCTATTTTCACCGACGATTTTCGACGAATCGGCCGACGAGATAGAGAGGAAAACGGCAACACGACGAATACACATGCGAACGGACTCGAGTTTGAGACACCGTGCAAACTCTGTGACAACTAAACGCTCAACGCTCGATCTTTCCAGGATTCGGTGAATCGGCGCCGACGAGATTCCCGGGTGAGAACGAAAGGTCCTCGCTGAGGCTTTGATGCGCCACTCGTTATTTATATAATGAATTATTTTTCCATTATAATAATGAATTATTTTTGCGAAATAATAATGAAGTATTTTTGCAAAACAATAATGAATTATTTTTGCATTATAATAATGAATTATTTTTGCAAAATAATAATCTATTATTTTTGAAAAATAATGATTAATTATTTTTGCAAAATAATGATTTATTATTTCTGCAAAACAACAATTTATTGTTGTTGTAAAATACCAATTTATCATTTTTCAAAAAGTATTATCGTCTAGTGAAAAAAAAATAAAATTGTCGAAAAATTATGGTGGATGTTTTTTTTTTGCTCGTTTCAACAGAAATGTTGATTATTACAAAAGTATTTTTGTAATTTCGGATAAATTGAAATTATCGTGGATAACAAAAACGTGAATTTCTGAGTATTGTTTACTTGGTGTGAAATATTGAAGACGGTTTCTTTTTTTCTTAATTATCACGTTCGGATAACGGCGGGATTGCATACATGCGTTGTTGATTAACAATGCTTGCCTGCACGCCCGAGTATTCGAGGAATAATATTTGAGAATTTGTTTGTTTGCTTAAACTGCTGGCAGTGTATTCTTCGGTGAATTCGCAAAATCGATACAGCACCAGGAGCAACAGCAGCAGCTCGCGAGAGTTCAAACCAGGGTCAACCTGGGCCAAGTGCGATCTAGGCCGCGGAGAGGTCGTCGGTAGCAGAGAGGCGTCCGAATATAAAAGATGAATTCAGTACCAACGGAGTAAAGAAAAAAAAAAAAAAAAAATACATTAAGCGCACAATGGACCAGAACGCATTGCGAGTAGCAGACGAAATGCTAAATTGTATAAAAAGATTAACTCGGTACGAAAAATGTAAAAAAAAAAATACATTAAGCAAACAATGAACCAAACACATTGTGTGCGGTGGACAAAACAATAAGTTACACAAAAGATTAATTCAGTGCCAACAGACTAAGTGAAAATTCATTAAGCACGCAATGGACCAAATCTCATTGCGAGGCGTAGACAAAATGCTAAATTATATAAAAGATTAATTTAGTACTATAAGAGTAAAAAAAAAAATTCATTAACCACACAACGAGCCAAAACACATTGTGAGTGGTAGACAAAACAATAAATTATGTAACAGGTGAATTTAATAGTAAAAACGAAAAAAAAGTACATTAAGCACGCAATGGAACAAAACACTTTGCGAATAGTAGACAAAAGGCTAAATTACATCAAGGATGAAGTCAGCACGAAACGATTTTAAAAAATACATCAAGCATGCTATGGACCAAAACACTTTGCGTATAGTAGACAAAATGCTAAAGTATATAAGAAATTAATTCAGTACAAAAATACTGAAAAAAATAGATTAAGTACAACAATGAACCAAAACACATTGCGAGTGGTAGACAAAATGCTAAATCATGTAAAAGATGAATTCAGTACAAAAAGACTGAAAAAAAATAGATTAAGTACAACAACGAACCAAAACACATTGCGAGTGGTAGACAAAATGCTAAATCATATGAAAGATGAATTCAGTACAAAAAGACTGAAAAAAATAGATTAAGTACAACAATGAACCAAAACAGATTGCGAGTGGTAGACAAAATGCTAAATCATATAAAAGATGAATTCAGTACAGAAAGACTGAAAAAAATAGATTAAGTACAACAATGAACCAAAACAGATTGCGAGTGGTAGACAAAATGCTAAATCATATAAAAGATGAATTCAGTACAGAAAGACTGAAAAAAATAGATTGAGTACAACAATGAACCAAAATAGATTGCGAGTGGTAGACAAAATGCTAAATCATATGAAAGATGAATTTAGTACAAAAAGACATAAAAAAAAATATATTGAGTACAACAATGAAGCAAAACACATGGCGAGTGGTAGACAAAATGTTAAATCATATGAAAGATGAATTCAGTACGAAACGATTTAAAAAAATACATCAAACATGCTATGGACCAAAACATATTGCAAGTAGTAGACAAAATGCTAAAGTATATAAAAATATGAATTCAGTACAAAAATACTGAAAAAAATAGATTAAGCATACAACAATGAACCAAAACACATTGCGAGTGGTAGACAAAATGCTAAATCATATTTAAGATGAATTCAGTACAAAAAGACAGGAAAAAAAAATAGAATTAAGTACACGATGGAGCAAAACACGTTTCGAGTCGTACACCGTAAACAAAAAATTTAATTTACTGCAACGGACTGGGATTTTCGTTGAAAAACTGGTACATTAAATGTGATGTACAATTGTGATGAAAAATGAACATACTTTTATTACTAAAATTAAATTCAATTATAACAAATAAAGTATTCCCATTGTTTTTAATACACTGAACATTTTCCATCACGACTGTACACGAACTTTAAAATACGAGTTTTCGCATACAAACTTTCAGTCGTGTGCATTAAATTTTGTACGAATTTTTTCTTTACAGTGTAGACGAAATGCTAAATTATATAAACGATGAATTCAGTATCCGAAAAAAAAAATACATTAAGCACACAATGGAACGAAACACATTTCGAGTAGTTGACAAAACGGTGAATTATACAGAGCACATTATCGACGCGAAAAAGTCTCGCCACTTTCGCGGAACGAATTTGGCTTGGGAAACGTTAGTTTTCCAGCGAATTCTGAATTTGTGTACCGTGCAGTTCGCAGTCGCCGAAGCGAACGACACGCCGGTCGTCCGGCCGTTGAGCGAATGCTGCAAATGCCGGATGACGAACGCCACGACGGTTGAAAATGTCTTCCCGGAACGAGATTGAATCGAAATTAGAATTATTGCACGAGGGAAGAAGGAACAAGCGCTGACTCGACGAACTCTGCATGAAAGCCACAGTTTTACGTATTTAACGAGAAATTTAATGCGAAAAAGAAATCTTAATTTTCCAGTCAAAGACGAACACAGAAATAAGAAACAATTAATGTCTCGATAATCTTTTTTTTATAGAAAATTGATCGTTTACGACAAACTTCTCGTTAATGAAATTATTCAGCGAGAAAAATAAATATCGGATGACAGTAAAATCAAAGTGCAATAATCAAGTGAAATTCAATTATAAGGTGAGTAAAAGTAACTTATAAAGTGAAATAAATAAATAAATTATGAGTTGAGTAAAAATAAGTTGTAAATTGAATTTTATAATTCAATTTATAAGTTATTTTTACTAAGCTCATAATTCACTTTATAACTTATTTTTTACTAAACTCATAATTCGCTTTATAACTTATTTTTACTCAACGCATAATTCACTTTATGACTTATTTTTACTCGACCAATTATGTAGAACAATCATAAATTATAAATGAAGTTATAAGTTGAATGACGATAATGAAGCGCGAAATATTTTTTTTTGGATTCCCGCGAATTGTTCCTGAGTGGTTGGCATTTTTTGTTTTTTTCCGAGTACGCGAGGAATAGCACAAATTCTATTATTTTACACAGTAAGATTAAAAACACGATAGGAAGCGTAAATTTTGCGAAGCCGAGTGTAACGAACCGCGAAGACAGTTAACGATGTCTCGAAACAAAAAAAAAATTCCTCACCGAGAGAAACAAATCCTGGATAATTAAAAAGTTCGCTGGTGCGAATTTGGATCCAGGCTAGACTGTAAAAAAAAAAAAATTTGTTTGAAAATTACTGAACAGTATTGGAAGCTTTTTTGCACGAACTGCTTTTGAAATTTCAAATACATATGCGTCGCAATTTTACAGTAAAATTAGTATTTTATTATAGAAATTTTTATAAATATCAGACGAAAGATTTGTAATCTTAATATATCGTATTGTAATTTTACAGTAAAAGTACATTAATGTTCAATTAATGTAAATAATTTAAGGGAAATTTCAATTTCCCGTAAATTAATTTTACAATTTTTTTTTTTTTTTTTTTTTTTTTTTTTTACAGTGTAGAGATGATTTAGTTTCGCCGACGGATAGACGGAACATTGGCCTCGGAGACGCCACGAGCGAGGTTTAGATTCTCGCCAGTTTAGATCATTTGTCTTCATCGTTAGCCTCGTTTCTTTTTCATTCGATTCATTAACGACGCTAGAAGTAGTTTTACACAGTACGTTATTTGGGTTACACACTTGTGCAAGTTTACAGTTTTCAAACGAAACTTCGTTCGCGCTAACGGACATTGCACACGACGAATTTACTCGGAATTTCTTATCTGAGTTATCAATGTCTGAGGGTTTCAAACGTTTATGTCATCCTTATTCTTGAGCATCCTTCCTTCACTCGGTCGACGATAACCCTTCGAATGCACGCTTGCATAGCGAATCATTAATTGCACATGGGGTCAGTGTGACCCCAAACGCTCATCCATCCCCCTTTTTTTGTAAACATTTCTCATAGGTCTTTGTAGCTTTTGTAACTTACTCAACGTATTACTCAATTCGGAAAGGGAGAGATTGACAATGGAGAGATTGAAAATTGAGAGATTGAAAGTGGAGAAATTAAAAGTGGAGAAATTGAAAGTGGAGAAATTGAAAATTGAGAGATTGAAAGTGGAGAAATTAAAAGTGGAGAAATTGAAAGTGGAGAAATTAAAAGTGGAGAAATTCAAAATGAAGAAATTGAAAGTGGAGAAATTGAAAGTGGAGAAATTGAAAATGAAGAAATTGAAAGTGGAGAAATTGAAAGTGGAGAAATTGAAAGTGGAGAAATTGAAAATGAAGTAATTGAAAGTGGAGAAATTGCAAATGGAGAAATTGAAAATGGAGAAATTGAAAATGAAGAAATTGAAAGTGGAGAAATTGAAAATGGAGAGATTGACAATGAAGAGATTGACAATGGAGAGATTGAAAATGGAGAAATTGAAAATGGAGAGATTGACAATGAAGAGATTGACAATGGAGAGATTGAAAATGGAGAAATTGAAAATGGAGAGATTGACAATGAAGAGATTGACAATGGAGAGATTGAAAATTGAGAGATTGAAAATTGAGAGATTGAAAATTGAGAGATTGAAAATTGAGAGATTGAAAATTAAGAGATTGAAAATTGAGAGATTGAAAATTCAGAGATTGAAAATTGAGAGATTGAAAATTGAGAGATTGAAAATGGAGAGATTGAAAATTGAGAGATTGAAAATGGAGAGATTGAAAATTGAGAGATTGAAAATGGAGAGATTGAAAATTGAGAGATTGAAAATTGCGACATTGAAAATTGAGAGATTGAAAATGGAGAAATTGAAAATTGAGAGATTGAGAAAGTGAAAAATTGAGTGATTGCAAATTGAGACATTGAGAAAGTGAAAATTGAGAGATTTAGAAAGTGAAAATTTGAAGAATTGAACACTTTCAGCGTATTTTTCTCGACCAGCAAACGCAAAACTTCATAAAGATCGAAGAGAAGAAGCAACTTATAGTGAGGATATATCCTTAAGTACGCGAAAGTATCGCGAGCTTGAGGTGCGTATGTCATCCCCGTTCTCGAATATCCTTCCCGGACTCCGTCGCTATCGAAATGCGAAAGTGTCACGAACGCGGAAGCAAAAAAGAAGTGATCGTCGCAGAACGACGTGGTGGAAAGTTGTCCCGGCACTCGAGCGATCGCTGGTATTCGATTAAAAAAAAAAGCTGAAAGTCCGTCCGCGAAGCGGCTGCACGATAAGAGAAAGAAAAGAAAAAGAAAAAAAAAGAAAATGAAAAAAATAATGATATTCGTTTGGGCAAAGTCCAGGTCACTACAGCGGGACGCGAGCCGATTCTAATTCAAATTTAATCTGTTCGAGTCTCCGCATCCGATTTATTTGCCCGGCCGCCTCGCTTCGCCAGGAAGCGTTTTCGATTGGCGATAAGCGAGCCAACAGTGAGCGAGAATCGACATAAAACATTTGTTTATCGACGAGATCGCCGTCTCGAGCCGTCGCGAGAAGCAATCGACGCCCAGCGCTCGAGACACGGCCTATGGTAATAGAACCGCGCGCATGCGCCGACGAGTGACGAGCCCGAACAATGGGCAGTCGATACCAATTCGTTCGGCGGTCGAAAAACAAAAACCTCGGAATAACTATTTACAGGCACGCGATAGTTCGTGTCGTGAAAAAAAAAAAAAAAAATCCAAATAATAATGCTTACATTAATTTACATCCTATGATAAACTGTAGCAAAACCATAAAAAAAAAAAACTTGTTAGATCTTTGAAGCATGCGACACCTCGTGCTCTAGGATAATCAGATAGTCTACGAGGATCGCTCAAAAACAATTTTATTACTATAGTTATTATTATTATCATTACTATTATCGTATTATTATTATACTATTGTTGTTGGTGTTGTTATTATTATGATGATTATTATTATTATTATTATTATTATCATTATCATTATTCTATTATGTATTAGTATTCTATTATTATTATGGTCTAGTGCTCGCCTCTAAACGAGAGTACCGGTAGGTCGAGGGTTCGATTCCCGGTGCCGTCGTTTCGTCGAAAAATAAAAATACGGGCGGGACAAAGCTCCAGACATATACTTGAGGACACGCGCATACTTATCCGTGTGTGTGTCACAAGTATATAGCTGTAGTCAATGTTTACATTTTATAGCCAAGAAAGGAAAGAAGAAGAAGAAGAAGAATGTTTACATTCTCGACGAAACTCGACGTAGCTCCGGTACAGCGAAGCGAATCTGAGACCAACTTGTATCGGCATAGGTTGTATCTGCAGTTTCCCTGTGCCTTTAGTTGTGAGACTTAGGCAAATGCGATACAGGGGCAAGTCGGCTACAGCCGCAAAAATGGGGGGACCGGCCCGGTGCGTAAGGACGGAAAACAGAAATGGACATGAAAATAAAAAAAGAGGACTTGGTAATTACGCATCAACCGAGCCGACCCGCTATGAGGCAGTAGCTTTGAGAAGTGGGGGAAATAAATAATAATAAAAATTATTATTATTATTATTATTATTATTACTATTATAAGGGCAAAGCGGGTTTGAAAATCTGGATGTATCGTCGGGACAAAATGGGGCATCCAAAAATTATTGTAAAATTGCGTTTTGCGCCATTGTCTGTTTTTGCACCGGTCGTTCCGAAGTTAAATTTAAGAAATGCGTAAACTTACCCCATTGGTCCGCGTCAGCAACGACGCAAGAGCGCACCGTCTGAAAAGAGGAAAGAAAAAAAAAAAAAAAAACAAATCAATTTAATTTTATTTTAATTTCGTGTGTGAACTTTTTTTCTTAATGGGTCTTTGTAAAGCGTTTTTTGTTTTTTTTTGTTTTTTTTTTTTTACTTTAATTTTCATTGCGACAAGTCATCGAGCCTCGAGCGCAGATCGTGATCGTTGGTATTCATGACGAGGAAAAGGCAATTGACCCGTGTGGCAGCATCGAGGCCTGGATAAACAATCCGTGTATTATACGAGCTATAAAGTCGGTTTATTGTAATAGAATCGTCATTGTACATTACGCGGGCGACAAGTGCTCATGAATGCCGATAGAATTTACCTAGAGAAACGCGTCTCGTGTTCTATCGCGCCCAACCGATAGGCGTGATCATCGATGCTCTTCGAACATAATAACATTCCGACGATCGATGCGACTCTGCGGTCTCGGATCACCATTTTTTTTCTTTTTATGAATTTTTTTTTTTTTTTTTCTTAAATTCCTAGTATTTTCAATTATTTTAAATTTATTTTAGCTTTATTAATTTTTATTCTCGTTATTACTTCCTCATATAGACAGCTTGGTGTGTGAAACTCTTACACTGTAAAAAAAAAAAAAACGAAATTGGCATAAAATTCAACGTACAGGACTTGAAGGTTTTATGCAAAAACTGTTATATTAAACTTCGTGCACGATTGTGATGAAAAATCAATGTTCAGTGTATTAAAAACATTGGCAATGCTTTATTCTCAATAAATAACATTAATTTTACTATTAAGTGACTTTAATTTTGATAATTTACTTTAATTTCAATGAAAAAGTATATTTGTCTTTCAACATGATCGTAGATTAAATTGAATGTACCAGTTTTCTTTGCATAAAAGTTTCCAGTCCGATACATTAAATTTACAATACTCTTTTGCAGCCTATAACTTGATAACGGCTCGAGCTAGCGGCTGAAATTTCTAAGGGTCGAATGTTAAGACGTTTCCCTACAAAACAAGTTTGCCTATAAAAAAAAAAATTGAGCCAAGAGCAAAATACCTAAGTCGCAGATTCGCGATCAGTGGATAAAAAAAAAATACATCGGACATGGACCCGAATCGAACAACTACAATTTTCATATGTAATCTTTACAGCAAATATTCCCAAAATTACTGATTTCTTTCAATTTTCAACCAACCCAATTATCCAAAACTTCTGAAGCTACATTTCTTCTCATAATTAATATCGTCTTATTTTTAAAATTTATTTTTTCTCAGTTTGTATTTATTTTTTTTCTCAACTTTTTTTTTTTTTTTTTTTTTTTTTTTTTTTTTTTTTTTTTTTTTAGCGAAAGGCGATAAATACGATCAACCGACCTCTGCGAAAATTAATTTTGTCATTCAACCTTAAAGGCTCTCATCCGTCGTTAGGACCAACGACATATATATATATATAGGATCGCGATGCTATGTTTTCCCGATAAGGTAGTTTATTCCAAACGCCAGTCGGTTCGTCCGCGGCGTCGCGGCAAAACAAACAAATCGTGGACTCAAGGCCGCGTCGCACGAACGCTACATATATATATATATACACATAAATATATATATTTATATATACATATATATATATAACACAACACGAGCTCAACATAGTAGTAAACAGATGCGTTAGGTTATAAACCGTGAAAGCGAACACCCACCTCTTTGCGGATCGAAAGGCAGCAAGCAGCTGGCCGTCGCCACAACACAGTGGCCGTCTCATCCCCCCCTGTAGACCGCTCGTTTCCGTTCCCGTCGCCGTGTCTGCGCCTCTGCTGATCTCCGGGACAGTCTCTCTCTCGTTCATTCACTCGCCTCTCGTCTCGCGTCAACACCGTCGGGACACGCTGCAGCAACACGCGCCTCTTCTCTCACCGGCCAATCAAACTCGCGACCAAAAAGCACGCCGCGGCCTCATCGGCGACCGCCGAACGCCTCGACCGACTGTACATCCCCGCGATCGTATCAACGAAACGGCACCGGCGACTTTTTTTTTTTTTTTTTTTTTTCTTTCCCCACACACGCCCAAGAGACAAAACACACTTTTCGTCTCCGTTAGTACGCGCGAGCGCTGCCAGTGCCGCGAGGCTCGGCGCCACGCGCTGGACCTTTCGCCGACTCGCACGTCGACTCACCCGTACCTTCCCCAATAGGCTTCCGCCCACGCGAAGCTAGCCAATCGGGAAACTTCGAGAGAGAGGCGACCGTGCGTCTCGCGACGATGCGGCCATAAAACCGAATCAGTATTGCGACGATTAGGGCGACAAAAAAAAAGATCGCTACGGCGATGCGATTGAAGCTTTCGGCGATTGATTCGTTGCACGGCGCGCGGTCGACCACGTGATCGTAGAACAGACGTAACTGTCGGGCGACGAGGCTCAAGGACGCAGCCAGCGAGTCACCGGCTCCTAACTCGCCGTTACCGCAACACTCGTATGACATTTGTGTTTATTTGATTTTTTTTTATTCTTTTTTTTTTATAGGCACGTTCGAGAGTTTCGCTGAAAGAAAGAAAAAAAAAACTCTCCGTTCACCCTTTCGGCCGGCGCTCGTTCGACACTGCCGATAGCCTTGACGAATGCAACGATAACGGGTGACTTGAGGCTTTAGTGTTCTCCCCCCCCCCCCGCCGGCGACTCCGTCGACGCCGCCCCGCTCGCTTTTTAACCCTCGGCCACGGCACACGACAACAGACTGTGCACTGTCTCGCTGGTTTCGCTTTCCATTGAAATCGAATCTTGCGGCGCGACTGGAAGTTTTGCGAGCGTCGGTGCGGCGACACTCCGAGGCTCTATCACGTGCGCGAGAGGGAGAGATTGTTTATAGCGAAAATGCCCCGTGGGCCTCACGCTGAGGAGAGCTGTTGCGTCACAGGTTCGCGCGCGCGACGGCACGGCTCGCCACTGACGGTGCTGCCGCGAGCGGGCAAACGTCGAACCTCTCGAAAGTGGCGTAATTTCGTTCGGTCGGATTGCGATAAGATTTTAATGAAAATCGAGTGAATTTTTCGACAACGCGGCGTCTTTCTTTCTTTCTTATTATTGTGGTGTTAACTTTTTTTTTTTTCGCTTAATTGTCTAGTTTTTATATCGTAAATTACGGATATTTTGTTATCTTATTATAAACTATGTACAGCGGAGACGAGGACGAACGACGTCTCGATAATGTCGCGTTTATTATGACTTCTTTTCGTCGCTGAGATTGTACTTCGTCTTTAACTTGTCGATCTCCTCCATCTTCTTGTCGACGTCGACGCGCTTGAAAGCCTTGTTGCTCTGGTAGTAGAGAACTACGAGGTATCTGTTGCAGACGTTGAAGCCGCTCAGGTGATCGCACGCGTTCTTCGCGTCGAATATGTCCTCGTAGACGACGAAAGCCGTGCCTCGCGTCTCCGCGGTGTTGCCTCTGGAAAGAGGCAAACGGAAGTTGAGTCAATTGGGACGTATGATTTGGATACAATTCGGTTTAGGTGGCGAATGGACAAAATCCAAATATTCTGTTTTGGGATAAAATGGACTACTGGATTAGATGCACAAAAATTGTGTAACATTCTTCAAAGTTTTCGAATATCTTAAACTACTTGTCGTGAGACTTTTCCCGATAACACACCATCATTCGTCTGATTTTAGGCAGCAACTGCATTGAATCGAATATCCCTTTGGGGCAAAATGGAATTCTGGATTGGAGAAAAATGCGTACAATTTTTCGAATTTCCGGAGTATCTTAAACTGCTTGCCGTAACACGATTCTCACGAAAAAAAAAAAAAACACTTGCACCCTGATTTGCCTGATTTTAGGCACTTACTGTACAAAATGAAAATTCTCTTTGGGGTAAGATGAAATACTGTATTACAAACAAAAAAAATAGTGTACAATTATTTGAATTTCCGGAGTATCTTAAACTATTCGTTGTAAAAAGATTCTCATGAAAAGAAAAACACTTGCATGCTGATTTGCCTGATATTAGGCATGAATTACACAAAATACTGAGATACGAATAGAAATAAAGAAGAGTAGCGTCGGCAAAGCCGATGTTGTCTATCGGATCATTACGTTCTTGATTAAGTTTTTCAGTAGGCTTTCCCAAACTCTCTTACATTTTTATATATACATACATATTGTAACGAATATGTAGCTGACTTCGTTAAGACACACGATATTAGTTAGCTTTGACAATTGACGAACGAACGGACTGTCAATACAAGATCGATCGTCATGTAAAACAGTCTTGATCGGACTTTCAGAGAGTACAGACGTTTGACATTTCATTCTCCGGATACTCAATCGTGATTATACTAATAATATCTGCCCCAAAACTTTATACGCACGTTATTCATTCCCACAGTCGTTACAATATATATATTTTCTTTGCAGAAAAATGTTAGTTGTATTATGTATTACGTAGCATCCTATATTTAAATTTTATATGCTTCATGCTTTCGGTTCACGACTTTGAGTTCTGTGTGAAGGAGTTACTCCGTCAGTAAAAAAAAAAAAAATAAACAAAAGAAATGTTCCTTTGGGGTAAAATGGAGTTCTGGGATAGAAGCAAAGAAAATGATGTGAATTTTTTTTTTTTAATTTTTCGGAGTATCTCAAACTACCAGTCTTAAGCCGGTTCTCGCCAAAAAATGAACACTTACACCCTGATTTGCCTGATGGCTCCGTATTTTCCGAATATATCGTACATCTCTTCAGCCGTTATTTTGTAAGGCAAGTTTCTGATGTACAGAACCCTGTTCACCTCCGGCGGTAGCCTTACCTAAAAAAAAAATACAATAATATTTATTTATTTATTTACGTATGTGTTACGCATGTGAATTATTAACATCGCATTTATGCAATAAATATTATTTTAATAATACAACTGTAGTTCGATGTTTGTTATTATTGATCGAAAGAACCAAATTTGGAGGTTATGCGAACGCGTCTAAAGTTACTTGGATCTTACAAAATGTTTAGATTTAAAAAAATATAAAATCCTACTCACGTTCGCCCGGCGTTGCAGCATTGCCATAGTCATGATGAACAGATATATATTTTATTTTCGCCTAATCTAATAAACCAAGTAGACAAAACGACTTAAAAACAAAAAACAACGAGAACTCTTCCAAACCACTCTGCAATCCACGCTCGGTGAATCGACACTGAGCCACGCTCTCGCGTTTCCTCCGCGAGAGGGCAGCGCGTGCGCTCGAAATCTCAAGGATGTCGACGTGATGGAAAAGTAGCGACGGTCGTTTCCGTCAGTAACACGACTGTGCGCGTTGCAACTCGACACGCAACCACCGATCTTCGTTCCGTCTAAGGCGTGCTCTGAACATCAAACAACCAAAAAGAAACACTCTCGAAGATAAAACTAAACGGTGTCCGCTACTCGCCGGCAGAATGGCCCAATTTGTCAAGGAGGCGCCACTGCTAATTTTCACGGAAAAATGTATCGAGAAATACTTCGTCGATTACAATTTTCTGGACGGTAAGAATCGTCCGAGAGAGCCGACTGTCTCTATCGCTCTATCGGTCGCTCGTGCCACAACCGCTTTTCCAATTTGCGAATGCAATTGCCATCGACGTCGCGGCTGCTCGGAGTCTGCGCGCGCAGCCGCGCTGAGGCGGACAAGTCCGAGCGCGGGAAAACGATGATATTTCGAAAACCATTTCAAACCTTTTTTTTTTCACCCTTTATCTCTTCTCTTTCGATACAAGGAAACAAACAAAAGACGCTCCCTCGCGCTGACTTTGTAGGTGACTTTTTGTCGAATTACATCGTCAACCTCGCGATTATTTTATTAAATGATTTTTTTTTTTTTTTTTTTTTTTAAGATCTTTTATTATACAGAACAGATTTTTCGATATTTTTATGCGATTTTTCCGTAATCTCGTATTGTAAATCGCGCGTTAGCTTAGAATATTCGGGCATGAATGCGTTTCAAGGACTCTTCGGTTCGCGTGTCTCGTGCATGTGCGCGGACGATAATGTTTTCGATGATGTTCCAGTGGACTGCTTCAAGGCGACTCTCAGCAAGGGATTGGGCATGGGAATCATCGCCGGCTCGTTTCTCGGTGAGCTGACGAATTTGTTTATAATTATTGTCGAAAGTTCTAACGATTTTGGCAAAATCTCAGGATTATAAAAAAAAAAAAAAAATTATACTCCTTCGCGGTTTACAGTTAAAGTGCCACAAATACTGAAAATCCTGAAGAACAAGAGCAGCGAGGGGATAAACGTTTTCAGCGTACTGTTGGACCTTTTCGCGATCACCGCTATGGTGTCGTACAGCTTTGTCAGCGGATTTCCATTCAGGTAACACATATTTGTCCATTTTACCCGATTAAATAATTAGTTTTTTTTTTTATCTAAGTTTAACCCAATTCTAAGTTTAACCCTAATCAATCTTATCCTACATATGTATTTTTAAGTTTATCATGTCATGTTTTTGTAATTTTAGTAATTTTCAAATTACGTAATGAAAAAAAAAATGTTATTCTTGAAATTTTCAGCGCTTGGGGCGACGGTGTATTTTTGGGAATGCAGACATTGACGATCGCCTTGCTAGTTTTCCATTACAATGGAGAGACCGCGAAGGCGACTGCGTTTTTCGCTGCTTACATAGCGATAGTAACGGCGGCTTTAAGCGGTTTGACGCCCTTGAAAGTTCTATGGGCATGTCAGACTCTAAACATTCCCATCGTTCTGACAAGCAAGGTAAAGCAGAACCAAGGATATGTATTTTTTTTTTTCACTTACGAGGCTTTAACTATATCAGCGCGATTGAAATTATTCGTCGCGCTAGTTCGGCTGTTAACAGAGATAAAATGAACGTTATCGTTGCAGTTCGCGCAGGCACACACGAACTACAAGAACGGAAGCACCGGTCAATTGTCCGCGGTGACGATGTTCATGCTCTTCTTCGGTTCCCTCGCGAGAATCTTCACCTCGATTCAGGAAACCGGAGACATGACGATGATAATAATGTACATTTGCTCGACGACGGCGAACGCTGTTATTGTCGCCCAGTTGCTCTATTACTGGAACGTCGGCACGAAGGATGCCAAAAATTTGAGCAAGAAGAAGAAGAAGTAACGACCGGAAGTGCCGTCCAGAAGACATTTCTCGGAGTTATTGTTCAATTTACTTTACAACATTATAAATAAATAAATTCGTTGGTTATCGTGAGGATGTCCTTGCCAGAATCGCGAGGAGAAACGAGATTGACTAAAGATGAACGCGTAACTCAACGTGCCGGAGGGAATCGCGGACCGAGCGAGAGAGCCGAAATTGAGTAAAAGCCGCGCGTCTTTGGACTAAAAAGACGAGCGTGAACTTTATTGAAATTTTGACAAAGTCTGCCTCGGACTACGCTTTTTTTCGGCTCGATTGGGAATTGGCGAAGAAAATTGATGTGAACAGTATTTTTGTCGAGTGCTTTCCGCACCTTTGCACGTTAAAAAATTACGTAACTTTGAGCAGACTGTGCCAAACAAAATGCACGATCAATTATTTATTTTTATTGCAAACACTCTACATGTTTGTCGGGACAAACTATCCGAGTTTCATTGTGATCGATGGAAGCGGGTTTTGGTAAGGATATCCTGAATAGTCGAGCATTCGATTCTATGCACAGAGTCGGGAATCGTGGCCTCGTCGTCAGAGGGCCGGATACATAGAATAAGACTAAAACTAAGACTTAATACTAAATTTATCAATGTTCATTCAAAGTATAGTCTGTCCGAATTTATCGATTATTTTAGATTTGTTTTACGTAAAATAAGAAGAAGTCCTTTTGTGTATTTTAACTTAGTTGAGTGCAAATTGTTAAATGCGAGCTTACGCAAAACACCAGCGCATTTACTTTTATGTAAATTGCAGTGTGGGTTATCGCGGTGCATATATTATTGAGAAAATAAATAAGTACGGATTTTAAATGCCTGCGACGATGTACGGGCATTTTTTTTAAGTTACGTAGTTTTTTTTTTACGACTCAATAAATTCCGTTTTCGCAAATGTATACTTTGTAAATTGAATGCGCTCAGGAAGTGCCGTTGCTTCCGAAATAATGATTTTCCTGTCGAACCAAACTCGTATTAGAATTCAATTATTCAAATTATAGTCTGTCCGAATTTATCCAATATTCTGGATTTATTTGCGTCAAAAATAAGATGTTCTTCTCTGGATTTTGAAGATTTTGAGTGCAAATTGTTAAACGCGGAAGATCTTACGACAACAAGATATATTTAATTTTATGCAATTGCAGTGTGGATTATCGCGGGGCAAATTTTATTGTGAAAATAAATGAGCACGAATTTTGAATAACATTTCGATGCCCGAATGCACAAGATGTTTTCAGTACCGTTCGACTATGAACTGAATGTAAGCCGGACAATAGGTAAGAACATGATGCGATGTTATAAACGAAACGATATAATATGTTTCGAAGCCCTGCTGTAAAAGCACGGAAACAAAATTGATTCAACAGAAACAACACGTAATAATATGAAAGTAATAATATGAATTAACTTCAATAATGGATGCATACATTAAAACAGTTTTCTTCGAACCGACAATACAACACGTATGTAAATAACGGAGAACCGCGTTCACTGCCCTAAAGATGAGGGAAATTGGACCGTTTATCTTATCTGTCCACGTCGAAAGAGTGAATTGCCCAATCAATGAGGGCTTGCCATTTTCAAACGGCGATCTCTCATTGGTTGGTTAACTTACCCGTGCGTTGCGGAGAGAAAGTATAAAGTCAGGTTTTACGAAAATAACTTTTCGCTCGAAACGTTAACGTCTGCGGTTGTTAATGTTCTAAAATCAATCTATCCAGTGATCGGTAATGGGTAAACCGGCGAGGGAAAATTCATCAAAGGAAAGAATAATGTTCGCAACAGAAAATCATTACTTTCGCGTTGTTTGTGCTGAATCAATATTGTTTAAAATTTTTTGCGGCAGGAATGCGCATTGTATTATATCGTTTCGCCTATTAAATCGCATCATGTGTTACCTACCCAGATAGAAAAGCGCCGCGAAACGTAGCAGTTGGCGCAATATTTGCGACACGTGCAGCACATGTCGCAATTATTGCGCCAAATGCTATCGAGGTATTGTCCGCCTTGCATCACGTTTTGAGTCAGATAGTAACTGTAAACATCATTTCGGGCGCCTGTCTGTTGACTCTAATTTGAAACGACGTCAACGAGGATGTACACGTATTTTTTTTTTAATTGCCTAGTTTTTTTCTACGACCGCATAAGTACGGTTTTCCGCAAATTAACATCTTAGAAATTTGATGCCATAAAAAGTGCGTGGTATCCGAAACAATTGTTTCCTGCCGAGCTATATTGGAATTAGAATTTAATGACTAACATAATATATTTGAATATTTGAACGCAATTTTTTTTGGAGCGTCGCGTTTATTAACAGAATATTTGAATAAACTGTTACGTTTGTTTTGTACCTAGGATTACAGTAACATTCTAAGAACAGACGTGATGAAAAATGAAAATTGGGGTTTCTATATCAAACATACATGAAAAAAAATAAAAAAATGGAATTACTTTCCAGCGGTGAACTTGGAAAGAGCCTCGAGCAGGCTGATGTACGCTGTGTGTTCGTAACTCGTGCTGAGATCAACCAGCTTCTCCGCGAATTCGTTCGACACGCCCTTCTCCTCGAGATAGTTCATGAGCAGATCGTACAAGTACTGAAAATAATGCGGAATAAATCATGTTCAAACGTAACGGAAAATTCAAAAGATTAAATAGCAATCTTTCTTTTTTTCTAAAACTCACCCCATCGATCACCTCACCGGCGACGGCGTACACTTTGTCGTTGTGCTCACCCTCGTACAGAGTTATCTCGTCGATTCCGAATATATCATCTGATGATTAAAATATTTTCTTTATTAAAAAAAATTCTATTTATTAACAAAAAAGAAAGTTCAAAAATCAAATTATCGAACACAGATATTTTTTTCGATTTCTCGCTCTATACTTTGATTCATTCAATTGTTCTATATACAGAAATACAAACATAAAAGTTGTTAAGTAGCAAGAAAAATAAGTAATTACATAATAATAATAAATATATTATTTTTATATTATTATTATTATTATTTACAGAAAGGAAGTTTTAAACTTATATAATCTGCTTCAAAAATAATTATCTCTATACATATCTGATATCACATAGAATCTAAGTTGTGTATTTAGTTACTAAAAAAAGAAATGTTGCATCAACCAGTGAATTCATTTGTTCTCAACAGACAATGAACAAATAGTTTGAACTGGCGATGCTTCAATGTACCAAGGATTAATTATCAGAGTGTCTTCGAGGCGCCACTTTGTACTCAATACCTTGGCATCTGCTCGATTACTTTTCTATCCGATAAAATTTGTTTGCAACTCACTGTAACCCTCGTCAGCTCCGGACGCTCCAGGCTCGTTGTTGAAGGAACACGTGAATCCCAAAGTCTGATTGCCCCGCTTGATGTCAATGGAGAAATTTGGCTTGCTCTTCATCTCACCGATGTCGGGTTTGTCGTCCCTCGGATCCACCTCTGGCTCCGAATCCGTGTCCACGGTGTGATTCACATTGAAAGCAATCGTGATTCTGAAAAAAAAAAAAAAAAAAAAAATCAGAAAATTTCCCACCATGCTCTCCGCGCAAAAAATTCTGTAAAAAAAAAATCTTACGTTTCATCGCTATCTTTCTTGACCAGTGTAACGTTGGCTCCGTCCAGAGAAACCGTGAATCCTTCGACGTCCGTGGGAATAGTTTTCAGCTTCTGAGCCTTTTTCTCCGCCACAATCTCCTCGGCCAGAAATTCCACCAGTTCCTTCTCGGCTGCAATTCCCAGTAACAATAACAAATCAAATAAAAATAAAAATGAAATACAATAAAATTGAATAAGAATTGGAAATAAAATAAAATTATATGAAAATTAGAAATAAAATTATACAAAAATTAGAAATAAAATTATATAAAAATTAGAAACAAAATTATATAAAAATTATAAATAAAATAATATAAAAATTAGAGATAAAATTAAATTAAATTGCAATGCGCGTAAAAAAAATGGATGGGCAGCAAGAGAGGGGTGGGGTAAGAGGAGGGGGGGGGGGGGGGCGGTGGTCCGAAAAAGCCGAGTAAAATTTTGCAAAATCCTCGTGTTGAATGTCGTTGACAATGATGAAAGAATGTTCGAAATACCTTTGGTGTGGGCGCCTTTGGTGCATCCGCAGCTGCACAGGCTCGACGGACTGTGAATCTTAAGTGTGGTTATAGGCGCAACGGTCTCGTTGCCGGGCCGGTGGCACATGTTCCAGACCGATCGAGAAAATTGGCTGTGAGCGGCAGTGGTCGTTCTACCGGCGATCGGCGACGACACCAAATTCTTTATTGCCCCGCTACGCAAAGCGTTTCTCACGATTCCGCTCATTTTCTACTTCACTTGGATTGAACGATCGTTACTAGCAGTTATATAGACGCGTATATATATGCGATAGACGAAAGGCTCTTGAACACCACGCGTATCACCCTCGGGAGTTCTCTCGATGGAAGAAGCTAGATTCGGTTGCGTCACGAGGCCACTCGGTGAGACAATCGAGAAACTCTCTCGGGCTTTAAGGAGGTCGAAGCGCTTCGCACTAGTCAAATAAGGGCTAAATTTTTTAAGTCGTTTCTCCGAACTTTTGGGCTTCCATCGATTATAGTGGATTGTTATATTTCCATTGCAATTTGTTTAGTAGAATTTTTATTGTACTTCGTTTACAACAGAAAAAGAGTGAAAAATTGAATTTCATTTTAATATATATATAACGCTTGATTAAGTCAGACTCTGTTACATTATATGTTAAATTATTTAAACTTAATTATACTTGATTCTGTGTTACAGGGGATGTTATTGACCTAGAGAAACATTAATTGGAATTGATCAGCAAAAATTTTAATTGGTTTGTCCTAATTCTCGAAAAGTTACATATTCTTTCAGTCTTTTCAAAGAATAATCCCGTAATTTTTTATCGATTTTGATGCATCACATCGCTGTGAAAATACGTGAAAATACTATCGAATATCAGAACGGTAAATTCGCGTAGTATTTTTAGAGAAAGAGAATGATACATCAAAATCAAGGAAAAAAAATACGGATCATTCTTCGAAAAAAAATTTAACGAATATGTAACTTTTTTCAAAAATTAGCCGAAACCAGTTAACGTTTTTGCAAATTTATTGCGATTAATGTTTTTTTATGTTAAGGACATCCGCTGTAATACAAATAATCATCCACTATAAACAATAGATCGACAAAAGTTTGTAGAGCATCTTTAAAAATTTCGCGGGCATTTGACGAGTGCGTAACGCCCCCACCTTAAATACGCGAGACGCCCGACCGGAAGTTTCCTCGACTTCCGCAGCGAACTTCCGGTTGAGGAGGTTGAAGCGCTTCGCAGTAATCAATCGTTTCTTTACGAAAGAATTTCGTCGATGGATAAGCAAGAGGCTGTCGTCTTTAAACGAAAAATACCATTGAATATCTTGACGTTTAATTGGCAGAGCATTTTTCGAGGAAGAGAATGAGCCGTGATAGATTAAAGATCGAGCGAGAATTGCAGATAATTTTTTGAAAAAAAAAAAAAAAAAAAAACAGAACGAACGGATTAATGTTTTTCTACGTCAAGGACATCAGCTGCAATACAAATAACGATTTACTATATAAATAAAGAGATGCCTAAAAAGTTTGAATGAACGACTTGAAAAATTGCAGCACTCATTTGACTAGAGCGAAGCGCTCTCCAACCTCCTTAAAAACTCGAGACGCCCGACCGGAAGTGCGGCACGTTCGCTCGACTCCCGCAGCGAACTTCCGGTTAAGATTCATCGTTTCTTGAATCACGCAAATCATCCTGGGGAACGGTGGAGAGGTGTATGATAGGAAAAACCGGCGGATAGTGTCGAGAGAGAGAACCGAGGCAAGGTTATTGGCGATGATTGTCTGATAAACACTTCTGTCATTATTTGGGTAATAAAGATAAATAAAAATTCAACAAAGCAACTGTACGATTGGAATTTGTTTGGGACAGCTCGGTAATATCGTCGCGGGGAAATGGAAGAGTTGTCGAAATATCTTACTGGTATAAAGATCGTACAGAGAAACGACAAGGTTTACAAGGACGAATGTGTTTACTCCTTTGACACTCCGGTTGGTTTGTCCTCTATATTTGTTTTCTTCTCTTCAAGCTTGAAATCGGCGAAATTAAAAGAAAAAATTATGTATATGTTTTGTTTTATTTATTTATTTATTTTTTTTTTTTCAGGAGAGCAAGACTGGCTTGTACGTGAGTCTAACTAGCTTTCTTGGATTCGGTCAGGATCATGTTGAGCGCTACTATGTGCTTACCAACAATCATGTTTTTCTTCACATAAAACGCGACAAAAAGGAGGTTGGTGGAAATCATTTTTTTTTTTTTTTGGTAATTCTTTGACCTGCGGAGGATTAATTTTTATTCGGTGCCACAGATAACGCCTGAACAGCGTGGCGACGGACCTGCAAAAAAGATCACTCGTCTTGCTATTGGTACACCGGGAGGTTTCACTCCAGATCAACAAAAGTATACCTACGAGGAAACTTACAAAGTTGTCGTACTGCCGAGCTTTGCCTCGGTTCCTTATCCCAAGGATGATCTGCCCGAACAAGTAAAACTACCACTTATTTTATTGCTTTCTATTTTCGTAAAAATACTATTTTTGTACAAAGACTATTTTTGTAAAAATACTATTTTTGTAAAAATACTATCTTCGTAAAAATACTATTTTCGTAAAAATGCTATTTTCGTAAAAATACTATTTTCGTAAAAATACTATTTTCGTAAAAATACTATTTTCGTAAAAATATTATTTTCATAAAAATACTATTTTCGTAAAAAAAACTATTTTCAAAGAGAGACTATTTTAGTAGAAACAAAAATATTCTTACCGACATTGTTTTCAAAAGGTCAAGCTCAGCGTTGCGTCGGTTTTGGAGGCGGAGTCGGCAATCAAAGTTGCGGAGATGGAAGGCTTGGCCGGAACGTGGGACGGCGAGGCGAAGATAATAACAAAGTCAGTATCCCAAGCATAGAAAACAATATCAAGATACCGTTTCGACAACTTCTTTTTTTGTTTCGCCACAGACACGCAGCTAACCTGTTGCAACTAGACAATAGTCGTAAGATACCGCCGAGCGGTTGGAAGTGCGACAAGTGCGATTTGACGCAGAATCTCTGGTTGAACTTGACTGACGGTACGATACTGTGCGGTCGTAAATTTTACGACGGTACCGGTGGCAACGATCACGCCGTCGAGCATTATCGAGCCACCGGTCATCCGCTGGCTGTGAAATTGGGAACCATAACAAAGGAGGGAAAGGGCGATGTATTCTCGTACGACGAGGACGACATGGTCGACGATCCGAACCTGATCGTCCACCTGGCTCACTGGGGCATAAACATCGCTCAGATGGAGAAAACCGACAAATCGATGATCGAGCTGGAGCTCGATTTGAATCAAAAGTTCGGCGAGTGGGTCGCGCTCCAGGAAGCCGCGAGCAAATTGACACCGATCTATGGACCAGGATACACGGGACTCACGAATCTCGGGAACTCTTGCTATCTCAACAGTGTTATGCAAACTATATTCGCTATACCGGACTTCATAACAAGGTCAGCAAAACACTCGCTTCACGTTGGAGTCGCGATGGTTCTCACTTTTTTCTTTTTTTTTTAAACTATGTTTTTCTTGTAAAATCGTGAGAGTTTCGTTGAATCGGCTCGAAGAAATAAAAGTACGGTCTCTTGCAGATACGTCGATACGGCGACGGAGATATTTCAGGGAAATTGGAACGATCCACCGAACGATTTCAACGTCCAGATGTGAGTTCGAGGCACCCGATCGCCGATCGTCGAAAATATAGGAGTAAACTGGGCTGTCCATTTGCAAATTGGCCATTATGTTTTTTTTTCATACGTATTAAGTACCATTCATTGATGTAGATTCATCGTCGCAAGTATAATTTTTTTTTTTTTTTTTTTTATCAAACGAATGTTTTTCACAATTTCATTCTGGTTCGAGTCGAATTCTCGCTCAAGTCTTGTTGATTGATATTCAGGGCGAAACTCGGCGATGGACTCATCTCGGGCAAATACTCGATCGCTCCGCCGGCCGGAACGGAGGACGAAGGACGCCAGGGTATTCCACCACGAATGTTCAAAGTTCTCATAGGCCGTGGAAATCCAATATTCGCATCGAATCGGCAGCAGGACGCTCAAGAATTTCTTCTTCACCTTATAAACATCATAGACGTAAGATTTTTTTTTCTCCGAACGATAATCGTATCGAAAAAATAGCAATAGCAACCTGACCGATCTATCTTGACTCGCAGCGTCACAGCGTCAATCGAACAAATCCAGCGGAATGTTTTAAATTCAAAGTCGAGGAACGGTATGAGTGCGGCGGATCGAGAAAGGTCAAATACTCGCACAGACCCGAGTATCTTTTGCCGCTACCGATACCCCTGGATGCAGCTACGAACAAGGTACTTTTTTATCATCAGTCGCTCATGTCATTTTATTTTTATTTATTTACTTTTTCTTAACAAAATTTAGTAAAAATAGCATTTTCGTGAAAATACTATTGTCCTAAAGACGATTTTGTTTTAAATACTATTTCTCTAAAAATACTATTTATTATTATTTTTTAACATAATGTAATTGTCGAAATATTGTAGGACGAGGTAGCAGCGTACGAAGCCGAGAAGAAGGAAGCGGAAGGTAAAGGACAGAGGGTGGAGTCCGTGGCGACGGTGAGGCCTCACATAAAGCTTCTGTCGTGTCTCGAATCGTTCGCTCGTTCCGAAATGGTCGAGCAATTTTATAGCACTGCCCTGAACGACAAGACCACCGCTACGAAGTACGAAAATCTCTTATGGCCGTACTTCACAGAAGTACGTCTTATTAATATTCACGATAATTTTGAGGAATTGATTTTTTTTACAGAATTACGAGGCTGGCAACGTTCCCCGATTATCTTTTAATACACCTGAAAAAATTCACCATGAGAGAAGACTGGACAAGTATTAAATTAGACGTCGCCGTCGAGATGCCCGACATGTTGGATCTCACGTGGCTGAGAGCCGGAGGCTTGCAACCGGACGAGGAATTGCTGCCGGAATCCGAACCTCCCCCACCTGTGTACGATCAGGAGATACTCAGCGAACTCACAAAAATGGGCTTTCCACCGGAAGCCTGCAAACGAGCCCTCTACCTGACGGGAAACAAGAGCCTCGGCGCCGCTCTGAATTGGGCACTCGAGCATATTTGCGATTCGGATTTTGCCAATCCCTTCGTACCGCCGGGCACCGATGCTAAACCTGCGAGCGGTAAACTTTTATTAATTTCATTCATCAATGCAGTCTTCAGAATGTCGACAATGCAAGCGTTGAAAAATGTTACTATTATCCAAAATGTCGTTTCTACTTCGTCAAGAGTTTTAATTGAGGAGGCTTCGCGGCTCCAGTACGAATATATGAATTTTGTTTTCTTTTCATTAATGCAGAATTCAGAATCGAGAATTGGAGCGTCGAAAATGTAACCTTTATCGAACTTTCATCGAAACTATCGTTTCACCGTCATCAACAGTTAGTTGAGGAAGCTTCCGCGACTGGAGGAACGATATTTTTTGAATATTTAAAAAAATACATTATACAAAATATATATATATATATTGTCCGTAAAATTGCAGATAAAAGTGCTTTCGTGCCAACCCCAGCGAGTTTGGAATATTTGTTGAGTCTGGGCTTCACCGACACGCAGGCGATGAAAGCTCTCGAGGCCACGGACAACAACGTCGAGCGAGCGGTCGATTGGATTTTCAGTCACCAAGGCGACGACGCCGGTGCCGCGGCGCCGATGGAAGAGGATTCTGCGGCCAGACCCGCCGGACCTTCCTTCAGAGACGGCAACGGTCGTGAGTATATCAACGCGATTTTCATTTTTTTTTATTGCGGAAACAATTTTGTAATGTTTCCCAATTGTTTCGTTTAAAAGAACGTGTGCGATTGATCCGAAATGTATATGGAATTAATCTCGAATGTAACCGGGTCGACGGAAACGGAGGAATTAAATAACACACGATTTTCGTTTCAGATTACAAATTGGTTGGATTTATATCACACATGGGCACTTCGACCATGGTCGGGCACTACGTCTGCCATTTACTCAAAGACAATCGATGGGTCATATACAACGACGAAAAAGTTCGTTGATAATTAGAAAAGAGAACAAAAAACAATCGAAATTTACGAAATCTCGTTGGAAATATTTTATTAACGAGGTCGAAGCGTTTCACGCTAGTCAAATGAGCGATGCATTTGTAAAGGGGTTTTGACACAACTTTTTTCTAACGCGTGCACGTAAAAAGTCACTGTCAGTTCCTGTGAAGTGCAGAAAAACACTTTTTCGCATCGTGTGCGAGAAAAATACGGCGCATGCGTATAAACGCAATGCGGCACTTTTCCTCGCACTAGTGCGAGAAAGTGCTGTTTTCCGCACACTTCCCCAAACCTAAAAGCGCAAATCGACTGCAACTAATGTGCTTTTCTTGGTAAGAACATCTGCTGTGTGTAGGCATTTGACTAGAGTGAAGTGGTTCAACCTCCTTAAGTTTATAAAGGGCATTCTTCTTTTTTTATTAAAAAAAATACTAAACATGTGAATATTTCCGCAGGTTGCACTGTCGGAGAATCCACCGAAAGAACTGGGCTACATCTACATGTATAAACGTCTCGAGGCATCTCCAACTTCCAATTTGGATTAACACTCTTTTTTTTGTATTTAAATACTGCGTGTGTTGTATTTGCATTTACACGATTTAACAATAAAACATTTCGAAGTATAAAAAAGAGACTTTTCTTTGTTGTCTTCTGTTATTTAAACGTAGTTGAACAATTGGTTAATAAAGATGTAACTTCGTTGTAACAATGGCACGATTTATAACCTGGAGTTGCAGTTGTGCATTTTAGCTATGCATTCGAAGGATTAATTGTTGGGTGAACGTCAGGCAGAGTTAAGTACGATATTACGTATTTTAAGCGCTTCATGAAAAAAAAAAAAATCAACGAAAAAAAAAATTGTAGCTGGTACAAAGATATAGTCTGTCTCTATCGAAGCGGAAGGCACCAATGGTATTTTGTTAGTTCGACGATACAAAGCTTTTGTATGCCACGAGTTTGTCAAAACTCGATCGTTTTATCAATTCATTCAGACATCTTACACTTTTAGTATTGGTATATAAAAGTTAATTATATAATACAATGTTTTCGCGACGTTACATCTCTCGCTCTCTTTCTTTTTTTTCTCCGTTCATTTATAAATTACCTAACGAATCTCTAAGTACTAGTTAAACAGTGAAAAGCACGGTGTTTACGATCTGTCGTTAATAGAAAAAAAAATCGATATTTACAAAGATAAATCCAGAGTGGATTACAGGGGTGATGACTGAAGACTTTTTTTTTTCCATCGTCGATCGATTAACTGGCCGATCTGATCTGTTGTCGAGAATTCGTTGCGGACTCGATTATTCCTCTCGACGGCGGAATCGCGTATACTATCGTGTTGTCGCCCTCTTTGCGGAATGTTGGCTCCGAAACCTCCGGCATAACTTCGATCTTCAGCACCTTCTTCTTGTTCCCTAACATGCACTTGAATTTCGTGTCGACCGTCACTTGCAAGTCTGCTCCTCTCAATCTAAGGTACACGTTAAAAATAAAAATAAAAAATACCAAATAAATAATAAATAATATAAATAAAATACGACATAAATAATAGTAAAATAATAATGTAGTGTAATCAAAAAAATAGAACACGCATTGTAAGGGAGGTTAATAAATGTCTATTATTATTAATAATAAGTAGTAGTAATGGACATTTGTTGACCTCCCTAAAGGGGAATTGAAAGTCACGTGACGGGGCCATGAGTGTGTGAGAGAGATAGTTGCAATTTTCAAATTAAAACTTTATTCAATGGTGCTAATTTTTTTGAGAAAAAATTCATTCGGGCCGGATGCGAAATTACCGTGTGCATTCGGCTGGAATTTGCTTTTTCCTCAAAAAAATTAACATCCTTGAGAAAAGTTCATTACAGTTTTCATTACCGACCGCGATATTTCACTTCCCCTTAAAATGCGTGTTCGATTAATTTTCTTTGTACATTATTATGTACAATACCAAATAAAAAAGTATTATCCAAAAAAAAAGTGAAAAATAAAATAAAATTGTAAAAAAAATAGAATAAAATAAATTATACATAATATATAACATAAATAATAGTTAAATAATTATGTAAAATATAAAACGAAATAAATAAACTCACTGATGGTATCTTGTGCTCAGGATACCGACGAGCTCGCCGACTCGATCCTCCTTCGCGATAATCGACATGATAAAATCATTGCCGCGATTCGAGTGAATAACGATAAGCTGATCCATACCGGGCGATACGCTCAGCCCAGTTATCTCCGCGATCGGCATGCCTTTCTTCATAGTCTTAAACTTTGAGCTCTCCATCTTGTAGATCGAATGCTCGGTGATAAGCAAAACTCTGTCGGCTTGTTTTCCAAACCTACGTACCAAAAGCACAAAATCAGAAACAAAAATAACGATAAGAATTGCTGCAAAAGTGTCTTGACATAGCGACCAGACGATGGGACCAATTTTTGTACCTGTTAGTTTTTCTGATGAAACCACTGAAGAGCACACTCTTGAAGTGGTCCGAATTCTTAAGATTGTTTGTCGACGCTGTGAATATATCGTGATTGTCGTTCTCGTCAAATTTGCCGAGATAATTTCCCTCCCAGCGTCTCTCCTGGCCCCAGCAATGACGTTTCGAACGAAGTACGGCACCTGCTGCCATCTAATAATAAATAATAATTGTTATTATTATTACTATTAGATAATAATTGGTGAAATTAATTTGATTCGATTAAGAAACCGAAAAACCGTAAAAAAAAAACTTCGAACATGCCATTCGGTAATAATTCGACAGAAAATGAATAATTAAAATTCCCAAAAATTATTCGAGAGAAAAAAAATACATACTGATAGATTTTTCAATTAATATTTCATACGGTCGGGAATTCAAATAGCTCGGAGTAGTCTGGAGCGAGCATCCAAGTGACCATCAATGTTTACCTTCAAACGCAATTGTGGCCAGTCTTCTCTGGGAATAGCTTTGAGTATCATCCAAGCTCGCCACCGTGCGTAAATCATTTTCAGAGCCGGCACAGCCGAGCGTACAGCGAAATTTTCGCGTGGCCAGGTGAGACTCTTGCCGTAGTCGCGCAGGTTCTTCGCGTTCTTGAATTTTCTCTCGAGCTCCTTCACGTACACGTATCTCTTGTAACGTCGGTAGTGCTCCATTATGACGAGAGCGGCTTTCATCTTCTTGTAACGCTTTCGACAGAGATATCCTCGCCACTGTTTCTGCAGCAGCGTCACGATACCCGGTATCAAGTCGCTACGAGCTTTCTCCAGTGCGAAGAGCGTCCGTGCCGAGCGCACGAAAACCTTCGTGTGACCGTACTTGACGTCGTCGGCGAAACCTTTTTCTTCGATCAACGTTCGCACACCCTCCTTGTCGTTTCCCCGGAAGTTCGGCCAGGTGTATTGGGAAATCATCTTGTACCTTAGAAAAAAAAGAAAATAATTAATTATTCACAAAAATATTATTGATGATAAGTACATAGATTAGTAATTGATGAATTTATACATAGATTTTTTAGAAAAATAGACGAAAAATAAAGAAAATAATTAGTCGTTCTCCAAAATATTATCAATGATTATTACACGGATAAATAATTGATAAATTTATACAAACATTTTTTAGAAGAAATACACGATTTTTTTTCGTCATTTAGGCTTTTTTTCAAAAAATGCTTAAATTTTATTTTTTCTGAGGGAATTTACCTTTTTAAAAACCTGTCGTATCGCTGTCTGTAGACGAATCCAGCGCGTCTCACGAGAATATTCTCAACCAATCCCAAATACCGTACTTGATGATTTACTCTCTCATCGTCGAAGACGACCGGCGATTTGACCTCGTTAGGTTTTATGCAGCGAACGTAAAAAGGTTCTTTGCTCGTTAAGTTGTTAACGAGGGCGGTCATCGAAATTCTGAAGAGTGTTCCGGCGGTTTGCGGTCTCTTTGTCGTTTTTGTTATGTCCTGAGCTCCCTCAGGCCACATGCCGCTTATCTGTGAATTTTTGCTCTTGTACATCAGTCGTTTGAAGTCCTGGAACAGCGTGTCCTTATTTTTGTCAAGAAAACCGTTGATAGCGTACACCACGTCGCCGGCGTAATGTTTTATGCGAAATTGTGTTTTGTGCTGCAACTCCTTGTCCATTGGCTTCAATTGTCTCGATGCGTAGTGTTTGTGATCTATCAGCTTCTTGTCCATTGCCTCAAGCAGCATCTGTAAAATTGTAAGATTTTTGAGCGTTCGAAGAAGATCGTGTTTCACGGATTTCAAAAATTTTTAAGAATTTTTAATTAACATTTTTTCTTTTTTTTATAGAGGTTTTTTGGTGTGAAACGAATTCGTTGATTTTTCTGATTGCATGTTCATTTTTTTTTGCAGAATTTTTTATTACGTTAAACATTTTTTGTCTTTCAAATAAGTACCGCGACTCTAAACCCATGAATCTTTTGATCAAGAATATTTACGTGAAGTATCCTTGAAGGATATCAACTTTCGCGAAATAAACAAATATCAAAAAATTGTTATTAACATTCATCCGAATACAAAATTACACTAATTTTTTTACGACTCTTGATTTTTCCGACTGCATATTAATTTCTTTTCAGAATTTTTTTATCGACATTTCTTTGCCTGTTAAATAAGTGCTGCGATTCTAAACGAATCAATGTCTCAATAAAGAATGTGGACGTGAAATATCCTTTACGGAGATCAAGTCTCGCGCAGTAAGCAAATTAAAAAAAAAATTGTTATAAACATTGTTCGAATTAAAAAATTCCAAAAATGTTCTTATTTCTTTATTTACCTCGTCCGTCACTTTGCCAACGTTCAGACACGCCTCGTCTATAATGGCGAGAATTCCCTTGTGTTGTTGTTCAACAAGATCGCATATGACTTGATTGTTCAAGTACTCGACCGGCTGCCAGGCGATGCCTTCCCTCATGTACTCCTCCTGCTCCTGTTTCAGCACCAATTCGATAAAAAGCTGTTGAAGCTTTTCGTTGCAATAATTAATGCAGAATTGCTCGAAGCTGTTCGCATCGAATATCTCGAATCCATAAATATCGAGAACGCCGATCAGCGTTTTCTTGTAGCGATCGTAGTGCTGATGCGTCGTACCGAGGTTTCCGGACGTATCGTTCACGTTTATCGAGTCATTTACTCGCGAAACTATCCACGTGAACAGTCTCTCGTATATGGCCTTGGCGAGGGCATCCCTTCCGTACTCGGCTTCGATAAACGTGTGACTCTTCTGCACTACGTCACCGCCGGCCGCGATAACTCTCTGCGACAGCGCCGTGCTGAGCTCCTTCGGATCGATCGAAAAAAAATTTGCCGTATCGTTGAGAGCTCCGCGATTTCCGACGCAAAGATTGTCCTCCTCCAGACTGAACGTTATGTTGCCCTGTGATAACATTTTTGTAAAAATTACGTTAGAGCAATGACGAGGAAAAAAATCGGATTAACTCGATTAAAGGTACTTTTAGCTGACGATACTTTGAGCATCGAAAAAATAATCAAAGTAGAAAGTTTCTGTACCATTAGAGTATTTTTTTTCTTCATTGCTAAAATAAAAGCCCTCGCAGTTATAAGATCTTCATCGTTGATTTATTTTTTTTAATAAAGAAAAAATGAATTTGTCGGAAACGAACCAGGTGTAAAATACCGGCGAGAATGCTCCATATAGTTTGAGTTTCATTGGCGGTGAAGCCGAGGGTGGTCATCGCCGTGGTGACGGCTTTGTAATCGGCCCTATCGCTGGTGCTCGTTTTGTTGCTGTCTCCTTGACCGACGTAATAATACGCCGCGGGATCTCGCACAAGTCTCAATTTGTTCAATTCCGTCTCGCTGCAACCGTTGAGTAGCTAAAAATTGAAAAAAAAAAAATTGCTGAATTCTCGACGCTCAAAAGAAAAAAAAATCTCGATCGCTTAATATCTTTTTCTTTTAAACTCACCTGATAGAAGCAATGAAAATTTCTCTCCCCCTTTTGCTGATAGACGACTCGGGATTTTTCAAGCAGATAATTCGTCACGTGACCACCGACCGGATCGCCTTTGAAGTCGAAATTTATGTCCATGTATTTGCCGAAACGCGACGAATTGTCGTTGCGCTTCGTCTTGGCGTTGCCGAAGGCTTCCAGTATCGAATTCGACTGGATAAGCACATTTTTCACCCTACATTTTTGTTCAACAAAGTTGTGCGTTAGCTAAATGAATCATTTAAAAAATAATACAATTGACCATTTCAAAAGTATTAAAATTGATCATTTCAAAAATTGTAAAATGGATTATTTAAACAACAATAAAATTGATAATTTAAAAAATAATAAAAATAATTTAAATCGATCGACAGATCAAATCGATGTATATCGATCTTCCGCACCTCTCGATCTCCTGCTGACCGGTCAAATTCGTCACGGCGGCGATGTACTTCATTATAATCTTGCTGGCCTCGGTTTTACCGGAGCCGGATTCGCCACTGATAACGATGCATGTGTCCCGTCCCTGTTGCTTCATTTCTCGGTGAACCGCGTCGGCGATCGCGAAAATGTGAGGTGGATTTTCGAACAGTTCTCTGCCTAGAAGAAATAAAAAATAAAAATATTATATGACATTTTTTTTCAAGTGTTATTATTACGGAAAGTTATTAGCGGCGCTGAAAGTATAATTCTTATAGAAAAAAGCTTCGAGTTTCCGGGAATCATGCGAGTGCCGGTGATAAGAGCTACGGGTCAGATAAGAATTCATCCTTGAGCGCTAGACGATATACTTCAGTGAACTTCAGTCTCAGCAGTTTGCACTATTAAGTTTGCTTTAACTATATCTCCGATGTTGCAAGGCCGCGAGGATTCAAGGTGGACAAAAAAACATCGAGCCTTTCCCGCTTGTACGAATATTTAGTTTCGAAAATTTTTCGAAATTTTTAAGAATGAAATTGCATCGCAAGAAAATGTTTTTAGAACATGATTTCATGACAAATTTTTATTCGTCCCGTCCGCTTATACGGACATTTGTTATTCGAATTCCTACCTGAAAAAAATCAACGTTAATAATTTAAAGCCCAATGCGTTGAATTTGCGGCGTTCGTTGAACGGTTTGTTTTTTAACTATCTTCCTCGATGTTCTATTTTTAAAAATGTTTCGAAAAATTCTTCAAAATTCTAATGAATCGCAAAAAAAAAAAAACTTTTCAAAGATAATTTCATGAAACTTGTTTTCGAGAATTTTTCGTCATTCTCGAGAGCCGGACGATCTCTCACCTTTGTATTTGCCGATCTCACCCGGGCCATAGATGTTTGTCGACCTGTAAGGATTCACGCTCACGCATACTTCTCCAATGTATGTGTAAACTCTGCCGCCGTTGAATCTGCAATAGAAAAGATAAATAAATAATCATATAATTTATATTACTCCAAAACCGTGCTAGGGACGAGTTTCAACGAATATATATATAAATATACATTTTTTCGTTCTATTCAACTTGCTCCAAAAGCAGAGCGCTTACCGGGGTGAAGCTCTCATAATAATCATAAAAAAATAGCAATAAAAAAATAAAAGTAATCATAATTTACATTGCTCCAAAGTCGCGCTAGGTACGAGTTTCAACAAATATGTATATATAAATATGCATTTTTTCGTTCTATCCAACATGCGCCAAAAAACAGAGCGCTTACCGTGGACGAGGCTCTCATGTTAATAATAAAAATAGAAAAAAAAAAAAAAAAAAAAAACAGATAATTTATATTACTTCAAAGCCGCACTATGTACGAGTTTCAACAAACATATAAATTTTCGTTCTATCCAACATGCGCCAAAAGCGGAGCGCTTATCGCGCTGAGGTTCCCTTATCGAGGCTCTTACAACTGAAATTATCCTGTTACACGATAATGCAGTATCTAAGCGATAATTATCAATCGTCATGGTCGTATTGAATCCTGACAATGATATCGAGGCGATACAAAAAAAAAAAAAAATCCTACAGCGATAGAAACTCAGAAATTTTTTTTTTCTTTTTTTTTTCTGAATATAACGCATATACTGTTAGCCGTGCGTCGGTTCGTCGCTCATAATGAATGATGGACAATGCGGACGCAGCGAGTTGTGCAGGCATCGAATAGCTATTCAGGATGCGTGTCGACTGTGTGTGCCGTTGTAAATGTTTCGCTACGTTAAAAAAGGATAAAAAAAAAAAAAAAAATGCTCAACGCGAATTAAGCCGCCTACTGCGTGGCACACTAGTCAAATGAGTGCTAAATTTTGCTTTCCGTTTTCGTGAAAATAAATGAAAATCGAGATCTTAGTTTCAGAGTACTTGAGATAGTTTAAAACATCGAGAAATGCGATTCCTAGCTGGTGTCCAAATGTGTGCGTGTGATATTTTATTTTTATTTAAAAAATTGTATCTTAGCTTTATTTATTATTTTCATATTGCTTAGTTTTCATGCAACATTTTTTTTTTGTTTTCGAGTTTCTAACGAAAACCTGTTAAGAATATTCTGAAACATGGAAAAATCATCTTTAGAAAAAAAATGTCTGATGTGTGGTGCGTGTGTGTGTGTCGGTTTAAAAGGGCTATAACTCGGAAACTGCTTGAGATAGCCAGTTGAAATTTGATACACTAGTGGAGTGGTCACGTCTCGTTCCTCGAGGCAACTTTTCATGAAGATTAAAGCCCAAATTTAAAAAGAAAAGGTCGTGGTAGCTCGAACTTGCGTACATTTTTAGCCGTCGCCCTAAAACTACAAATGTAGTTTTAGGGGCGATGCATACAAATGTAATACCATGATCGAAGACCTATTGAAATTTGATGAAATTTTGATTTTTTGAGAAAATACTAAAAACGTTATGATTCGAGTAAAAATTGAGGTATCGAACTGCAATTTGACACGTGAATGAACCAACACTGTAAAATTAAATTTTATGAATTAGAAAATTCTAATTTTCTAATTAAAATAGAAAATTCTTAATTAAAAAAAAAAAAAAAAAATTGTTTCTTGCGCCGGACACGAGTTTCCGAATCAAATATCACGCTAAGAGTTAAAATGAATTATGTAGTTTTTTAATCAGCGGCGAAGAATCAATTAAAAAATGGTCTCAAAAATGACGACATCCGCAAATTCCAATTTGCGATTTTCAAAAATAAATTGTGCGGTAGATTTTTAAGGTTTTAATTTTTATGAGATGGAGAAATTTTTGTTTATGTTGCGTAAAAAAAGGTGCACAGTAATTTGCACACGATTTCCTCATTTTTTTTACAAATTGGCGCATTTGATTTGATTTGGCAAATTTTGATTCATCAGTCGATGTATTTATTATTATTATTATTATTATTATTATTATTATTATTATTATTTACAGAAACGAAGTTTTAAATTTATATAATCTGCTTCAAAATATATATAAAAAAAGAAACAAAACGGAGTACGAACTTTCCGTAGTAAACAAAAAAAAAAAAAATCTCAATATTAGCCTCTCTCTCGCCGTAAGTCTCAGCTTACATCAAGAGTACGAGATTTTTAAAACTTTTATTTTCTCATTCAAAAGAGTTCATGCTCCATTCTCGTCGTTTACTTTTTTTTTTTTTTTATGTCTTTCTCTCTAAGCAACTACCGCATGGAACTCCTCGCAATCGATCGGTTTATTCGCTGACCAATGTGCGCGCCTTTCGTCCGGCTCTTTGCTTTTTGCAACAGATTGTACATCCTCCATGCGCGTTCCTGTATATACGCGCGCCTGTGAAATAACTATAGCCGTGCACTGGGCATATATATATATATATATATATATATATATATATATATAAAGTGTATGAACACATCGACTAAGTCAAGGAGAATCGCGCGAGCGCAGCGCTAACGTTGCGGTCTCTTATCCAATCGCACTCGAGCGAGCCGAGAGGCACCGGTGTGACTTTAACGTGACTCACACGTACGTTACTCACGACGCCCGTGCGAGCCTCTCTTTCTCTCTCTCTGCGTATCGCAAGAAGCCACAGAAAAACTTATATATACTTTGATTCTCGCCCTCCTGATATTCCGCCGGACACAAATCCAGCATATTTATAACGTACGCATACGCAAACACAGAGTTCCGTTTCGTTCGTGTGACTGCGCGAGCGCGCTGCTCCCCCGTTTGCCGGAGCCAAACACACACGAGACAACGAGCTACGACAAAAAATTCGGCCCGACCAGCGGTTCGTCACGAACCGCCATGCACCGCTCTCGTATAATGGCAATGTTTTTCGTCTCTAATATACCGCTCGAAAATAGCATCGCCGATGCTGGCGGGATAATTTTATTTGCCGAATCTCGACGTTAAGCCACGCCTTATCTCGCCGCGCGCCGCGTCCGACACTTCACGCTCGTCTCCGGCACTTTTTCCCATTGTCACCCACCTGTCAATCTGACACCGAAATCCTCGAGAGATTCTCGACGGATTCCTTATTCTTTTCGCGTTAAGATGGTTTTCTTGATTATTATTATTATTTTTTTTTTTCGGGATTAAAAAAAAAATCTAGTCACCTGCTTCGCAGATTTTCGACGACTTTTTCCGTGGTTATCTCGTCGAGTAGAACGAAATCCCCGACGCCGAACTCGTCCTGCGCTGCCATGGTCATACGCGCGACCCTCGACAAAACTTCGGTTCTAATTGTCTCTCTCTATTATTTATTTATTTTTTATTTTTATTTTATTTTATTTTTTTCATTCACCAAGGCGTGCGTGCCGAGTCGGGAGTGGGACGTTCTCTTTTTTCGTACCTTCCTCGACCACCATAACGCGAGTACTACTGAAACTCTCCGCGAAACTGCCGAGACGCCGAGGCCCGATTTTTATCCCCACCACTTTCGTGGAGTCGCGCCGAGAGAGACGCGGCGCACACGCTCGGGCGAGATAGTAAGTGAACTAATGGGCCACAGGTGCTCTCCACGAGAGAACGGCTCGTTCCTAGTCGCCGATTCTATGTGTGAGCGCAGCACGATGCATCCTCTCGGATATATACCTGTTGCGAAACAATCGTCGTTTGGTGCGCGCGCTCTTTTTTTTTGTTTTCCCTCCAAGACCTCGCTGGAGAAATTAGTCATCGAAGTATTCGTGGATATGATCTTTAGGATCGTCCGTTCGCTGGGAGAAGTTTTATGGGAGGAATTCCAATAGCCGCCCCGGAGCCTTGCGGCTCTCCAGTATCTTTCGCTGATCGTTCGAAAGCTTTTCGAACTACTCGAAACTCTCGCAGGACGCGCCGATTCGTCGGGAGATTTTGTCGGCTGCCGCTCTTGCCGACTGAGTTACCGGCGGCGATAAACAGCTGTTTAGGTACTGACAACCGTGTGGGCTATCGCATTTTTTGATGCTGTGGTTATTGGGGAATTTTTATTAATCGTCGAGGGATGGGCTGCGTCACCCGAAAGCAGTATGAATTAATTGATTCGTTGATTCGTTGATTCGTTGATTCGTTGATTCGTTGATTCAGTGATTTGTTCGTTCATTGGTTCATTGATTCGTTGATTTGTTCATTCATTGATTCGATCATTCGTTGATTCGTTTTCATTATAACATAATAATCCGTTCTCTACGTATCATCTTTCAATGTAATATTATGTATACAAAACTCTTCTAAGTGCCATTACAATGCTTTGACGTTATGTAAATATCGTCCTGTAAAAGGATTCTACCCGTTAATGAATAAATAAATAAAGTAATCAATTTATTGGTGTTATAAACTAATTTCGATATATTCCAAGCTCGAAACGGTCTTGGAAGGCATCCGTTAAGTTTGTCGTTCAATTTTTTTGCGTTGTTTTCTCGAAAAATACACAAGTACAATAATTGCATAATCTGACTTTTAGGCATAGATTTTGTCTTAATCGTTCCACGCTCGAAAATTGCCGCGCGGAAGTCGCCCGTGTAATACGTGAGTCACTTTACCGCTGGAACATTGCACACTGTCTGTCAAGTTTAAGCGCGAGCTTGATCAGTTTGAAGCCGATCAGCTGTGCTTATTTACGGCGCAATATTGCACAATATTTGCTGTATGGCTTTTCATCGATTACCTCGCGCGTTCTTCGTGGTGTAGTTGAAACATGACATGAGAGTGTATCGACAGCGACAAAGGAAAAGCTGAAAATTTGGACACAAAAAACTAACGGAGTGAAGAGGCTACGGTTGAGAATTAAAAAAAAAATTGCCCGAAACAATGCCTTTGATATTCACGCCGACTAACCAAATTCGTCTGACGAACGTCGCCGTAGTTCGCATGAAGAAAGGTGGCAAAAGATTCGAGATCGCCTGTTACAGAAACAAAGTTGTCTCGTGGAGAAGCAAACTGTAAGAAATAACACATCCGAAAAGGAAAACGCAGTTTCTCGTAAAACCTAACGATACATCTAACCGACCACGATTACCCCCGAGAAAAATATCTCAAGTCCGACCTAACCTGCAAAAAAGAAACAAACAATTTTTTTTATCGCTTTATCGAAAAAAGAACGGGAAAATCGATTTAATATTCACTATAAGCGAGCGAGAAAAAAGAAACCTTTTTTTCATCCGCGTCAATAATTTTATCATCTTTTTTTTTCTAGTGTAAATTAAACTTTCTGTACAATTTTTTGGATGTTAATATAAACATTTTTTAAAAAGGACTCATGAAATCTCTTTGTTTCTCGAGCGAATGAGATTTTCTGTAACATTTAACAAATATTTATATTAAAAAGTTGGAATTTTGAATTTTTATATTAATTCCTCGTAAGAGTTAAACAAAGCTTTCTCTGTGAGGAAGCAATATTGAAATTATCATATCGGTTCCTCGTAATGTTCCTTTATCGTTGCAAAGCTTCTTCTGTGAGAAAGAATTTTTTTGTATTTTTGGCTTCACCCTGCGTGCGTGAAATTTTAGCTCGATCGGTGAAAGCATTCTCAAGTTATAGCGGCTTGAGCTTTATGCATCTGATTCACACACACACACACTTTAACATGCATCCGTACATCCGGATATTTCTTCCAAATACCATTTTTCGATGTTTTGGAACATTCTGATCACGTTTTCATGAAAATAAAAAAAAACAAAATTCCCCAAAAAAAAGCTTCCACTATGAGGAAGCAAAAAGTAAAAAAAAAAAAGGTCTAATCAGATCTTCTTTTTGTACGGCAAATAAAAATGTCTATAAAATTAAAAAAATATTAATATAAAAAAATGGAAAATTGGTTGAAAAATCAGTTGCTGATAATGTTCTATGAGAAAGCATTTTTTGTATTTTTGGTTTCATACTGTGCAAAAATTACGAAATTTTCTTTTTCCAGAAGAAATAAAATTTTCTGTACATTTTTTAAAATATTATTATAAAAACAAGATTTTTATCTTTTTAAAAACGAACGAATCCGTCCCACCAAAAATTGTCTAAAATATAAATATAAACAAATTAAAAAAGACTAACGAGACATTTCGTCCAACCTTGGTTTCAGAGAAAAGGACATCGACGAAGTTCTGCAGACCCACAGCGTCTTCACGAACGTCTCCAAGGGTCAGGTGGCGAAGAAGGAAGATTTGTTGAAGGCCTTCGGCATCGAGGATCAGACCGAGATATGCAAAGAAATCTTGGCGAAGGGTGAGCTCCAAGTGTCGGACAAGGAGAGACATTCGGCGCTGGATTCGATGCTGAAGGACATTGCGACGACCGTCGCGGACAAATGCGTGAATCCCGAGACGAAGAGACCGTATCCGGTGTCGATGATCGAGAAAGCGATGAAGGACGTGCATTTTTCGGTAAAGCCAAATCGTAACGCGAAGCAACAGGCGCTCGACGTTATACCGCAGCTGAAGACCGTCATGCCGTTGGAACGCGCGCAGATGAGACTGAGATTATCGACTGGCGGTAAGGAGGCGAGAAAATTGCGGGAGAAGATCGCGAAGATGGCAACGAAAATCGAGACCGAGGACTGGGACGGTGGAAGCTTGCATCTCACTTGCCTGATCGATCCCGGACAGTACCGTGATATCGACCAGCTCGTGAGATCGGAGACGAGAGGCGCCGGTGTGCTCGAGCTCGTCAATCTCAAGGAGATTACGGAGGGCGAAGAGGTGTTGGAATAAAAAAAAACTCGCGGTTATCGATTTTACATGTTGAAAATAAATAAAAGGGATTATCATTGATTAAGCGATTAACGGTAATAATCTATCTATTTACTTTCAAATATGATAAATTTGTCGCTTTGTCGTATCAGCCGTCAAGCACATTTTTCAAGTAAATAACTAACGTATCGGATAAACTGGTAGCCGACAGGCATCCGAATGAACAAGATGATCTCAGTATCAACTGACTAAAAAGAAAACTAATTGTGCAGACATTTGAATAAAACCCACTGCGAATTGTAGGCACAGTGATTAAATCCCAATCGTATTCTGGATAGAAACGATAAGAACCGAATGCACTTAACAGTTAGTACTGGGAAGAGAAAAATATTTTTTATCGGAAACATTTTTTTTCTTTACTATAATAATATCGACTTACTTACCAGCGTTTACTAGTTTACAATAACAATTTTACCTTTGATACACGTCCTCGCTAGCGTTACAAGCCAAATCCGATTTCAAGCTAAGATAACTACCTTGCAAAAGTGGCAGCTGTTCCACCAGATATCTTTGCTTGAAATTGGATTTGGCTTGAAACGCTAGTGACCGCAGATATTAAAGGTAGAATTGTTGTTGTACGCTTGGGGATCGCTGGTAAGTAAGTTGATATTATCATAGTAAAGAAAAAAATGTTTCCGATAAAAAATATTGTTGTCTTCAGAGTACTAACTGTTAAATGCATTTGGTTCTTATGATTTCTATCCAGAATACGATTGGGATTTAATCATTTTTGCTACGATTTGCAAAGGATTTTATACTAATGTGGGCACAATCTCTTTTCTTTTTACTTAGTTGGTACTGAAATCATCTTGTTCATTCGGATGCCTGTCGGCTACCCGGATAAACATGACAAAGAAGCGGGAAAATCGCAGAAATGGCAACGAGAGCAAAGAAGTATTGGAAGTATTGGAAGTATTGGAAGACTTGCGGAGATCGATTTTATGACACGGAAATAAATGTAATCGATTATCGCTGATCAATCGATTAATAATAATAATCTATCCTGTTTACTTTCAAATATGATAAATTTGTCGCTTCGTCATATCACTCTACGCGAAAAAAAATCGGATAAACGTGGTAAACGAGAAAATTGTCGGAAATCTCGAGGATGGCAAGGACAATCGATACGGAGGACTGGGACGGTGGCAGCTTGAATCTGACTCGTCCGGTCGATCCCGGGCAGTACCGAGATATCGACCAGCTCGTGAGATCGAAAAAAGAGAGGCGGGAAGGCGTCGGTGTATTGGAGTGCGTTAATATCAAGGAGATTGCGGAGGGCGAAGACGGGGAATAAAAACTTGCGAAGATCAATTTTACATTACGAAAATAAACAAAATCGACTATAACCAATGAATCGATTAATAATAATGATCTATCTATTTACTTTCAAACACGTTAAACTTATCGCTCTGTCGTGTCGACACTTAAAAAAAAAAAGGAAACAAAATAAAGTGTAAAGAACATGTGCGAATAAGTAACAGCGTAAAACAACGTTTCGGCTTAAAGTTTTATGCTCACTCCAGCCCTCCTTCGACAACCGCTAAGCTGCGCGCATCGTCCTTTCAATATGATATATATACATATAGTACATTATAAATAATTTAATAAACAGTATCTATAATACCGCTATGAGAGAAGTTTGTAAACTTTGTAATGTCGTTCAGCACATTTCCGTACTGTTTTACGAGATATATATATATATAATATATATAATATAATACAATAAGATACTAAATGCGTCCGGTTACTTTCGGACCTTGCGTTTCGCTTACAATCCTTCTCTATGTAGTTATGACGATTTTCATTTTTTTCTTCTTTTTTTGTTTCGTTATGAACGTTCACTCCTTCACTTGTTCTCGTCGCTCAGCTCGGAGCGCGGTATGTAAATATTTTCCGTGCGCTGATCGCACTTCGCCGCCATGCGCGACACCGTGAGAAGAAACTCCGACAGCCGGTTCAGATAAACTTGGGCCTCCTCGTCGAGCGCACCGTCGCGCACCAACGGACAAACCGTTCGCTCGGCACGTCGACAAATCGTTCGCGCGACGTGCAGCGACGCGCTCGCTTTTCCACCGCCCTGAATAAACAAAGTTTAACGTTAGTGACCCCGACATATGTGGCTTTCCATCCGGCCGTGGAAACGATTACGTCATAACGCCGGATTGATCTGATTGGTCCATTCTGTCGGGTGATGCTGGCATCTGACGGAAAGAACCAATCAAATCAATTCGTCGTTTTAAGACGGTTTGAGCGCTTCGCACTAGTAAATGAGTGCTACATTTTTAAAGTCGTTTGTACAAAGTTTACGCATCTGTTTATTATAGTGGATGGTTATTTGTATTAAAGCGGATGTCCTTAAAGTAAGGAAAACATTAATTGTAATGGACTTGCAAAAATATTCACTGGTTTGTGCTAATTTTCGAAAAGGCGCATATTCGTACAGTTTTTTCAAAGAATAATTCGTGATTTTTGCTTGATTTTGATGTATCACGGCTCATTCTCTTTCTTGAAAGATGCTCTACGAATCCATCGTCCAGATATCCGATAGCATTTTACGTTTAAAATTTACAGCCTCTTGTTTATCCATCGGCGAAATTCGTTCGTAAATAAACAGCTGTGATTTTTTAAGTATTTTTCGCAGTATTTTTCTCGAACGCGATGCAAAAAAGTGCCTTTCTGCACTCGTTTCACAGAAACTGAAAGCGGGTTTTTATGTACATGCGTTAAGAAAAAATGTCTACAAACGACATTAAAAATCTAGCACTCTTTTGACTAGTGCGAAGCGCTCGAACCTCCTGAAAGTCATATTTTCCCCGGCTGGAAGGATTGTATCACCGAGTTTCCACCGTGAGTGAGACCGGACTGAAACGAGTCTGAACTAGTGGCAAATTTCTAGTTAATTCGAGACTTTCTAGTCAACAGTCCAATCCCACAAGTGAATTTTGAGTCTACTAGAATTTTTTCACTGGCTCAGAGTAAATCTCGGCCCGATCTCACTCACGGTGGAAACTTGGCAAATAATCGACGATATCGACGACATCGACGCGACTCACGGGAATGATGTAGTCCTCGGGCGGCGGTAACTGATTGGCGTACTCGTTAATCCATTCCTCAAGATCTTTTGTATGTTTGTTCTCGAAGCTATTGGCTTTCGCTCCGGATTTCGATATCGCGTGACTGAGATCGAAGAGAATCATCTGCACTCTCTTCAGTTTGTCGACATAAGGATGCTCGACTTTGCTGTCGCACGCGAATTCCCTCGCCAGTCCGATGTAGGAGGACAGTTCGTCGGTCGTCCCAATGGCGTTCGATATCCTCTCGTCGACGCCGCTCGCGGATTTCGAATCGGCGATTCTTTCCCGCGCCGCCGCGGCGCTGCTCAGCGAGTCGCGTTTCGTCGGCGCACACGCAAAAGCCGCTCCTCGGCTTCCGCTGCTGCTGCTCCTGTAAAAACCGACGAGCAAATCATCTTTGTCAATTATATTTTTCTACACACGAATAAATGAAAACTTTTGTTTATTCTCGCTTTCGAGCTATTCTATTTTGTATTTTGCGAATTCGATGAATTTTTCCCTTGTTCTTTAATTTCACTGATTCGCAGGAACGCAAAAAAACATTTATTTCATTTCGAACGCTAGACTAGAGTCGCAGGTTATCGATAACAAAACTCACGAATTCCTAAGTGACGACTGCAGGCTCGTTTTGTAAACGATAATGGATCTCTTCCACGCGCGCCTCGCCAATTCCATCTCTCCTCGTTGACAATCGACGGTCGCGAACGAAGCACTGCAATTAATAATGTCCGTTTATTTACGTTTCTCTATTTCAGCATCCCGGCGCGATCGGTCGTGCGAGAGCAATCTTTGAGGTTGGGAAAACCACTCTGATAATCGCGCCCTCTGCACTGTGCGACGTTTTGTCAATACTACAGTAGAACTTGATGGACAACTTTATTTCAGAGTATCCATGAAACAAGAGTTCGATGTTGGAAATATGTTGAAAAAATGCTTTCAAGTTTAATACGTATTGTTATTTTCCATTTATATATACTTCATTGTATACGGGGTTAAAGTCACTTTAAGAAATTGTGTTTTATTTATCCAAACTCGACTCGGCCCAGACGCTTTCGCACAATAGAGGTTCTACTGTAGAACTGTTTTTTTTTTTTTTCGTTATACCGGAAAGAGAACGGGATAAAAAAGGTATATTTTTACTGCCCGAGCCTCACAAAAATAAATTTGCTTCGCGATCGGAATTTAACCCGTGCCGTTAAAAATATCTTTTGAAGTTTAATGCATACTGTCATTTTTCATTTAGAAATGTCTTCTTTACGTACGTGTTAATTCTTGACAACAAGAATTAATCATTAGACCCGGTTCGGACGCGTCAGGACAATTGAATTTCTACTGTAGAACTATTATTTTTTTTTATTTTTTATTAATTTTTTATTATCCCTGAGAAACAACGTGAAAAAAACATGGTCCGCTTTTACTGGCCGAACTTCGTAAAAAAAAATTCGGTTTGCAACCGGAATTTAACTCATTTTGTATTCAATGGTGCGCTTGAAACTCTTGACTCGATGCGATCGATTTTTTAACGGCAGAGACTATGAAGCAGATAAAACGCACGAGAAAGATTGAAAAACGAGCGCGCGAAACGCGGAGCGCCCCGCGCGTTCTCCGCTCCAAAAAACGCGTCCCTACAAATAGTATTAAACTGCACGATTGTTGTCCGCAACCAAACAGATAATTGATTATATAAATTATTTTCATATTATTTATTTATATAAAGGAAAAAATGCATCAGTTCCTCGATAAGATATGTCCAAAGTGTATTTAAACACAAGCATTTGTGGCCTCCGTCACGCCAGCAACGATTAATTCGTAATCCGTGGACAGAATAGCGTTGCGCTATCCTTGGACTGACCGGTCGATCGTTGTCGCGTTCTCAATCGCTCGAATTCACGGTGTCCGGAAATTCGGGATTCCAAAAATCCTTTGGTGTACAATATTTCGGCATCTTCGACGTGTGACGACGACATGCCTCCAGACGCCTCCTCAGATCGGCTTCCGGCAAATTCATCTGACCGTAGTACTGCGAATAATACATTTTTTTTCAATTGAATAAATGTTAATACAACGAAGCGTCGAAATAATCGTCCTTAATTGGCGAAGGAACGCATATTTAAAAATAAGCAAGGTGTGCAATTTTTGAAAAATCTTATAGCGATATAAAGATTCTGCAAACATTATTTTTTGCCGATCTGCAGTAGCATACATTAGCGATGTGAAAAAAACCGTAAATTATAAATGAATTCAATTATTTTACGGTATTGAGTCAAATTCTTACATTTTCACATTCCCGGCAGCTCCAACAGTAAAACATACATCTATGAACTATTTAACGGAATAAGAGACGATGAAAAAAAATCGACTATATATATCGGTATTGAGTAAAATTCTTACATTTTCACATTCTCGGCAGTTCCAACCGGTGACTTTGTTAAACTTTTTCTTGCCGCGTCTCATTTTACCTTTGTAGAACTTTTCCGGACTTTTTCTCGTCTTTTCCGGCACTCTGCGTTAAAAAAAAAGAGAAATATTTCATCCTTCTTATATCATATCGTCAGTTTAATTATAACTCTGACGATATCTACACGACACCAAATTTCATCTTTTGCAAGTCTCTATCAATAGAATAAAAAAGATCTTTTCAGGAAGAAAAAAATATACTATTTTTTAATCCTGTAAGTACTTTGTGCCGAAAGCGTACTAACTAGTGTTAAAAAAGCGTGCAATAAGGTAGATAGTGTTAATAAAAGTGTAAAAAGTAAGCAAAACAAATAACAAAAATCTGCTCATGCGCAGTATTTTTGTCGCACGCCTCTGTAAAAATCGCCACTTTCGCCACGCTTTACAGGCACGAAAGGTGGGACTTTTTGTGTACGTGTTACAAAATTAGTACATTTTAATACGAGTGCGAAAAAACTTTTCCGATGAGTCTTGCAATCGCACGATTTCAGAAAACGTTTTTCGCACAAGTATCGTACAGAATTTTACTTCACAAAGTGTGAAAATGGCGAATAAATAAATTTGTCCACTTGCAGAATTTTATTCTCCGAGTGAACTTCCCCGAGTTTGTGCAATACAAAGCACAACGGTTGCAGCTTGACGAAATTCAGTCTCGCGCCGATATCTTCAGACCGACGTTTAATAACATAGCCGTTTTTGACCAATTAAAAATGTTCCCCGACCAAATTTCTAACGACTTGATTAAAAAAAAAAATAAATGATGCAAATGAAAATGCCTTCATATTGTATTGATGTTTCATTCGATTTTTTGTTGTTTTTTTTTTCTAAATGTTCTCAATTTTTATTGAAGGCTTCTTTTTACGTACTCCTTATTTACTTATAGAAGATTCGGCGACAATTTACTTTTTCCCTGACCAATTTTGAAATTCCCTGACTTTTCCCTGATTTCCTGACCACGATTTTTTTCCCTGACTTTTCCCGGTTTTCCCTGACCGCGCGGCCACCATGAATAAAAAATTCTTCGGTCATCGCTTACATATCGAAGCTATTGTTGAGCGGTCGTTTCACCGGCGGGCAATTTTCATTCCACAGATCGGTGTCCCAGTCCGACTCCCTGAGATCCAAATCCTCGAGCACGTCATTGTCGATCGGCTCCTCACCGGTTTTTCTCTTGAGGTTTCGATCTTTGTCTCCGGCTCTTTTCGGCGTTAAGATCGTCGAGCAGCCGGCCACGGGCTTGCTCACCGGCACAGGTTTCTTGACGACGTTATTCGTCGGCTGAAACTCGGCGAGCCTTTTCGTCGTTAAGATCGTCGAGCAACTGGCGACCGGCTTGTTAATCTTCGCAGGTTTCTTAACGAGGTGGCTCGTCGGGTGAACTTCGCCGGGCGCGAAGAACGTCTCGTCCATCGAGTCGAGGCCGTTAAAAGACTGCTGCGAGGCTTTCGGCGTCGACGAAGTCGCCTCGTCGATTTTTCTTTCCGCGCCAGAATCGTCCGTCCGCATCGCCAAGTCCGCGAGCGCCGGAGCATCCATGCAGGTGTTCAAAAAATCCTGAGAAATCTGAAAATCCTCGAGGTCCTCGTCCCCGAAGAGAGATCGAGCAGATTCGTCGATCTGACTCGGAGTTTCCATGAACATGAAATTGTAGACTGGACCGTCGGGCTTCGTTGTGCTCCGAGCTGCTGTGCCCTCGCACGAAAGTCTCGAAAGAAACTCGACCGATCGATCGAATTTTTCCTTCTCCGCTCTAGGCGGATCCTTTTTCTCCGCCGCAAGGCTCGATTCTCTCTCGGCCGTCATTTTCCTGACCCGATAATCCTCGTCGAATAGATCCGCCCTGTGTCGCGCCGCGTTCGACTGAGGCTTCATTTTTTCGGAGCCAGTTATGTCGACTTTCGCGGCGATCGGCTGAAACACGAGAGTCGACTGCTTCGTCGTTTTGCCGCCCGGCGCTTTGCTCTTGTCGATTCTGTACGTGGACTTGGTCAAACTGAGCTTGAGACTCGGTCGCGACTCGCCGTCGCGACTGCCCGCAGCGCCGATCATCGCGGCGCTCTTGCCGATCAGCGGATTGTTCTCCTCGTTGCCGTCTCGCGTTTTACTGTCCGTCTTGGTGCCGATTTGATTCGATGCCGTTCCGAGTCTCGTCGATTTCGGCGCTTCTGCAACTCCGGGAAAATTCGTTTCCTCGGCCGATTTTCTCGTCCAAGCCGTCTTGCCGAGCCGCGAAGCGTCCTGCTCGTTGCCTTCTCGCGTTTTACTGTCCGTCTTGGTACCGATTTGATTCCTCGCTATTCCGAGCCTCGTCGATTTCGGCGCTTCTGCAACTCCGGGAAAATTCGTTTCCTCAGCCGATTTTCTCGTCCAAGCCGTCTTGCCGAGCGGCGAAGCGTCCTGCTCGTTGCTTTCTCGCGTTTTACTGTCAGACTTGGTACCGATTTGATTCCATGCCGTTCCGAGCCCCGTCGATTTCAGCGCTTCTGCAACTGCGGGAAAATTCGTTTCCTCGGCCGATTTTCTCGTCCAAGCCGTCTTGCCGAGCGGCGAAGCGTCCTGCTCGTTGCCTTCTCGCGTTTTACTGTCCGACTTGGTATCGATTTGATTCCATGTCGTTCCGAGCCTCGTCGATTTCTTCACTTCCATTGTCTCCTCGGCAGACCTCTTCGTCTTAATCGTCTTGCCGGGCAGCCCGAAAATCGGACTCGGAGTTCGCGATTGAGTCACGACCGCGCGCTCTCCGTCCTCGAAATCAAAGTCCGACGTTAGATCGACAAACAGCACGTCCGCCAATTCGTCGTCGACGTCGATTCTCGGCGACGACGACGGTCCATGATTCGCCGCGTTGTTCTCCCTCGGCGGCGATGACGCGTCGTGATTCTCACGACGCTCCCTCAGCAGGCTCGACGCAACCGACTCTAATTCGTTGTACGCTTTGATCACAGCTCGCGTTCGATTCTGGGCACCTGGAAATACGATTTACGGTAAGTAAATTCATTGGAGAATTTGTTTATCGGTTTATTAAATCTTTGACTAAAATCGGAGCAAGGTATTTTATGTGTACTAGCGTATAAAATACACCTTTCGGGTGTTTTTTATTGACGATAAATGTCTACGTATATCGTAAAAATAGGTTTGTACATTAAACAAAAAAAAAAAAATTCTCGTCAGCAAAAATCTCGACTTCTTTTAATCGTAAAAAAAAATGTTTTGTTTAAAAAATCGTATTTAATAAGAATTTTTATGTTTGTTTTTCGTGACCAATAAATGTTTGTTAAATGTTCGAACCCCATTTACTTCCAAAGAAAGTATTTTCTGAAAGCCAAAAACCCAAAAGACGTATTTAATATGGCTGTACAAACATAAAATACATCTTTCGGTTTTTTGTTTTGACGATATATATTTCGATGTATACATTGTAAAAAAAAGATTTGTACTTTTAACAAAAGAATTTCTTATCAGGATTGTCAAAGATCATGATCTTTTAATTGTTTAAAAAAAAAAATTGTTTTAACAATTGTTATTAACAAGAATTTTTTTTGCTTTTCTTCGCAGAGAATAATTGTTTGTCAAGCGTTTGAACGTCATTTACCTCCGAAGGAAGTATTTTCTGTGTACAAGCATATAAAATACACCTTTCTTGCTTTCGTCTTGACGATATACGTGTCAATGTATATTGTAAAAAAAAAGTTGACGTGTATAACAAAAACAAAAAAAAAATGCTCATTAACAAAAATCACAATTTCTTTTAATTGTAAAAAAAAATGTTTAAACAATTGTAATCAACAAAAGAAAGGCTGCTCTTCATGGACAACAAATGTTTGTCAACTCTTCAAACGTCATTTACCTCCGAAGGAAGTGTTTTTCTGTATACAAGTATATAAAAATACACCCTTCCCGCTTTCATCTTGACGCTATATATGTCGATGTATATATTGTAAAAAATAAATGTGTACATTTAACAAAAAAAAAAAAAATTCTCATAAACCCAAATAACGATATCTTTTAATCGTAAAAAAAATTTGTTTACACAATAGTTAGGAAAAAAAAAAAAATTCTCCTCATCGTGGAAAATAAATATTTATCAAGTCTTCGAGTCTTGTTTACCGTCTGCGGTTATCGCCGAGCGACAAACGACATTTAACGATATAATCAACCGCTACGAAAACCGCTAAAAATCGCCGATCCGCGAGAGGAAAGAGAGTTATCTAAGAGATTGTCAATGCACAAACGCACGTCGGTATCCATCGAAGACGATCCTGAGTGCGGCCAGAATATTTTTGTCCTCCTCGTCGAGTTCGGCGACATCGGGATTTTCGTTCTTTGGCAATCGAATCCCCGACGCTATCATCTTCGCTCCTCGATGTTCTCCGCGTAAACATCGAATCTACCGGAGCGACGATACAGCACTAACCTAAAATAACTACAATCTCGCGAGTGCTCGCCTTCTTCCAGTTTCCCTCTTCTCTTTTTTTCATTTACAAAACTGTACAGTCTTTATTAATTCGGGACGAGAAAAAAAAAAGAAAGAAAAAAATGAAGAATGAAAATTCGTTACGTTTCCTCGTTCTTCGTAACTCTCGAATAACAACAACAACAAAAAATAAACCTCGTATCGATCGAACCTCCTTCGTTCTCCGGACGTCCGCACGCACGAGTGTTTTTTTTTTTGGTTTTATTTTTTATTTTTTCCTTTGGTCCTCTTTTTTCTTCACCCCAAGACGATTCGCGCTTCGAAAAATAATAATCAACATCGTGTTTTCACGAGGCTGACTTCATTGTCCAGTGTTGCCAAGCGTCTCCTCACGTCCTCCAACTTCGTGCGCAACCTCGTGTCTATTTTGTCCTCTCACGTTGTCGAGCTTGAGTTTCGATAGTTTCTTTTTTTTTTGTCCTCTCGTTTTTTTCTAACCTCCGACTGCGCCGCTCGGCCGCGTTCGTTTTATCGCTCGGGCTCTCTCAGTCTGCAAAAACGTTTGTCAAATGTGAATACAACTTCGTGGTTTTTTCCTCCACTTCTTTTCTCTTAATCTCTGTCTTTCGAATCGTTAATAACAATAAAAGCACAAATCTCTGGACGACGAGGTATTCGAGGCTTTTGTTTGATTATTTATTATCTTTCTGTTTGTCCCTGCAATTATTTATTTACAATATCATCCGGCGCCATTCGATTAAAACATCGGAGCAATTTTTTCTTTTTTTTTTTTTATATCAAGCACGTAGAGTTAAACGCTGTGTGGAAAATAATGAAATGAAGGAAATGAGAAAAAAATTGATAAAGTATACGACGAAACGTCAAAAAAATAAAATAAATACGAAAATTCTCACGTCCGAGGCACAAAAAAAAAAATTTTCGCGCCTACCAAGAGAAATAAAAATAAATGTAATTTATAGTAAAAAAAAAAAAAAGGTCGAAAAAAACATTGTCAGGAGCGTCGCGACGTCGAGTCCGATGATAAAGAGCAGACCAGTGAATTTGGCCCGAGTACGAGTTTTTTTTGTGTCGTTTTAGAAAATATATATATATATATAGTTCGATATTAGTTTTGTTTTTAATTTTTTTTTTGTTTTTTTTTTAAGGAAAATATTGACGAAAAGACGAAAGAAGAAAATGAAACGAAAAAGTAAAGAAAGTTTTACGATCCAAAGACGGAAGCGTGACCGGACGTGGCGGAGGCCGAGGCCAGAAAACGATTCTTTGGCGATTGGCCGATGTGAGATTTACCTGGGGCTTGGTTAACGGCGGGATTGGGATTGTACGTCTCCAAGCCGTAGCGTGACATTAAAGCGGACAACGCCGTGCGTATGCCTATCGTCGCTTGGTGAGACCATCGGACGGAGCTCACAGCGTCGTCTCCTGCGTAAACGGCGTGAGCGTCGAACGTTCCCTTTCTGTCCGTCGAAGAGTCTGCAAAAGCCAATAATTGCCTCACCACATTCATTCGGTCCGGAAAAAATTCGATCTTGCATCGGCAAGAATTAAATTAAAAAAAGGTACAATTATTTTTATTTTTATTTTAAATAAAAATTTACGAAAATTTTCATTAAAATAAATAAATTTAAAAAGGAAGAAATTCTGACCTGCGGACGGAGGATTTAGGACGGGCAGATGCGGATCGAGTTGCCCGCTTTGCCTCGAATTCGCGGCTGCCAATCTGAGCTCCGCGTGAAGATTCCCGAGCAGCTGGACGGCCTTCGGATCGCTCTAAAAAAAAAGATTAAGTATTTATTTATTTTTTTTTTATACGTTTTTATTTTGACAATTTTTTGGAGTAATTTTTTTGTACCTCGTTATCGAGTCGCAGGGACATGAGATCGTCGACGCGAATGGGCTTTCCCTGGACCAGCGAGCCGGTGAGAAAGGTGAGCTTTCGAGCGAGGATCTCCTCGCTGTTTGTCTCCTGAGCTGCGGACGACGAGTGCTGCTGCTGCTGCTGTCTCATTCCTTGAATATTTCTCTGACCTACGAGCGGCGCTTCTCGCCCTTTGATCGAACAAGCCGGCGGGCTGTTGTAGTTGTAATACGCCGACGGCGAAACGACAAATGATCCGGCCTCGCCGAAAAGGCCTTCACCGCCGAATTGCGATTCCGACGCTCTGTGGCAATTCGTGTGAGAATTATAACCTGCCTCCATTTTTAAGCGTTTCGATGATCTGAAAGGAAAATCATTTATGATAGATGCAGCCCTGATTTTCACTCAAGACCGTATGAAACACCTCCCTGCTCGTCGATCGCGGACTCAGTCGGTAACAAAAACTGCAATCGAATTTAAATTACTTTTACGTTGTTTAATAGTCGCTCTGGTCACCGATTAATCACGGATTAATCACCTGTATTTGAGCATTGCCCGTTTATCATTAAATAAATAAATACAATAAAACTTCTCAGGGGTTCTCGCATGTACGGTCGAAAGAAAAGTTCATTAAAGTTTTCATTACCGACCGCGGTATTGCACATGCTCTTAAGGCCATGTGAAAAATGTACCACGTGACATAGGAGTGCGAGAGTTAGATGCATTTTTCGAATCAATGCCATTTAAAACCAGTTGACGTTTCGGATAAAAACGGAAGCAGCATAGAACGCGGTAGGAAATTGTACATGTCCGCTAATGCCTTTGCCTTTTCCCGAAAAGTTTACGATCTCTGAATCGCATTCATTACAGATTTTCGTTACCGACTGAGTTATTTCACGTATCCTTAAGGTGAAGTGAAACTCGTTCTCCACCGCAACACCAATTGCCGTTATCTTTTATACTCCTGGCTCCGTGGCGTGACTTCCACTTCACCTTAAGACTGTATGAAATATTTCCCTCCCCGTCCATTCTCGGTTCAGTCGGTAACAAACACTGTAATCAACTTTAATTTAATTTAGTTTTAAGCCGTTTGCTGGCCGCTCCGATTGCCGATTAATCGCCCGTTTATCACGAAATAAATAAACTAAAACTTTGATTTTTACCGTACATGCCAGAATTCGTGGGAAAAGTTGAGTACAGATTTTATTACCGACTGCGGTATTTCACCGACTCTTAAGGTGATGTGATACAACCTGCCCGCGCCCAGTTGATAATAAAAACTCTACTTAATGCCGTTTCGAGACCGCAGAACGCTGAAGAAAAAGAAAATTGTCTTTCCCTGCGTCTGCTGATTTCCTAGGAAGACAATTATCTTTTTCCTCGGCTGACTGCGGTCTCAAAACGACATTCAGCAGTTATCGTTACCGGCTGCGGTATTTCGCATCACCTTAAAAACCTTGCCTGAGCTTTTATATATATATATTTTTTTAATGACTTATTTTATTTATTTTATTGTTACGGTGTGTGTGAGACAGTGCGAAAACATGCAAGCGTCAAATCGAGAAAGCTACAAACTAACAAGCGGTCTGCTGCGATTTTTTTGCGACAAACATGCAATGTTTTTTAAAAATTATTATCCAGGTAGTCTACTCGCTGCAGGTGGGTGGAAATTTCGTCGGCGGGTCCGTCAAAATTTCTTTTATCGACCATCGTTAATGGCTTTGTTTTTTTTTTTTTTAATAGTCATTTTTTTTTCTCTTTGGCACAGCATTTACAACCCCGCGATTAGTTGTTATCGCACTTGTGTGCACTTGTGCTTTGCGCACTCGCAAAATTTACCACTTCGATATTGGATTTCATTAACTGGCTTTGTCGAAAAACTATGTGTATTTCGTTTATTCAAGCGTGCGATTATGATTTATTTTATTATTGTTTTTTTTCCAAAATACACGGAAATTTCTTACACGTTAGTAAAAATATTGACGATCAAATATTTCGTATCTAATAGACTAGTATTTTTTTTTTTTCAATAAAACCATTCCTGGAGGATTTTAACATTTTTTCGTACTGGATAGATATGCGACAGAAAAAATAATGCTCGGTTCCACGTGCAGCGGGCAGATTTCCAAAGAACCGTACATAACAATATTCAAATCGAAGCTGTAACAAATTTCATCATTCGTGTTATATTGCGTTAGTAAAATTAGACAAAATTTAAAGAACTAAAAAATCCGATAATTGTTATGCGATGTAAAAAAAAAAAAAAATGATCGTTGCACCCAAATTTTACGCCGCCAGCCTCGCGAATGTGAAAACGAAAAAACAAAATATGAAAATGAGTTAAATAATAAAATAATAATAAGCTTCGTAGAGATTACCTATATATACAGCCCTACAAGTGCTATCATTAAAATTGTCCCTCTATCATTCGGCCACAATTACTTTTATTTCCTGAAACACAGTTGTAATTTTTTTCTGTTAGATTCTTCCGGTAGTTCCGTTTTTTCTTTTTTAATCAATTTTAAAAATAATAATAGCGTGACGATTAAAAATTCTCTGGCTTATTAAACATTATATTAACAAGGTGTACAAATCATTCGTTCCTGAAGCAATTCGATAGCTGCCCGATTCGACGATAACGCCTATGTACAGTATTTTGTTTTTTTTTTATCATTTTTTTTTATTGTCATACTTCCCGTCTCGAAATTTATTGCGCACCTGGTGAATCGCCTTTTGTCATTAGTATTTACATAATATATATTTTCTCATTTTCTCAATTTTTTTTTTCACTGGATAATATTTGCGGTGGAAGGAAATTGCGGGGTTTTAACAACACAATGCTCAAATTTTTCCGTCGTCTTTCCATCCGTCCCTCGTGAAATCGGGCAGTCGATCGTATCACGTTAATATTTTCGTATATCCTAGAATGACATATACAATTTTCTTACTTATAATAAGCACTCAATGTTTTTGTGACATCGTAGGATTAAAAAAAAAAAACAGGTAGAACGTCAGAAAATATTATTCGAGCGGACGTACGCGGCTCACGCACAATCTCGCGAATCCACCGAATAAATTCCTCGCGTAACAATTATCGAATTAATTCTTAAATGTTACATAGAAAAAAAGTAATAAGTTAAACGGTAAGAATTGTTCTCGATAACATTTGAAAATTCATTGATCAATTATCGACTATACAAAAAAAATAAATATATATATATATATATATATATATATATATATATATATATATATATATGTATAGTCACCGTTGCGAGCGATAATTTCTCATAAATAGATATTTTTTTACATCGGCTGTGGCAGCCGCTTCGAGCTTGGCGCGCAATATTTAAATTCATTATTAAAAAAAAAAAAAAAAAAAAAAAAAAAAAAAAATGTATTAATAACAGTTTCACTCTTGTCGGGCCTTCTCGGGTTTCTTGAAGTCTCCGTTGCGTTGTTTTAATGTCGATCTCCTCCAGTTCGTGCTGCTCGACTAATTATACGATCACATTGTTATTACAAATTGTAAATTTGGTCATGCCCCGCTGTGGACAACGAAACCGGAATTATTTCTCTCATGTATTGCCAAATTTTTTTTTTTTCAATCTTCGCTTCAAGCTCTTTCAGCTTTTATTTACACAATAATAATAATAATTATAATGATGATAATAATAATATTTGAGTACCTTATTACATTCTACGTCCAGAGCCCAATCTTTACATCGCTAAGCTGTGCAATCCTCAACATAATGGCTGAAATTTTCAATATCCAAAAATTACGATCTAACGTGTGTATTTTATGCAAAAAAAAAGGGGGGAAAAACATGAGTTGGACGAGCTCCGTGATTCTCAGCCACTAAAAGTTAACACAATATTTACAGACAAAATTCAATCCAATTTAACGCGGCCATTTAGTTATTATACATATTTATATATATATATATCTCAGGAATTATTATAATCACTACCTAGAGCGTTTAGGTATCAAAAATGAAAGAAACGTGTCTTCATAAGGAAACGAAAAAACTCAACTGCACACGATCAATCCCACAGTATTGAAGTATACAATATATATATATATATATATATATATATATATATATATATATATATATATATATATATATATATCGAAGCGATATAAAAAAAAGACACTGCTTCCTAGATAAAAACTTTTTGGTCGCATATTGTCTGGTCGTTTTTTTTTTCAACAGTCGTAGTTATTTCTCCTCGTCGCAATGATAATAATAATAATAATAATAATAATAATAATAATAATAATAAGTATGACAATAATAATAATCACGCGACTGGGTGATCGGTTAATTGGTTAATAAATTCGAATCGACGACTGTCTTCGTTGGAGTTAAAAAAGAAAATTCGACAATCGACAGAAAACGAGAAAGAACATCGGTCGTTTCGCTTCCCTCGTTCACCGACGCATCTACCGATCGGCCCCACTATTCCTACGACTGTGAAAAACGTGAAGAAAACAATGTGTAGAGGATACGAAAAAAAACAGAAAAAAAACCTCGTCAAAAGCTAATCGTGTATACTAATTATATAGTATAATACATAGTATGCATGTCCACATACGAGCGTGTCTCACGTGCAAACAACAAACAGAGCGAGTGTATTTTTTTGGGTGAGGGCGTTGACTATATTCTCCGGTCGATCCTCCGTCGCGGTGAGCACGAAAAGAAACAATAATAATAATAAAGACAATAACTTTAATAATAATAATAATAATAATAATAGTGATAATAATAATAAAATAATAATAATAATAATAATAATAATAAACTACTAGAATAAATGCCAAGCAAAACTAGGAGTTACACAACGACACTACGTACGTGTGTAAGCAGATTCGATGTATCGTGGAATTATCGCAGATCGCGCTTATCTCACTCTCTCACTCTCTCTCTCTCACGTTCTCTCTCTATCTCTCAGATATTTTTGTTTTCGATATTTATCTCATTCAATAATATTTGATTGGTCGACGCGGTGTCTGTCTCTCATTTGTCTACAGCTACTCACCCCCCGACGTCGGACAGGTCATCGGCAGCTTTGTGCGGGCCGATTTTGTTAGGCAGAGGCAGCAGAGGCACTTTTCCACCCGATATCTCCTGCTGTTCGCGCAATTGACGTCGACGCCTTTTGCTCCACAATTCGTGACAATCTTGCCAGGTCGGTAACTGCGGGGCTGGCATCCTAAAAAAAAAAATGTTAATGTAAGTTTCGGGCCGTCCACGGGTGATTCACGGCCGAGGGGAAAAAATATTGCGGAGGGTAGAAGCGAGAAGACTGCCTCGTCTAACCCTTCACGTACTGGAATTTGCCACGACGCAATCTGCGAACAATTCGAACAAGTCGATATGCTAAAGAACGATCTGTAAAAATTGAGAACGTAACTAGAATTTTTTTTTTATCACGCGGAAGAAAAAGTATTACGAAAATCCGTATCGTTTTTGTGCCTAAAATAAGGCATGGTCGTTCGCTCTCGGCAAAAAGTCCCCCGTACTTGAAGGGTTGAAATACTTTTCTTTTGGTAAAATTGCATTTGAAATAAAATCACTTGTGCCGGTGATTTTTTTCGACGACAATCCTCTCGGTGTAAAGCGGGGACCCGCGATTTTACGTACTGTTCCGGTTGCACATTCTTCAACCATGCACTCTTCAGAGCGTCGGATGCGGTGATCCGCTTCTCAGGATCGAGTTCCAACATTTTGTCGAGCAGCTCGAGAGCCGGTCCTGGCATGAACGAGAAGTCCTCGCGCAGTCGACGTCTGTGTGACTTTTTTGGCTTCAGCGCGTGCCACAGCGGCAATTTTATCACCAACGGCCACACCGCCGGCGTCGGCGTGCCGCACACTCGAGATATCATCTCCAGCTGCGCCATCTCTGCGCTCGCCTATTTTTTTTTTTTTAAGAAAAAATGATAAAAAATACCACAAAAAAATTTTTGAAGGAATCCAATCGGCTTCTCATTAGAAGACGGAGTAGTCATGGAAAAATCATGGAAAAATCATGGAAAAATCATGGAAAAATCATGGAAAAATCATGGAAAAATCATGGAAAAATCATGGAAAAATCATGGAAAAATCATGGAAAAATCATGGAAAAATCATGGAAAAATCATGGAAAAATCATGGAAAAATCATGGAAAAATCATGGAAAAATCATGGAAAAATCATGGAAAAATCATGGAAAAATCATGGAAAAATCATGGAAAAATCATGGAAAAATCATGGAAAAATCATGGAAAAATCATGGAAAAATCATGGAAATATCATGGAGATTTTTTAGGGACTTTCGCTGGACACCATGATTATTAGCTAATTTTTTAATCTAGTTTTTTCGATCTAATTTTTTAAATATAATTTAGCAGTGAAATGTTGCTATCGGAATTTTACCTGAAACAATGGCTTTTTGGAGAACAATTCGCCAAGTATGCAACCGCAACTCCACACGTCAATGGCGGGTCCGTACCGTTCCTCGCCGAGTAACAACTCGGGCGGACGGTACCAGAGGGTTATGACTTTGTTCGTGTACGGTCGTTGTCTATCCTCGGCGTTGTACAATCTCGCCAGACCGAAATCCGCGAGTTTAACTTCACCCCTGCGAAAAACAATAAGTTTACGTGACAAAAATATATATGCAGTTCGGTTAATTTCGCGGCTCAGTCTTTCATCGTCGACCCTCGCTGTCGACGGCAAGGATCAAACGTGCAGAAACCATCCGACGACCGAATTACCTGTTGTTCATCAAGATATTCGAACACTTGATGTCGCGGTGGAGAAAATTTTTTCCGTGACAATAGTTCAGACCGTCGAGAAGCTGCTTCATTATACTGGCGTTGTTCATCTCGTTGAAGTCAACCATACCGGACTCCAGTAGACCCATCAAATCGTGGTCCATGTACTCGAACACCAGATAAAACGATCCCTTGTCCTGTAATTTTACAGCGCAGTGTCAAATTTTTGTTTTGCCACATTTGCGACAAATACGACACGGAGCTTGCGTAATCTTTTACATGATCTTACTTAATACGATACGATACGTAATCTTTTTTCTGCCATATTTTTGGTATCTTTTAAAAAAGAAAAATATGAATAGATAATTAAATAATGTAATTGCTATTTCCGGCAAATTCTTGTCACTGATCTCGAACCGGAATTTAATACCGAGAGTTTAGAGAATATTCTCGTTTTTCCATATCCGGTTTATCTTTTATAAATGTTGTATTTTGTAAATACATGTTGTATGTTATTTTTGCCAAAGTGTTTAACAAATCCCGTATAAAAAATGAATAAACAATAATGTAAATATAAGTCAAGACTCGCCTTTCGAAACTCCAGTGCATCCTCCTTGTCGGTCACGATTTCGCGGAGATTGACGATATTCTTGTGATTGAGCTGTCGAAGAATCTTAATCTCGCGAACGGCCGTTATCGGGAATCCCTCTTTCTCATTCTCGAGTCGGACTTTCTTAAGGGCAACGAGAACGCCGGCTCGTTTGTCCTGCGCCTTGTAGACCTGACCGTAAGTACCCTCGCCGATCTGCACGATAAAGTCGAATACATCGACGCACCTCTCGCCCCAATCTTTTCCGCCCGATGCGGACATCGGTGTGTGACAATTTCGCGAACTTCTTCGCTTCAGTATCTTCGGTCTTTTGAGCTTTGGCTTTGGCGTTACGCAATCGAGCTTTCCCCGCGGCGGTGTGGCGTTCGGATCGTCCTCGCCGCTGAAATCCTCCGTGCCAGGCACGACTGAAACAACGAATAAAATGAAATAATTAAAATCTTCAAGACGGTTCGATGAAACATTACGAAATTTGCACGTCACCAAATTGATGAGAATTTTCTCCCATTTTGCTTCCTCATAGAGAAAGCTTAATTTCCATGACAAAAAAAAATGTCGAGACTTTAATGAGAACATTAAAATGAATGTTCCAAAACATCGGAAAATTATATTTATGAAAAAAATTCTGGCTGTGTGTCTGGCGCGAAAAATTGAACCTATTCAAACTTGAGAACGGCTTGAGCTATCAAGCTGAAACTTCTAAGGTGGGTAGAGTTGTCGATCCTTAATGTTTGGTTAAATTTTTAGCAAAATACTTTCAGTCATAAAAATTTAACTGGTTTTTGAACTTTGCTAAAAAAAGTCTGTTCTCACACTAGTTCTAACAATTTTTGAGCTAACGGGAAAAAAAGTTATACACAAAACAACTATTTTCGACCAATGATTCTTATGTCATTTGGGGAGGATCAATCGAGCCGCTTAAAGCCGTTTAATGAGTTTGAATTTCTGAATATTATGACGAAAATTGCTTTTTTTCTGACGGGAGTTTCCGTACCAAATATTTAGATAAGTGGCAGATTAGTGATCAGTGAAAAAAATACATCAGACGTGGTCCCGAAACGACGAATAATTACAATTTTTATAGCGAATCTTTGTAGTAGATATTGCAAAAAATTAGTGATTATTTGTATTTTCAAACGCCATCATTTTCTTTTACCGTTATTTACATTTAACAAGACTCGAACCCAAAACTTCCTCTATAAGGAAAGCCAAATAGTCGCAGACAATTTTCATAGAGCTTCGTACACAAAAGTAGATTGGATGCACGAACTTTGTGAATGACTCGATTTTCACACTTTTTTCATGACTCTGAAGATACAGCACATGAAATTTCATTATTAGCCAGACTTTTGTCAATACACTGCTTGGGGAGGAAAAAAAATTGTTCACTTGTAAAATTGTATTCCCCAAGTAAACTTTCCCAAGTAAACTTCCCCGAGCGAAGTTTGTGCGATGAAAAACACCATCGTTACAACTCGATCAAATTTAGTCTCGCTAGTCATATTTTTTCCACCCACGAACGCCATGCACCGAAGCGTCAAATCCATCCATCCAGATATCTCGATGATCGAGCCCAGTTATTAAATTCGAATAATCGAAATATCAATCTTCATATAAGAAAAAAAATAAGAAGAAAACCCATTTCCAAAGTCATCCAACAGACCTGGTGGCATCGGCAGATCCTTGATGCCCTTCTTGAGCGGCTGTTTGGCGCTGGAGGTTCCAGCGACCGGTTCCTTGACGACCGTACCCTTGACGAGTGGGCTCGGCGACCGACTCGGCGGCGAGTCTATGCTCTCGAGATCGTTCTGATTGATGCCCGGCGGCAGGGGTAGCCTCGACAGGCTCTTGGTCTTGAAGGCAACGATCGGGGGTTTCGGTGCATCGACGAGTTTGATGGGTACCAAATTGTTCGATGCATTGTACTTGGCCATCGCGTTCGCGATGCCGTAGTGCACGGCCGGGGGTGGAACGGACATGTTCGGCAGAGCTGGCGCGGCGGGTACGAGCGGTATGAGTGATTCGTTCGAGATGAGCGGAGGCGGCGGGGGCGGCAGAGGCGGCGGGGCCGGAGGCGTCCTTCCGGTCGAGGAGTTCGTGATTTCGACGAAGGCGCTGTTGTTCGTCGCGGTCGTCGTCGCGACGTTGCTGTTGCTGTTGGCGCTGTTGCTGCCGTTGTCGGCGAGGTGCGGAGGAACGCCGCTGTTGTTGGCCGTCGTTCCCGCCGGTGAATTATGTACAATCGGCTGGGGGAACGTTTTCGGCAGGGGAATAACAACGGCGCCGCCCGACACGCTGGCAGCCGCGAGCGGCAGAGGCGGCGTTCTTCCGGCCAGCGAATTGTCCTCGATCGTTATCGCCGCCGGCGGTCGGGCGTTGCTCGTCTCCGCGACTGGCACGGGTATGTCGATTATTTCGACGCCCTGAGACGCGTCGCTGTGAATCGCCGCTTGACTAGGCGCCTGCTCGGACGGTCGACCGTTCGACGAACTCTTGTCCGGCGTAGCGGCGATCGTCGCTCCTCCTCTGTTCTCCGAGTCTCTCTCGTCGGTGCCCTCGATTATCTGAACGTCGTCCTGACTCGTCGCCTTCTCGCGCGCGGCCAGGAGCTTCTTCTTCTTCTCGATCTCGCGTATGTTCCGACCCTTCACCATCTCCGCGAAGAGGCTCGTCTCGCTTATCTTCGCCTGGGTGCGAAGATTACGCGCCGTTATGCTCGTCGGGCTTCGGGGGTTGCGCGAACGGTGAGGCGAGGGCGACGGTATCCTCGGCGGACGCGGCGACTTCGATTTGTGCTTGCGCGAGAGCTTGTGACACTTGTTGCTCGGCGAGCGCGACTTCTTCTTTGGACTCCGGCTGCGACGGCGGGAGCGCGAGCGCGAACGCGACTGCGGCGCCTTCCGCCAACGGCCCGGACTCCGCGAACGCGAGCGCGACAACGGCAGTGGCAATCTGGATTGGAATGAAAATTTATATGTGATTAGTCGATCCTGTCGAAATATTTTTAATCATTCTTGTTTTTTTATGAAAGTGTATTACTGTGACTGGCGATAAGGGAAAAGGGCGGAGATTTAAAAAATTTGCAGGTTGATCGGGGAAAGTTTGGGAGTTTTTTTTATTGCTCGAAGAAAAACTCATGAAATAAAAACGAATATTCCCGACTGTGGAAAAATGACTGGATGAACAAAAAAAGTACAACAAAACAAAAAGATTGACATTTAACAAGTTGCATTTAACATTTTTGTCCATTGACATTTTAGTCCATCGATATTTGTCGCTATAATAATAATAGTAGTCATAAAAATAGTGACAGCCGTGATCGATGTTTATGACGTGTGAATAATTCTGTGGGTTAATTACCCGCGGGTGCGACAACGGCAGTGACAATTTACATTGGCACAGAAATATATGTCATTGATCGATCCTGTCCAACATGCATTTTAAAAAAAGCTTATTTTTTCTTTGCAGGTAAATCATGGGAAAGATAGCGAATTTTTTTGTTAATTGGTCCGAAAAAATGAGTGAGCGTCCGTACCGAGAAGAGAAGCGAAGCTTTACTGCGTGGAGAACTAAAATTCAATGAAATTCAATGAAAATTTAGGTAATTTGTTAAACAATGAATTTTTTGATTAATTTGTTAATAACATTTTGGACTTATTATTATGCAAAATCAATCTTTTCAGTACCTTTATTATGCGTACATTTTTTCAAATTTTTATACCATCGAGAAGTATTTGCAATTCCATGCCATTTTTCTCGAACTTACGCGAAATGAACACCAAGCGACTGCGGCGCTTGGTGTTCATGAGAACTACCTTGGGAAAGGCACTTTTCCGCTCTAGTGCGCGAAAAAAGGCCATATTGCATTTGCACCCATGCGCACTATATTTCCCGCACGCGATGCGAAAAAGTGCCTGTCTCTGCTCCGTAAAGCGGAATTTTACGTGCATGAGTAAAAAAATAAAAAAATTAAAAAGCAAAATCGAAACAGTAGATAAGATACCTGCTACCGACTGGACTGCGGGTCGACCTAGATTTTCTTTTATCCCCAGGTCGCCTGTCCTTCTCGTGGTGCCTCGGTCTCCGTTCGGGTTCGTCGCGTCTCCGTCGTTTGTTCGACGGCGAGTTGGTGAGCGAGTCGGAGGTGCGTCTTCTGTGGCTGCTTGGACTGGGGCTGAATTCCCTCCGCCTCGCGCCGCCTGGACTGGGGCTGTGTCTGATTCTGTGTACGCCTGGGTTGGGACTAAAGTCTCTTCTCCTCGGCGGCGACGAGTTTCTCGGTGGGCTCGCGAGTCGATCCCTCCGTCTCGAGGGTGAACTAGGACTGTGGGGTCGTCTCCGATTGACGCCGGTCGCCGCGGGGCTGAGGCTGTTTCGTCTGACGCCGTGGATCGTCGGACTGTGGCTTCGTCTCTGTCTCTCGGTGATAATGTGATGATGATGCTGATGCTGTTGCATCTGCTGCTTGGCGCTGTTTCCCTCGGGCGTGACGGCCCTCGGGGGCAGGAGAGGAGTGTGCGGCGACTCGGTGTGCCTCGAGCCGCCGATTATGCAGATCGGAGGCGGCGGGGTCGCGTCGCGCTCGTCGCTCTGCGGGGGCGACTCGAGATCCATGTCGCTCGGCGATCGTCTGCCGAGCTCCTCGTCGCGGGGCGTGGCGGGCGATATGGGCGAGGTGTCGTCCTTGAGGGGCAGAAGGGGCGAATCGGGCCAGCTCCGGGTGCCCTCGGCGCTCCCGGCCTTGGCGAGGGCGCGCTCGGGGCTCGGAGCGAGGCTCGAGGGCGCGATCGGGCCTCGCGAGTCGCGTGGGCTCAGACTCGGCGACTGCCGCTTCGTCTTTCGCTTCTTCTTCTTGCCGGTGCTCGAGCCAGGACTCAGGCTCCGTTTCTTCTTCTTCTCGCGCTTGTGCTTCTTCTCTTTCCGGCGGGCGTAGCGGCGAGCCTCGTCGTTGCCGTAGTCCGGCGAGAGCGAATCGGCGACCGCAGCGCCACCTCGGCCGTGCAGCGAGGAGGACTGCTGCGAACCGGAAGCCGGCTGGCACGAGGCGTCGCCGCTCTCGGCCGGGCTGTAATGCCTGTGCGCGCCGCGATGCTGTTGTTGCTGCTGTTGCTGTTGCTGCTGCTGCTGCTGCTGCATCATCGTCAGCGGCGGAGAGGGCGAGAGACTTATCGGCGAAGCTCCGTGCGCTCGCACCGGACTGCCGTAGTAACGCGCCTGCAGACGCGACTCAGCTATCTCGCCGTCCGTGTAACTGTTGCCACGACTCTCCTCGGACTGAATCTCACCCGCCTCCGGCTCAGAGAGATCCTCGCTGCTCACATCGGAATACTCGACGAGCGGCTTCACCACCGAAGAGGCCACTGTCAGCACGCTGTCCGACGACTTGTCCCGCGATCTCTTCTTCTTCTTCCTGCTTGAACTCTTGCTCTTTCCATGCTTCCTGTGCTTCTTCTCGGTTATATCGTAAGCGTGACGGTTTATCTCGCTGCTCGCCGACTCACGCCTGTGAGACTTGTATCTTCCATTGCGATCTGCTCGATCTATGCCACGACTGCTAGGCATGTCACCTACTGGAAAAATCATTGAGAAACATTTTTGTTGGGATTAGTTTTTTTTTATGTTTATTTTATTTTATTTTTTTTTAGATTTCTTTCCTGCTCGGATTGTGGGGAAGGGACGAGTGTGGAACGGAGCGGGATGAAGCAGAGAAAACTTCGGCGAGCCACGCGCGAAGCTTTGAAGTGTTATTGATGTTAATTTTATAATTGGACTAGGCGAATCGCTGTATGGTATGTAAATTTGCATTGCTTTCCATGCAAATGGGCGGCGATTAAATATCGTTATTATTATTAATGCTTGAATGAAAAAGACTGGCATAGAAGAGTTTGAGCTTGGTAGAATCTTTGCTTTGACTTTGGCAAATTTTTATTAAACTTTTCTCTTTAAACAAAAAGTTTTATACGAAAAAATAGATCAAAGGGAAATAATTATTAATTTGATTTATTCGTTTTTTTGTTTTCGTATGAGTTTTGATAATGCGTGTTTTATTTATAACATGCTGGTCAGGAAAAACCTGTAAATCCTGGAAATGTCAGGAAATACTTTTCCGGTGAAAACTAATCGAATCAATTAAAAAAAAAAAAAAATACAATATTAAAAAAATGGAGCATCTTAGTTTGTAGACGTAAACGACCCAATAGTCAGTTCGAGTGGTTTACAAATGAATAAAAAAAAAATGAATCATAAACAAAAAGATATCGTCGTTGAATTATAAAAAAAAAATGTAAGTTTAGAATTTGACTAAGTATTTCACGATGTAAAGAAAAACACAAATGTTAAATTAAAAAATAAAAATGGAGTAGCTCAGTGTATTTAGAAAAATGTCGCGATGGTCAGCTCCAGTGATTCGTAGATGAATAATAAAAAAAAAATTAACCAAAAAAACATTTTTTAAGTTTACTTAAAAAAAAAACAACAGAAATATAGGATAAAAATAAAAATGTAGCGTCTCTGTGTGTCAAGGAATCCGAAAGTTCCGTTGCAGTGATTCATAGATGAATAAACAAAAGCAATAAATAAGCAGTCGTTAAATTACGAAAGACAGTTTACTTTTAAACTTGGACAATCGAGTATTTCGCTCCTCAAAATGATCCCCTCAGAAGACTCAACGCAACGTATGATGTACTCCGTAGTTTCAATAATTTTTTTTTTTTTGAAATCTGCTCCGGCCGGCTAGCGCAGATCTCCGTTCTCTCTCACTAAACGAATCTCCTGTGAAAAATATTAGCGACAGAAAAAAAAAAAAAAAAAGTCTTTCGTCACAGCTTGAGATGCGTCTATAGCCGTATGCCGGAGGGGGGAGGTGAGGGGGAGTATCAGTGACTAAAAAAAGTAAAATTAATTTTTCCGTAAAAAAAAAAATAAAATAAAATGATCTTAACATGAAAAAAAGGCAAAGGTTAGATTTGATTTTGTCGTGAAAAACGGTGAAGATTTTCATCGTCGACGAGTCGTGTCGAGTCGCCGATCGAGTTTGACGTGATAAAAGCGGTGGACGGAGAAGGAAGGACATTTTCGTCGACTGCGAGATAACGCAGCCGCCATTTGTCGGGTCTAGACTCGGCGGCTATGGGAGTTGGGCAGATACTATTTTTTTTTTTTTTTTTTTTTCACGGTTAAAAATTGTTCGCGCAAACGGGATTTTTTCGGAACGGGATTAAATCGACGATTTATCTGACAATAATGTTCGTTTACTCACGTGCAATGATCGTACGGTGATATCCTCACGTGTATCACAGTCTTTGGCATCTGAATTGTTCCGAATAGTTGCGACGATTATGCCTCCCGATGGGTTACGTCCGTGGTTCCGTTTGCGTACAGCCCTTTTTCCTCCGACACACCAGATACGACTTTTTCGCAAAAGATTTTAATTTTTCGCCTCTCGCGGTTTGTTCTTTCGACCGTATCGTTAAAATAAACATCAGCAATGCCGACACGAATATCGAGCAATCATATTATTACGATACTGAGTCTCGATGCATCATATTTCATGGATTTTTCGGTGGATTTTATTTGGCTTTATTCATTGTTAAGGTAGAAGCTCCTCGGGAATGTGGAAGCCATTAACCGTTAGGAACGTCATCATTCTGTGTGTGACGTAACGGGGAGGCAGAGTGGCGCCCTCTGTGTTACCAGATTCGTCCCCACCGACCGCTCCGCGCCGTCCAATGGTTTTATTTAAACGAACTTTGCCTGTTGAAGGGACAAAGAATTTTTGTTAATTTGTCGTGCGGAAGCATTTTGTTTAGACGACGTACCGTAGGATGCTTGTTTGCCGATGTGTTTTGTATTTAATTGTATGGACTGATTTTTGATGTAACTATACGGTGGGGAAATCGCTCGGCCAATCGGCGTCCACCGTTGCCGGACGCGGTTTTTGTCGCGTTGCGTTTAAAATATCATTAAAGAGGAAATCGGATGGATTTGGTAACATTGTTTCATGATCTTGGAAGACGCACAACTATGTTGACTGAAACTCGTTAGGATTCTTACGTTTTCTCTCATCAATGGAACTATAAATTTTCATTTAAGGATTTGCATACTCTATGAACGAAATAAATTAAACAATTGTGGAAAATAAGCTAAACGATTTTTTTTTTCGACGCACCCTCGGCTGCGTCGAGGGCTGCGTTCGCACGTAATATTTAATGCGCCATTGGACGATGCCGACAAATTTAATCACTATTAATTTTGTCAATAATAATTTTAATTACAATAAAAAGTGTGGAGTTTTCGTCCAATATTACATGTCTCCGATCAATTGTCCGGTATTTTCGCGAAACAAAAATGCAACAGCGAAAAACTAAAAGTTGCATTTTTTTATTTTGGTTGCCAACTCTAAGGTAGCTCTTGCTGCATGTTGCGCATTGAATTATAGTTATCAGTTGAATCCAATTACGAAATCTTACGTTTTCTTGCATCAATGGAACTATCAATACAAATTTAAGGACTCTCATACTCTATGAATAGAATTCAAAAAAAAATAAATAAATGTTGGATAATAAACTACGCGATTTATTTTAACGCACACTCGGCAGCATAGTTCGAGGGCTGCGTTCACACATAATTTCCAATACGCCTTTGCACGAAGTCGAAAAATATAATCGCTACGAATTTTGCCGATAGTAATTATAATTACAAAAAAAAGTGTAGAGTTTTTGTCTGAAATGACCGATCTATGATAATACCTATCAATAATCAGATATCCGATCGGAATTGGGCAACATAAAGGTGGACGAAAGCGAAACATCTATTCTGACCAACCTCGCCCAACGCAAAGTCTCTAGCACACTACGACTCTCAAATCGTTACCGTACAAGAGCCACGATAAATGTGATTACATACGATTCCCGCACGACATCCTCGGAATCGAATGCATATTAGAGTAAAAAAGTAAAATGGTATTATGTTTATTGACAATAATACATAAAACCCGATGGATAAACGTTCTATACTCACCACCTAAGTAACCCGTCCTGACTGAATGCTAACGATCTTTAAATCTCCCGCCAAGAAGCCGACTTAAGTCCAAATGGATTTCAAACGATACTGACCCTAGGGATGCGGTAATTTGCCGACGCTCCAAAGTACGAGCGGTCGCCAATGCAGATATCTGCTTGTCTCAAAAGTATAGATTTTCCGCGAAGGATGCCGTACCATTTTTTTGACGAAAATGGTTATTCGCAAAAACATTTATTAGAATTTTTTCGTTAATGAAATCGTTTGGGTAATATGCGACTTGAAAACCATGACGGAGATTTTAATTCGATATTATTATTATTATTATTATTTACAGAAAGGAAGTTTACAACTTATAATATCTGCATCTTGTATTATGTATTAAGTGGATATCTCGAAATTAAAAAAAGGAGTGCCGTTTCGCGGCACTTTTTTTCAAAATGTAGTGTGCCAAAGACTTTGGCGTTGGGCGAGGTTGGTCAGAATAGATGTTAGGCCATCGGCCACCTCTGCGTTACCCAGCAATCCTCTGTTTCTCGTCAGTCAGCTGATCGGCCTACTGTCAGTCGGCGAGCGACGAGCACTTGTCGCGCCTCTGCTCTGCACATTCTTCGCTCAGTTATGTCATTGTTCGATCGCCGAAAGCATTGTCGTGACAGTCACGATCAATTGAGCGGCATCGAATTTCTCGCCGGTGAAAAACAGCCGAAGTGTTAAACGCGTTTTCCTTCGGTTTCGCATCGTCGAAACTTAACCTACAAAAGCTAGGATAGTGGCGGACGCTCTTGCTGGGACTTCGCCGCGCGATAATCGTCAGAAAAATGTCGGAATTGCCGGGAGAATTGGTCGCGAAGCCGCTCGCTCTCGTGGGACTCGCGGGCCTCGACACTTCCAACGCCATGCATCGAACTATCTGGGACGCTTTCAGCAACAATCGCAGACCCGACAGTCTCGCGGTGCAATTCAAGCTTCTGGCCAACAATCACGAGTTTCCGACCGTCAAACCGAAGGTGCGTTGATCGCGGTTAAGGGAAGAAAAAGTTAATGGGATCGAACATTTTGTGACGGAATTAGAGGAGAATATGTGAAGGTGGCAATTTTTTTTTTTTATTGAAATTTTTTTTTTTTTTTTTCAGAGAAATTCGTACGAGTGGTACATTCCGAAGGGAATATTAAAACGTAACTGGATGAACAAGTATCTCAATGAGATACCGTCTCTGGTTGTACTTTTTTACAATTTGGACTGGAACGACTCGTCGTGGAACGAAAAGAAGATGGAGTGCGCCTCTCGAGTGCAGTCTTTGAGGTATCGCTGTTAGACCTAAATTTCCTAATGGTTGAATTTTGGCTAATGGAATGGAGTTTGCTCTAATTTACGAGCAACATTTTTTCTTGGTTGATTTTTTTTCTTATGAAATGGAATTTATTTCAATCTGAGAGCTAAATTTTCGCATGTGTGAAGTTTGGTTCATGGAATTGAATTTTGTCCAATCCATGAGCAACATTTTTTCAAGGTTGAATGTTGACTCATTGAATAGGATTTATTTGATTCTCTCAGCTGAACTTTCGTATGTTTTAATTTTGGGTCATGGAATGCAATTTCTTTGATTCTGTGAGCTAAATTTTCTCATGGCTGAATTTTGGGTAATGGAATTAAATTTATTCCAATCCATGAGCTAAACTTTCTCATGGATGAATTGTAGCTCAAGAAATGGAATTTCTTCCAATCTATGAGCTAAATTTTCTAGTGTCTATGCGAGGTGTCTCGTGGCCCTCTACTTTCTTACAGTATATATATTTATTTGGTTATGCAATTATTAAAATCGTCCAATTAATGATCAAAGGTAAAATCAATTTTTTGTAAAAGGAGACTTACAAGGATTTTGTAATTTCAGAGCCGCACTGGAGGGTCGAAGCACAAAGATCGCAGTAGTTCTCATACAAAGAGTTCCGCCGCAACCGGGCTCCGAAGACGTCGTTGCCACCGAGCGCGCCACCGCCCTCTGCGGAGCTTGCGAGCTCCCGGCTAAATTTCTCTACCTGCTTCCCCACGGTGATCACTTGTTTGGATACACGACTAGGTAATTTTTTCCCGTAGTTTCACTCGTTACGTTCGTTGTATACGACAAATTGCTATTGTTTTATTTGCCTAAACATTTATTATCTTAGATCTGTTATTTCCATTTTTTCATTATGCATATTTACTTATCGTTTCACAGACTGGAGAATGCGTTCTACGATCTTGCTCAGAGTTTCTATCATCACGAATACCGCATTGTCAAGTCTCACAGAGATCAACTGAACAAAACGGCGCATCAGTATCTATTTGTAAGACACCAGTACAAAATGGGATTTCTGAACGAACTCAGACAGGATCAGCACATGGCTCTGAAGTGAGTCAATTTTGTCCCGACGACAACTTTCCTCAATTTTATATACATATGTACTAGCGGTTGTGTTGGCTCGCGCGCTCGCGTGGGTCGCATGGTTCGTATGCGGAAATGAATTCCATTCGAAACGGAATTCGTATTTCCGAAAACCATTCCATGTGCTACGAAAACTAATTTTTTGAAAATATATATAGAATGGAGTTTTGGAATTTATGCTATGAATACCGAAATCCCGGAATTATGGCATACAGAATGGAATTCGAAACTTACAAATTCATTCTACATGTTATGAAAACCGCAATTCCGAAATTATAATATACAGCATGCAATTTCGGAATTTCAAAATCCACTCTATATGCTATACAAACCCGAAATTCTGAAATTATAGTATACCAAATGCAATTTTGAAATCGATTCTAAAAGCTATGGAAACCAGCGACGGGGCTTCGGCTTTTTCGGAAGGGAGCTCAGTTTGGGAGGGGGGAGGGGAGGGGGAGACAAACACCCAAACCAACAAACAAATCCCCAATATTTCAAAACATATATAAGATATATTTTTTGCTCCTCAGACACTATCAACAGGCTTACAACAATCTACTGGAGATGCGCATGGTAGACACGAACACCCTGGAAATAAAGACGATCGGTAGTTTCATAAATTACAAGCTGTGCAGAATAATGTTCGCGTTGAATCAGCCGAGGGATGCGATAGCGCAATTTAGGGCTCACACCGACAGGTAAAGAAAAATCGAGCCAGAGCTGTCGTTTTGCCTGCAAAGATTTAATAATTAATTCTTCAATTATTGGTGAATGCAGATTCAGGAGCCGAACAGGACCAGCGGAGTTGATATTCGAGCATCACGCCTGGATGTCCAATCAGTACTCGACGTTCGCGGAATTGTTCGACGAAGCTATAAGGAACGGATTGCCCGCCGTGCAGACGCAGCATCCCGGTTATTATTTTCAACTCGCTGCTCATCACGCGGGCCTGCGACACTCTTCGTGCAAGGAGCTCTGCAAAGTACGCGAAACGACTCACCAAGCTTCACTCAGTTCGTTTGTCGGTCGAAGGCTTTTCTTTTTTCTAGGACATTTTCTTTTTTTAGGACGTTGCTAAACCAACGGCAGTGCCGGATCCTCTGGAGGACGAGGAGAAACTCGAGTTCTACGGCCAGAGAGCTTGGCGACCCGGCAAATTGAGCGCCGAGCCTGCGGACATGGCTCGCGAGACCGTCGCCATTCAGGCTCTTCAGTATCGTGAAAAAACGAGCGTCAACCATTCCGTACGTTCGGCTGAAAATTTGACCGGCCGTATCGAAAACCTAACGTGGCAAAATTTTTTTTTCATTTTTTGTTCACACTCCACAGATTATCGTGATAGGCTTGCTGGGGAATGCAATATCGCAATTCAAGATTTATCGGTGCCCACGGATGCGCCGACTTCTCGGTACGTACACACTAAAAAAAATCTGTACGAAATGTAATGCACTTGTACTGGAAGTTTTTATGCGTAAACTGGTATATTTAGTCTCATTTACGATAGTGATCAAAAATTAATGTTCTGTGTATTTAACACTTGACAAATTCTTTACTTCGAACAATGTACTTTAATTTTACTGTAATAGTAATGTAATTCCAATCATTTACTTTAATTTCACTGTAAAAGTTGATTGATTTTTCATCACAATTATGCCTTAAAGTGAATGTACCAGTTTTTGCATACAAATTTCCAGTCCGGTACATTAAATTTACAAAAAAACAAATACATAATCGTACTATCGTCAAAATTGATAATTCTTCGCTTAAATATTTTACACGGAAATGAAATTGAACTAAATGAAAAATTCGCACGAGTAATGTGAAGGATTTTCCGCAGTTGTGCAGATGGCCGAGGAGTATTACAACGCCAGAGACTACGGAAAAGTATTAACGTGAGTTCGAGAGCTTCGCGATTTGACCGCGAACTTGCCAGTGATAAAAAAAATAAAATAAACAAATAAATAAAAAATTTATAACCGTTTCTTCGATGACAGATTGCTGATGCACATGCTGTGGGAATATCGCGGCGAGCGCTGGCCGGTTTTGCTAACGGACATTCTGAAGAACGCCCTGCGAGCCGCTTATCTGGCGGCGAGCATTCAGGATTACATCACCCTCGCTCTCGAGGCTCTCGGACCAACGACGTCCTTTCCGGAGCAGCACCAAGACGCGATACACGCCAATATATTTAACATATTGGAGGTGAATAATTGACAACAAAAAAGCGAAACTAAAAAGCCAATAATGCGGCTATGTTTTTAGTTATCGACTGATGTACATTTTTTCTTGTATTTACAGAAAAAAGTGCCTCAACCCGAGCCGGACCTTCCCGACGACGAGGTGACAGCCTCGGCGGCTGCGAAATGGTTTCAGGAGTTCGCTCGTGCCGAACGTTTCAGCTTTACCGTCGACGACAGCAACATGGCGTCGTTCGTGCAGGTCAAACCGCAGTTCGAAGACACGAAATTCATCGTCGGCAGCACCGTCAGGATTCGCATCTTCGCCAGGTAATCGAGTCAACATATTTTTTTTAGACACCCGCTCTTTAGACATAGTGTCCAGCGATCATGGAAATCAGGGACGTCAGGGAAATATCATGAAACTTTACGATTATGGAAAAATCATGGAAATATTATGGAATTTTTTGTCCATCAGGGAAATTTTTACAATGTTTGTTTTCAAGAAACCTTTCGTCCAGTCTTTTGAAAAAAAATCAAATTTTTTTTTTCCTCATTTCATTATTAAGATTTTACAAACAATTGAATGATCAGTATTGACGTTCACAGTATTTACTTTGAAATATAAAATATCAGCGTCCATCTAAAACTGGTTGTTCATCGTCATTGACTCTCTTTGCCGCTGAGAGTTACTAATACACTAAGACCTCGATTTCATTAACAGCGGCGGAACCGGCTCCCGCTCGCACTCACGAAAATAGATCATAAATACGTTTTATTTCATACCAATTTTCGACTAATTTTGTCTCTTATATGCATCCTTGAATGGTTTGGAGTAGTCATGGAAAAACCATGGAAATGTCATGGAAATTTTTTAGGGACTTTCGTTGGACACCATGTTAGAGCAAAGTGCCTATTAAAACCCTTCCATGGCTGTGTATTTCTGTATAAAAAAAAATGTTGGTTCTAATAACTTATACTTATTTATAATTAGTTCGCATTTCATATACATCGTAAGTTCACGTATATAGAGTAAGTTACGAGAAAATATGAGCTGTCTCTAAGATCTACTCATTCTGTTACTTGCACCGAGAGTCGACTTTTTCAGAGAAAATATGATTTATTTTCTCTTTTTTAAACCCAAAAAAGTGGAGCTGCGCAGTGATTTTGTTTTTATTTATTTTTCTTAACTGCGATTTTCGTGATTATTAATTTATTTTCTTCATTTTTTCCAGAAACTTGTATCGCGGACCCGTAGAATTTTCAAAGCTGATGGTAACGGTGAGCAGTCCGGGCAGTAACAGCGAGTTCGTCGCCTCACCGGAAACTGGCAGCGACGGCGAAGATTCGCGTGTCCTCCGGCCGCTCGAGACCAAGAGATTCGTGTGTGAGTTCACAGCTCCGTCACAGAACGATCCGACCGATATGCACGTAAGCAACGTGTCGCTTTATCTCGGCAGCGAATCGAAATGCTGCGTCGTCATGCGTTTCTCCACGACGGCAGGCGAAACTACTATGCTCGATCGTTTCTATCCCGAGATACAGCAGCTTCGGTATGAAAAATTATAAACATCGGATTAGCGTTATTTTCTAAATTTTATGTAATTTTAATTTCTCACGAAAACGTTACAGAGGCGGAAGTTTCGATGCGATAAAACCGCTGACGAGCGCTCAGATAGTGCACGTCGAGTCGAGCGTCAACATCCGCGCGGAGTCTCAAGCTCCGGCGCTAATCGGCGAATGGTTGCCGGTGAAAATTTTCGTGTCCACGAGAGACAACATCAGCGATGTTTCGCTTTCGATGAAGATCGTCAACGACGGCAACGGCACTGCAACCGGCAACGGAAATGCTAACGGCAGCAGCGCCGATCAGACGAGTACGAAGTAGAAATTATTTATTTATTTATTTATTTATTTATTTATTTATTTATTTATTTATTTATTTATTTATTTATTTATTTATTTATTTATTTATACGGGCAGAGCTTTTTTACAAAATTTATATAATAGTGAGTGAGAGTGAGGTATAATATAATGATCACGGTAATACAATTCATAGCGCAATCTCAAGTTTATTTCGACGTTTGTATTATTTGTTTATTTATTGATTGATTGATTTATTTATTTATTCATTGAGTTATTACGGACTGAGCGCAAGATACAAGTATAATTTGTCCGCTAAATACCCATCGGAAGTACACAAAGAATTGCAGGCTACCAAACAAACTAGCAAAAATCAAAAAAGCACATGATCAATCGTCCAATTTGCTGATAACTCCAGTTTGAAAATTATTAAAGGATGTCGAAAGAAAAAAGTGATACGTTATTAATGAAAATAATTATACTGTTTATCGTCAATAGCCGAGCTCAGCTTAAGCCTGACGACCAAGGAAACTTCGGTTACTCTGGCGCTTGGTGAAATTTCCGGACGCGATTCCGCACTTCCAGTCGAACGAGTCATTTATGTGAGGTCGCATCAAGTCGGCGAGCGCAAATTTCTCGTCAGGGTATGTTGAATCAATTTTTTTTATTTCATAAATTTCAGTGCTCTGTGATATATCAAAGTTTACTTTATGTATTATGTGTATGTTAAAATATTACATGCCTCACACCCCAAAAAAATTATAAAATGAATGTACAATTGTGATAAAAAATGAATATACTTCTTCATTGAAATTAAAGTATATTATTAAAATTAAAGTAATTTTTTAGTAAACTTAAAGTAAATTATTAACAATAAAGGTATTCCAATGTTTTTAATATACTGAACATTAATTTTTCATCACAATTGTACATGAAATTTAACATACCAGTTTTTGCATAAAAACTTCCAGTACGGTACAATAAGTTTCATAAGAATTTTTTTTACAGTCCGACTTTTCGGTTCACCACTTCTAATTACCTTGCGAAGGAGTGGTTCCGTTAAATAAATAAAAGTTACAATTACAATATCAAGTTTTTGTTTCCGTAGATCGATTACACGAGATCGGATGGGCTGAAAGGTTCGACGGAATTAACTCACGTCTTGCCGATCGTCGTGCCGTTCGAGATAACAACGCAATTTTACACAATGCAGTTCGAACCGCTGACGAAGGGTTTCATCGACGAGCCTTTCGTAATGATGCCGCACATAGTTTGCACCTCACCGTGGCCGATATACATTATCGAAACTTCCATCGAGCTGGTCAGTCTAGCATAAGCGATGCGTCTCGGCACTGTCGTACAAAATATTCGTTTTCGATGTCGTTTAAAAGAAGATAAAAAAAAAATACATTGTTTTTTTACAAAATATTCATTTATCAGGGAAAGTCGATAGAGAGGCGGGACGAGGCGTTGCAGAAGAGTATAGTAGCGGGCACGAGCCTCGATCAGGGCGAAGCAGCGACCGACGCGTACTGCGTCGTGCCGAAAATGGGCGAACAACCGACCAGCACTGGACTCTACACAATTCGATGGAAAAGGTTAATTAAACATTTTTTCATAAGCCTTATGATTTTTAAAAATAAAATTTTATATATTTTATGACGTCACTTCCGGTCGTAAAATGATATTTTGGTCAAACGACGGTTTAAAAAAAAAATATATCTTAGAAAACTATGACATGATGTAACTTCCGGTTGTAAAATGATATTGTCAACAAACGACAGTTTTTTAAAAATATAAGTGAAGTACTTCCATAAAAATAAATTCCAAGCTTCATAGCAAGGGGGCGAAGCGCCCGAGTCGCAAAACCTTTCTAATCGATATTCATTATTATTGTGCTGTTTTAGAGGAAACGATGCGGATGCGATCGAGACGAGCAGCAGCGTTAATTTATCCCCGCTGTGGGTCGAGGACGCTGTGGTCGGTCTCGAAGCTAAACTTCCGGCTTACGGCTGGGTACGAACTCCTCTGTCCGTTTCCTACTTCATTCGCAATCACTCCGATCAATTGTTTACCCTACGCTTGACTATGGAGGCGAGCGATGCTTTCATGTTTGGTGGACAGAAACAGGTACAATAATTACACAACAAATATATATTTTTTCAAATTTTCCCTTTAAAACTAATAGATATTTTTCAATCTTCCTTCTCTTTAAAACGTGCTGCTTGATAAATCGAACAAAATGTTCTTGCCAGGTCGACATATGCCTGCGACCCAACAACGAGAAGAAAGTCGAATGGATTCTGCGTCCTCTCGTCGCCGGATTCGTAGCTCTGCCGACGCTGTCGCTTGCCGTGCCGCTCGGTAAGTGAACAAATTTTACTGTTGTCTGACATCGTTATATGTTTGCGGTCGTGTCGATAAACGAGCAAAAGCTTCGACGAGAAACAAAGTTTGGGCGTACAATGTGCAGTTCGTACAATAATTTTTTTTTCTTCTCAAATTCATCAGACGAAGAACACAAACTGAACAAGAGTCGTCTCGCCGAAGTTCTGGACAGATCCTTGCCGACTCACATCTACATCATGGTAAGCGAAAAAATATAATACTACCTGAGGAAATCTCGTAAAATGCACCCACGGAAGTTGAGACTTTTTTCTGGACATTTTATATTTTACTATATACATATAATATAATATAAATATATATCTACATAATATATACATGTATACATATATATATTTTTATGTGTATCTATAGAAAATTTATCCTAGTCATTGGAGACTAAACTTCGGTGAACTTTATTATTGTTTCAGCCGGAGCTGCAATCCGACGAGACGTGAAAAATAAATTAAAAAAAAAAATTACGTCGCCATGGAATAAATAATATGGAGGAATCAATTAGGAGTCGTTATATCGTTATTCGATCTCCGCGGTTGATGTATAGATCGTTTTTCCGGCTCGAGGCCGTTTAATATACAATATTTTCTGTTTTTCCGCCTTTCGATGGACGCTTTATTGAAATTAGATTTACAATTTTTTTTTTTTTTTTTTTTTTGCCAAGACCCTTCAAGCTGCGTAGCTTCGGTCGCCTCCCAGCGACGATCGATCGCTGGTTGGTTACGACTGCGATGGCCTCTTCCCCTGTTTACTGCCGACAGGTGCAGCTCACCTGCAAGGGACGAGCGTTCGGCGAGTCTCACTTCCGTCGGTTCACAAACACCGGGGCTGGGGCGAAGTCATCGAAAATGCATTGGCAAGAGACTCACGTTGAGGAAACCCTGAGAAAATACAGCCGCGAGGAACTCGAGCTCGAAAAGGCGATAGCCGAATGGTATATTTTATAATATATACTATATACATACGGTTTGATTTAATTTAATCTATTTATCGGATTTTTCCTTTTACATAACGATGAGAATACATTACAGATGACGACGATGACGGAGACTAGGAACTCGCATGAATCACAAAAGTTGCAGCAATCGAGAACTAGCGAACCAAAGTTCTCAACATAATCAAAATAAAAATAACAATTAACAGATTACTAACAGCTATAGATTTAAAAGAATATAGAAAGAATAACTATATGCACGAAAATGTATTTTACCTTAGTTGCTCAGTTCGCGTTATTTGCAGCTCAGGACGATTGAATTCGATTCTTCTTTAAGCTTGTTAAATTATATGTCTGCGAAGTTCATGACATAATTTTCGGTCTCGAGTATATTCTATATATCCTATATATACTATATAAATACTGTATATAGAATGAATTTAGAAATTCCGTAATACCGTTCTATGTGCTATAATTTCGGAATTTCGGTTTTTATAAAATACAAAATGGATTTCGAAAATTCTAAATTCATTCTATATGCCATCAAAACCACCGAGGGGGGAGTCATATATACATACAAATACTATATATATTATAAACACACTATATATACGTTTTAAGTAGTATAAACGCCCCGTGACTCGTCAAAGCTTCGACAATGCGACCAGCAGTTTATTTAATTTTTTTTGTTCCAGTGAACAAAGGAAAACCGCACGAGTCGGTGACGAGCGAGGCGTCGAAGTTGCCGATAAGGCGCATATCTTCAAATCGTCGGCGGTTTACTGGAAGAGCAGCGTGGACGCTCGGCTTCGGAATGAAAATTTATTGAAGGTTCGTTATCCGACTTTTCATCGAGTCCGCAGTGCTCGTTTCACTCGGATATTTGTCCGCTGTTATTAATTTTATTCATCTAATCTCACCCAGGACTTGAAGCAGTCGAGGGCGCGCCTGCGAACGACGGCCTCGTTCACGCCGACCGACCGGGAGCTTCACGATCGCGCAGCGAACTACAAGACATTCCTCGGACCTTGAGGTCGCCCTCGAAGTTTCGGCTCCTCGCTCCGGCGACCCGCGAAACCTCGCCGCGCACTTCGTCGTCGAGCTCTCGAGGCGCGAACCAATATCCCGACCTGATAACTCGAGCCGAACGAACAAACTTCCTTATAATGCAAAGTTTGTTGATCGCTTGGATCGATCTATCAGATCGATGCGCAGCCGGGCCGGGCCCGTCGAATCCGTTTCTTCTCCGACTTCCGAACACGAAGCGCGCTTTCCGTTCACTGTTATAAAAAAAAAAAAAAAAAAAATGAAAATATGAATTGCTAATTTACCGCGAGCTAATTTTATTCTCCCGCGAACTGATAAAGAAAAAGTGCAACGTTGTCTCGTTGCAATGTTCGTTGAGCAGCGGTTCGTTATTAGAGAAAAAAAAAACAGAAGTATAGTACGAACTTACGTGATGAATCGCAGATCGTCGCCTTCGCCCTCGATCTTGGACGGAGCGCGTGCAAATTGATCGGCCGATTTCGGATGTAAGAGAACATAATTGTGAAACAAGGAAAAGAAGAGGCGAGCACGTAACGACGAAGCCGGAATGAACGAGACTCGCGGTGTAGCCCGGCTGTGCAAATGATCCAAGTATTCGATTCCCAGTGGCGTTCGCGACACGAAACTCCGCTCCGAGTCTCCGTAATTACCTCCATCGGGCCGCCTTTTACCTTCGTGTGTTCCTTCGATATGGAACGCACGAGCCACGTTTTAGCTGTGTATTTCGCCTCCTCGATAACGGGCCTCGGCACGACGCTACCAATAATATTTCAGAGCCTCGAAGTGATACAACAAAAAAAAATGTACGTGTACACATATGCGTATACGTAAAATTAAAAAAAAAATAATAATAATTTTTTTAAACCCACACACGGTTTTATATCTTTACTGCTCTCCGGATAGACGAATCGTGCGAGGACACACGACACTCGCTCTCGATAACTTTGAAGACAATAAGACTTAAAAAAAAAAAAATTCTTATCCGCTCTTCGCTTCGCGCGATTTTTCGACGAACTGAAAACCGTTCTGGCGACGAGCTCGAATCTAACTTTCGACCGCCTTCTTTTTATTTTTCTCCCTTTTTTTCGTAATCTATTCAAAGCATTCCCAGCATACGCGCGGCTCAGCTGATCAAACAAGATGCAAGCCTCGTTAGTTTCATTGTCAAACATCGAAGAATAAAAAATAGATATATACGAGAAGAAAAAAAATAGACATCTGAACAAATAACGTCGCAGCGCGTGTCGATCTCGGCTCTGCCCAGTTTTTTCACCGTCGCTCCGTTCGATCCATGCGATGTTGTAATTTATTCTCGAATTCCCCATACACGTCTCATAGCGCGAGTCTCGATTTTGTAATGTTTTAAATACTTGGATTTTTTTTTTACTCATCGACGCTTCGTGAATCGAGGAAACTTCTTTATCGTGGTTTTTTGTATTTTTTTTTTTCCTCCGAGAAGCTCCGTACGAGTTTCGTTTGGAAAAGGTGGCGAGGAGACGGTGGATGGATAGTCAAAGTAGGCGTAGACTGATAGCGAATATCTTTATTTCCAAGCGGTTTTATCGCTCCACGATAACGTTGCATAAGTGCACAACCGGTATTCTTCTTCTTGCCTCCACTTTTTTGTTCTTCCTACTTTCAAACCAACGGGCGCAACGCAAATAGCATTATCTAGACCGTGCGAGCATAATCTCTCGGCCGTTGAATCATACCGGACGTTTTTTTTTACTCGGACGGCAAAGCGAAGGATAACCGATCGATCGGTTTTAGTCCTCGTGTTTTACCATCGACGGTAAATTTAGCGAATCAACGATCGATCGATCGGCACCGCGATAAATGTACGATTTCGATCCACTATTGTAACAATAATCTGTCGGCCGCCGAATCATACCGGTCGTTTGTCTGCCCGAACGGCAAAACGAAGGCTTGCCGATCGATCGTTTTCAGTCGTCGCGCTTTGCTGTCGACGGTAAATTTAACGAATCAACTATCGACTGATCCGTAATAAATATACTGTTTCAATCTGCTATGATTATAATCATTCAGCTACTTTGATCGATTTATCACATCCGTGAGACGCGCGAAAATTTTCCCCTCCCCCCCTTTGCCAAAATGCCTCGAAGCGGCAGGAATCGATCGAAACGTTGAATTTTTTAGAGACCCGGAGCTTCAATTTTTTTTATCCCGTTCGAATATCCTCTAATTGAACTAACTGATTTCCTAAGCCTATCGCAGGCTCTAAACGCGGAATGTTCGACACACCGCTCGCCCCACCATAGTCGATAGAGACATTTTTTTTGTTTTTTTGTCTTTGCCCGTTTTACAACGACTTCAAAAATGCGTTTATGATTGGCGCGACTTTCTCGGGCTCGTTTAGATGAACGTGGTGCGTGCCCTCGACCTCGTGGTACTCGAATTTCCTCGCGTGCAGCTTTATCTCGTTGACGACGTCTTCGTAAGATTTCGAGTTGACAAATTTCGAAGTGGGCAAGGCACGAATATTCAGATACGCGCATTTCACCCTCGTGGCGTAGGCCATTACCATCTCCAGCGACATCAGGGACAGTGAGGCAGTCTGCAATATTTGAAGAAAAAAATTTAATTAAATAAATTATCAGTCGATTTGTCGCAGCAGTCGTGAGGTATTTTTTTTTTGTATTCGAAAATTCTAAATCTCATACAGCGTATCGGAGGCGATTTCGAAAATTCTAAATCACTCCCATACGCTATATTCTCGAAATTTTGGCTTTCATAGTATAACGAAGTGGATTTCAAAAATTCTAAATCCCAAATAGCATATGGAAGTGGATTTCGAACATTCTAAATTCTAAACCGCATATCGGAGTGGATTTCGAAAGTCCTAAATCGGATATAGCATATCGGAGTCGATTTCGGAAATCCTAAATTCCACATAGCATATTGGAGTGGTTTTCGAAAATCCTAAAATCGAATTCGTATAATATATTTTTTACAACGCTTCCTCGTTCACTGCAGCATTACAAAAATAGCTTTCGTACCTTCAACCGCGGATCGCGAGAGAAATAGTGACGACCGGGTGTCGGAGCGGGCATCATGCCGCGTTTCATCAACACCTCGGCGCTGTCTCTCGTTATGGCACCGCCATAAGCGTCGACGACCAAATCAATCATCTCGTCGTAAGCGTAACACGGCACGTTGTCCAGCGTCAGTTTTTCGTACGTGAGAAATTTGTCCACGTGATCGCAGGACTTTTTAATCAGCTCCTTCAAATCCGGGATCGTCGGACAGGCTATGTCCAGGCATATCAGCGAATCGATCTCGTCCGGAAACGTGGCGGCGTACAAAAATCCTATTGCACCACCGAGCGAATGGCCGAGAATCTTTATCTGTGAATAAAACAAGTCAAAATCAATTAAATTTGCGGTGCTGATTTATTTACTTATTTTTTTTAACTACAAAGAAGCATGTGGGAAGAGATGAAGAACACGAGATAATACTTTTCATGCTTGTGTTAGTCGGAAAATCAGTGCAGGGTTCCCCTGTTTTCATATTTTTTTTATCCCGTTCCAGTTTTTTAATTCGTTCACCATAAACGAAAGGTTGCCACGAACAAACGAAGATATAGGAAAAAAAATGTCTCGCGCATTTTAAGAGTGCGTTAATGGCGCACCGATAGCGAGTTCGTTTCAAGGATAATTGCCGCAAATGTGTGGTGTTTTTTTATTGTTCGTACTGATGTATTCAACGCTACTTGTTGCGTCTCTTTTTTTCTGTTCTTAGTTTTATTTAAATCTAAATTTTAATTTAATGTCAATTTTAATTTCAATTTAATTTCAATTTAATTTCAATTTAATTTCAATTTAATTTCAATTTAATTTCAATTTAATTTCAATTTAATTTCAATTTAATTTCAATTTAATTTCAATTTAATTTCAATTTAATTTCAATTTAATTTCAATTTAATTTCAATTTAATTTCAATTTAATTTCAATTTAATTTCAATTTTAATTTTCATTCTTTTTTTTGTGTCATGCGTAGAGCGAACGATAGTGACGATCGCACTCATAAAAAGCTTGACAAACCCGCTAACCTTGGACCATTTAAAATGTTTAGAGATTCTACGGAGTAACAGTACGCCGTCCCAATAAACATAATAGAATGGACCCTGCGGTAGATGAGACGATAGACCGTGGCCGGGCATATCCAAGCAAAGAAACGATAAATCGCTCGATAACGATGCCATCAGATTGTCAAAACTTCCTGCGTTATCCTGACGACCGTGTAACGCCACTATCGGCTGAACTCCGCGTGGACCCCACCATTTGCCTGTTGGTCAGTCACATAATTATTTATATCACATGAACTAGAAAAGCAAAAAAAAAAAACAAAAAACGAAAAAATCTTAAAACATTCGCTCGCATTATTGTCGACGGTTCGGACGATCGGTTATTGGACTCTTCAGAATGCGGTGGAATAATGTTTAATAATCGAAAATAATCGTATGCGGCGAGCCGCGAGCGGATATGAAGTGCAGAAATAATTTATATAGCTTTCGAAACAGCCCGAAATGTTGCAATTTTAAACAAAGGCAACAAAGTAAGTAAATTATTTTTAGCTCGATAAATATGGAAGATAAATGTCAAATATGGAATAGTATTTCAAGACCTTTTGCCGTTGCGACGGTCAACATGTATTGAGGCAAAAATATTGCATTCTGTTAGCGCGCCCGTAATTCTGATAGCGCGCTCGCTGTCACAACGATTCCTTTGCATCCTAAAAGAGTGAATTTGCAAATAGCGCGCTTGTCTTTAACGCCGACCGCAGGTTGTTTCGGTTTGGCACTTTTTGTTATTACAACTACGCATGCGAACGGTAATTTTCTGGTACCAATTCTTACCCAAAAAAAAAAAAAAAACGACCGCGCGCATGCGCAGTTCCACTATAATAACTAAAAACGTGACTGCGCATGCGCACGGGCATTTTGTACCACAAGTTCTTACCAAAAAACGACCGTACGCATGCGCAGTCGAGTTATTGATAACGAAAAATGTGACCTTGGGCATGTGCAAGGTCATTTTCTTGGTACCAATTCACGCAAAAAAGAAACGACCGCGCGCATGCGCAGTCGCGTTTCAATGACAAAAAACGCCAAATCTAAAGGACCTCGGTTTGCCCGACCGAAACAGAGGAACCCATAGCCCGCACTTGAAGCATCGAACTGTCGTTAGAACATGAAGAACAAAAATAAAAACTATTAAATGATAATAACAAAACATTGACAGCCCGCAAACCATTGGTTGCAAAACAGCCTCTCACCCGACCGAATTACCCTTGAGTGCAATAAAAAAAAAAAAAAAAAAATCTAGAATGTATTTTTGTTCTTTTTTTTTTTTTTTTTTACATATATTCTCCATCTGCTGACCTTTGCCCACTTGTAATGCTCTACGATTCTACGGAGAAGGCAAACTCCGTCCCAAAAAACATAGTAGTAGACTCCCAATGGCAGATGGGAAGAGTGTCCGTGACCAACGAGATCTATGGCTAGCAGAGCTATGTCCTCAGACAGGAGCGGCGCTATGTTATCAAAAGTTCCTGCGTTATCCTGCCAGCCATGCAACAAGATCACGGGCTGCTCGTCCGTGGGACCCCACCACTTTCCTAAATTGTGCATCACAGTAAATCTCCTAATCGTTTTGTATACATCTATATACATTTTGGAAAATGTGCGAATTTGTTTGTTGGTTTGGATGTGTGTCCCCATCACCGTGCCCCAGCTGACCCCCCCTCCCCTTTCAGCGAAGCTGATAGGCCTCCCTCCGCTGGTTTTCATAGCATGTATAGAATGGATTTCGAAATTTCGAAATTCTATTCTGTACGCTATAACTGTGTAATTTCAGTTTTTATAGCGTATAAAATGGATTTCAAAATTGGGATTTTGGTGATTTATGTACCAATTGAGTAAAAAGACAACAGATTATGCAACCCAATGCGAATCATAGGCAGAACGATTAAATCCCAATCGTATTCTGGAATAGAAATTATAAGAAGCGAAAGCATTTGACAGTTAGTACTCGGAAGACAAAAAGATTTTATATCGGATTTTTTTTTTCTTTGCTATAATAATATCAACTTAAGTGTACAACAACAATTCTAACTTTGATACCCGCGCTCGCTAGCGTTTCAAGCCAAATCCGATTTCAAGCAAACTACCTTGCAAAATGGTGGAACACCTGCCATTTTCTAAGTTATCTTTGCTTGAAATCGGATTTGGCTTTAAACGCGAGCGCGGGTATCAAAGGTAGAATTGTTGTTGTATGCTCGGAATCGCTGGTAAGTTGATATTATTATAGTAAAGAAAAAAAAATGTTTCCAATAAAAAATATTTTTATCTTCCAAGTATTAACTTTTAATCGCATTCGGTTCTTATAATTTCTGTCCAGAACACGATTGGGATTTAATCGTTTTGCCTATGATTTGCAATGGATTTTATTCGAATGTGTTCACAATTTGTTTTCTTTTTAGTCAGTCGGTACTTAAATCACCTTGCTCATTCGAACGCCTGTCGGCTACCCAATTTCATTCCATGTGCTATAATTTCAGGATTTCGGTACAGCATGTAGAATGGATTTTGCAATTCCGAAATTACATTCTATGTGCTATAATTTTGGGATTTCGGTTATAGCATATAGAATGGATTTCGAAACTCCCAAATACCATTCCATAAGGAATGAATTTCCAGATGCTGTGAAAAATGCCAGCTAACATGACTGCTAATATATATATATATATATATATATATTGTTAGTTTTGCAAAGTTCCCCTACGATGACACAATTTTTGGCTGGTGTGCTCCAGGACATTACAGACTTCTAAGTTAGAACAGCAGATCTCCGACTGACCTGATACGTGACCCCACGGCACCGAGATTTGAATCTCCTCCGCTACTGCAATTGAAAAAAACATCGGTTAGCCGGAGTCGTCGATAAAGAGGAAATCCGCAAGAGGGACAAACAAAAAAAAAAACAAGAAACATACCTCGCTGGTTAGAACCGTTGACGGGACTTCGGCTCATCTTCACGACTCGTCCTCCTCGCAGGTAGCTCCGAAATGTTTCGACGCGAGTGTGTCGCCTTCGACGGGACGACGACGGATTGAAACAAAAAAAAAACACAGCTCAAGAGATAAGACGAAAGCGCGAAGTCATCGTTGTCGGTGAATAATCGCTTCCACTGACAACGGCCGTGCGCGTTCGACCTCGCACTATTACAGGAAAGAAACAAAAAAAACAAAAAAAGTGTAAACTGTCCGTTTGTGTCGTTACTTACCGGTACGTCACTCTCGCAGAGAACAAAAGGCACTGTTCGTAGGTCTCGTGTAACGCTCTCGGACGTGCCGGCTCGTGCACGAGAAGCGACCGAAGGCAAAGCCGAAAGTGCGTAAAACCCTTCCGGGAAAGCGTTCGCAAAGTCGCTGACGGTCACGCCGCGAGCGTCTGCTCGAATGACGTCGGACTTTTTTTTTTTGTGTTTCTCGCGCCAGATTGTATGTCGATGAAAAATTCATGAACGACAATCTTCCCATTGTATTCGGTCGCGGATCGTTCGGGAAGTTCGTGCTTTAGAGTTTAATTTATAATTAATCGGCCCGCCCGGCGCGGCGAAAGTTTCCCACGAGTTCGTTCGCCCCGCGATTCAATCGGATTTTCGTCGGGCGCGGAAAGGACACGAAGTGCCATCGAAAAAACTCGAGCGATGGATGCGCAGCGGGAGAAGATCGTGAAGACCATCGTTCACGCCGGCAGCAAGGCGGTAGCCTTCTCACCTGGAACGAAAGTATGAGAAAAAGAAAATGTTTCGTTTGGAAGGAATAAAAAAATGAATTTAAAAAAAAGCGAAAAATAATTAAATACAAGAATGGTGTTCCGATCGCGATTCGAGCTGAGCAGCTTTCGACCTAAAATAACTAAGTCGACTGCGGATCTTTAATGGAAATGTGGAAGAGCTCCGTACAAAATTAGTGGATCTTCTACTTGTTGTCTTAGATTCGCACCGAGCAATTCGTCACCGAAACGTGGCTGACTTTGTTATTCTTCATTGTTTTAGATTTTTTTTTTTAATATAATAATAATAATAATTTATTGAGCATTCTCTACAGATATACCTTAATCTGATATTTATATTTACACATTTCGTAACATTACATATAATTCCTATTATACGAGCTAGTGGGATTGATGCTTAAAATACGAATTATTTCTGTCAATGGCCATAAACACTTGTTCGCAATCTAAAATTGTTTATTAACAAAGCAATGTATGCACTTGAGCAGCCACAATAAATATCACTATTATTATTAATTTATTGTTTACATAATTGCATAGACCTTCGTATAACTTATAATATAATGTAATGTGCGTTTACGTGTAAAAACTCTAGGTTAGTTTAATCTACCAAAGCATGATTTGCTCGTTTGTGGATATCACAGAATTCGCTTATTCGTTGTGTTATAAGAGAGGGGTGTTTTTTACATTAGAACACTACAATATTTAACCGTTTCTTTAGTTTGTTTTGCAAACAGCTTTTCCTCGCTGCATGGGGTTTAGAAACTAATTTACCATTTCACTTGGAACATGCCTAGAAATATCTTTCACAGCCACAGTTATTGCTTTTATAGATTGGTAGCGTTGAAATTGTCTACATGGCTTAATAACACACCGTACACTCTCACATAGCAAATTTGAATGTAAGGAGGGCATGACCTGTATACAATAATAGATAAATATTCATATATGAGGTATTAATATATTATATACTAATATATATATACATAGGGTAATAAATATATATAGGGTGGATTTTCGTAGTCCTGAATGAATTATGGTAATGGCGTGCTGTGACAAAATAGTGAGTAAGAGTTTATGTAGGAAGTATTGCCCATCTCTTGTAAAAAGAATGTGTAACACAAGGAGTAAGCGAACCATGTGATACTCATGAACGAGCAAATCTTGCTCCTGTGGGCTAAATAAACCTAGAGTTTTATTGTATTATATTATCTTATATTATTATTATTATTATTATTAAAATTTACAGAATTTAAGTTTTCACTTATCGCTTTGCTTCTATATAACATAATATGCTATCATGTAATAATATATCTGTCTATTAAAATAGACAATTTAACACTAAAGCTTTAAATTGATTTAACGTTTCTGCTTCCACTTCATTCGCCGATAGAGCGATTATTATATTGTATTATATTGTATAATATTATATTATCTTGTTAGTTACACGAAAGTCTATGCAATTATGTAAACAACAATAAACAATAAGTAGGTAAAAACAAAATTGTCTGACCTGGAAAAAAAAATGTGCAGGTGCAGTTTCACTTCAGAACTACGAGATGCGATGGGAGCGACAGAGTCGTCGACGACAGTCGGAAGATGTCCAGACCCATGGAGCTCGTGCTCGGAAAGCAGTTCAAGCTCGAAGTCTGGGAAGCAATTGTGCAGAAGATGGCTCTGCACGAGATCGCGAAGTTCAGGGTCGATAAGAGCGTGAGCTAATTTTTATCGTCGTCGGAATTAAGCCTTGACCAATTATTGCTGGTTTGAGCGAAGCCCTGAGAGCGGCAAAGTAATTTTGGGCTTTCTTGTTTGTATGGATAATCCTTGATCGGTCGTTTAATGATGACATTTTACTGTTGAGCAAGTCCTTGAAGCGTTTCGATCGGAAAAATCTTGAAACGCTAATGAAAGAAAAAAACTGTATTGAATGTCTCAGCTAGTCTCCGCATATCCGTTCGTATCGAAGACTCTCCGAGAAGTCGGCAAGCCACCGTCGGAAAAGCGGAACAGGCACTGTTGCGGCGTGACTCTGCAGAACGAGGGAATCGGCTACGATGACCTGAACGAGCTCATAAGGAATCCTCAAGATCTGGAGTTTACGATCGGTAAATCATCGATATTGTACTGTGCAAACGGAATCCACATAAATCCTTCATGTATAGTATAAACTCTCCCCGCATTGCCTCAGATAAACGAGATTCATAATACATGTTTCTCCAACGATATTTTGTTCCGCAGAATTGTTGGAAGTCGTGCCGCCGAGCGATTACGACAAGGAATCTTGGCAGATGACCGAGGCCGAGAAACTCGACAATATTCCGCTGCTGCGCGAAAAGGGCAACAAGCTGTTCAAGGAAAAGGATTACACCAACGCCTCGAGCACGTACGCATCGGCGATCGGAATTTTGGAGCAGTTGATGCTGGCGTAAGATCAAAAGCACATTTTTTTTTAGATCTTTGCAGGCGCAAAGTTAATACCAGCTCACTACTTCCGGGGACGTGGAAACTGGCGGAAGTTTCGAGCTCGCGCTTTTCGAAATATTTTTTGTTTTTTGTTTATTGAACTTATACGAGCTGATAGGCAAACTGCTGTCCAAGAATACAATACAATTGCGATAATTCATTTAAAGAAAGAAATAAGAAGTGAAGGTCGTGAGCGATTCCAGATAATCGAAGATAATGCGAAGAAAACAGAAAGAAAAATGCAAATGAAATGAATTAAAATAAAACGTGAGTAATAACAAATTGTAGCAACAATTGTGGGCAAAAATGAATCGTAGTCGCGTACAAAAAGCAAAATGAATTCATGAAAAATCCAGTAATTTTACCTGTACTTGAGTGTTTTTACTCAAGACAATAATTAGTCGGATTCGCAGACTGATAAAAAAATGTGATTGAATAAACTAAAGATTCGGGCAGGAACGTTCAAATAAATATTTAGTTGGTCGGACAAAATATTTCAATGCCTCCAAAATATTTTGGCAAAACCACGAAAGTTGAACTGCCCGAATCTTTAGTCGATTCAATGGTATTTTTCACCAGTGCGAGATTGTCATTTGCACAAGCGAGTCTCGATAATTATGTTGAAATCGAACGTTCGTAACTGTGCGTAATTCATTCTACAGCGAAAAGCCGAATGACAAGGAATGGATCGCCCTGAACAAGATGAAGATACCTCTGTTGCTGAATTACGCCCAGTGCAAACTCTTCGATAAGGAATACTACGCCGTCATCGAGCACTGTACGACGGTTCTCAAGAGCGAACCAGGTAGAACGAAATCTTACGAATATTATTGACAATCGTTGTCGATGAGAGTGTCGAATATTATATTTAAAAAAAAAATCTTATGACGAATTGCAAACAAAAAAATTATCTCTGTCGAAACGCAGATAACGTCAAAGCACTGTACAGAAGAGGCAAGGCGCACATAGGAGCCTGGAACGAGACGGAAGCCGGGCGCGATCTGAGAAGAGCGGCCGATCTCGATCCGTCTTTGAAAAGCGCGGTGGAAAAGGAGTTGCAAATTTTCGCGGCCGCGATAAAGGACAAAGAGAGCGGGCAGAAGAGAAGCTTATCGCAAATGTTCTCGTAGGATAATTCAATTGGCTCCGGCTATCGAAGATGCGGGTGGGCTGAGAGGGGTCCGACAGCTTAACACGTCCGTACGGACAGCTTAACACTCCACACGCAACTCATTAATATAAGAAAAAAATAATATATATATATAGATATTACAAATACAAATAATTTATCGACTTCTCGCAGTTGGGTTTTTCACTCCAGATGGCACGATCGTGCCTCGACCTAATCGCAAAGCGGTCACTCGAAAGATACCAAGATACAAACTTTTTTAAAGAATCGAGAGTGCGGGTGCATTATTGAAAAAAGCGTATTGTAGCAATAATCATTCAACCAGTCTCGATCGATTTATCGATTTATCAACAACCATCTATCGCGCGAAGAATTGTCCTTCCTACCCAAGATTAGTCGAAGCGCCGGGAGTCGATTGAGGCGTTGAATTTTTTCGACTCCCGGAGTTTCAATTTTTATTCCGTTTCACTATTTTAATCATGGTGGCCGCGGTCACGGAAAACCGGGAAAAGTCAGGGAAAAAAATGTTGGTCAGGGAATCGGGGAAAAATCAGGATAGTTCAAAATTAAAAATAAATAGGAGCCTTAAAAAAAAAAATTGAGAACATTTAGTTTATTTATTTTATTTATCAGCGGGCGATGCCCTTTTACACATTCAGATAGTCATTGAATTTGAAACATTCAATATAAATATAATAATTAAATTCATATATAAAAACGCATAATTGACATATATAAGTATTAGAAAATTAGAATATTTGAAAATTCGATAACATTTGATAGAGGTATAAATACGATTGTGGTCAACACTTTGAAATTTGTGCGGATGATTAATTAATTAGAGGTTTCCTGGGTATCGTCAGGCGTAACGCAGAATCCTGCCTGCCGCTGCCTCTTTAAAGATCGCCAGGGACCTCTCGAATCCTAGGTTTAGACATTTTTAAAAAATGTTTCTAAATTTTTAAAAAATTAGAAAAAAACAAAAAAAAATTGAATTAAACATTAATACAATAAGTAGGCATTTTCATTTGCATAATTAATTTTTTAAAATACAAGTCATTAGAAATTTGGTCAGGGAAAATTTTTAATTGGTCAGTGAAAAGTCATGGAATTTTTTTCCGGCGATAAAACGGCCACCATGTTAATGTACCTAATCGTAAGCTCTAAAGGAATTTTCGTCACGCCTCTCAACCCACCGGAAAGTGTCGATCGACGATGAGAGATTTTTCTTTTCCCCTTCAGGTTTACAACGACTCCAAAAATGCGTTTATGATAGGGGCGACTTTCTCGGGCTCGTTGAGATGAACGTGATGAGTGCCCCGGACCTCGTGGTACTCAAATTGTCTCGCGTGCCGTTTTATCTCGTTGACGACGCCTTCGTAATATTGTGGGTGGATGTATTTCCGACCGGGTATCGCACGAATGTTCAGATAAGCGCATTTCACCCTCGTCGCGTACGCCATTACCATCTCCATTGACAACAGGGCCAATGGGCATAACTGGAAAATTGAAGAAAAAAATTATTTGTCAATTTGTCATAGCAGTTTTCCGGTTTTTAAAAATTCTTTTGCTTCCTCACAGACGAAGCTGTTTTCGAAACAAAATGTCCTGATTTTAGTGTCAGAGTACTTAAAATAGTCCGAGTCGTCGCGAAATGAGATTTTTAGCTCGCGTCAGGATGTATGTAAGGTAAATTTCCCAATGCCCGAACACGTCCAAGTGGCCGAACGAAGCGTGCGTGCGAGTGTGACGGAAATGCGACTTTTGTAACACGTGCACGAAAAGTTCCGCTTTTCGTGCCTGTAGAGTTTTTGATACTATCGCTCCGTCGTTCTTCGTCATGTTTAAAAGTATGTAGCTTTCGTACCTTCACTCGCGGATCTAGCGAAAAATAGTGTCGACCGGGTGTCGGAGCGGGCGTCGCGCCGCGTTTCAGCAACACCTCTGCGCTGTCTCTCGTTATGGAACCATGATAAGTGTCGATAAGCAAATCTATCATTTCCTTGTAATCGTAACACGGCACGTAGTCCTGCGTAGAAGTATCGTATGTGAGAAATTTGTCCACTTGATCGGGGGCCTTGTCTACCGTCTCGTCCAAGTCCTGGATCGACGGACTGACAATGTCCAGGCATATCAGAGAATCGACCTCGTCTGGAAATGTAGCGGCGTACATAAATCCTATCGCTCCACCGAGCGAGTGTCCCATGATCTTTATCTGCGAATTAAAAACAAAAATCAACATTATTTTTGTTATTTTTTTTTACTTATTTTTTATCGCGTGCATTGTTATTTACGCGGTCTTCTAAATAGAGGTCTTCTAAATGAAGGTCTTCTAAATAAAGGTCTTCTAAATAGAGGTCTTCTAAGTAGAGGTCTTCTAAGTAGAGGTCTTCTAAGTAGAGGTCTTCTAAATAGAGGTCTATTCTAAATAGAGGAATTTACTTATTTTTTTAAACTAAAAAAGTACATGCCGTTAGCGACGGAGAAGACGAGAAATAATTTTCATGCTCTTGTTAGTCGACAAATCAGGGCAGGGTTCCTCAATTTTTTCTTTTTTCCTCGTAATCCTTCAGTTTTTTTCTCGCTCTCGATAGTCTCCCGTGTTTTGAGAGTGGATTAATTAATGACGCAGCAATAGCGAGCTCGTTCTATGACAAAAGCGCCGTAAACGTGTGGTGTTTTTTTTCTTTCTGATATATTCAACGCTACTTGATACTTCTCTTTTTGTATTTTAATTGTAATCTTAATTTTTATTTTTATTTTCATTTTCATTTTTATTTCATTGCAGGCGTGCGTAGAGCGGACGACAGAGACGATTGTAGTCATGAAAAGCTTGATAAACCCGCTAACCTTGGTCCACTTAAAATGTTTAGAGAGTCTACGGAGTAACAGTACGCCGTCCCAATAAACATAATAGGATGGACCCTGCGGTAGATGCGACGATAGGCCGTGGCCGGGCAAATCCAAGCAGAGAAACGATAATTCACTCGACAACGATGCCATCAGGTTGTCAAAACTTCCTGCGTTATCCTGACGACCGTGCAACGCTACTACCGGCTGAACACAGCGTCGACCCCACCACTTGCCTGTTGGTCAGTCACATCATTATTTCTGGTAGATAAATTGAAAAAAAAACATTGTCACTCGTTTGCTCGCATTATTAACGATGCTTCGGACTATCGATTATCTGACTCTTCAGGATGCAAGGGAATAATGTTCTCCGCGCAAGTACGGTAGACGAGCGGTTGGCCGCGAGCGGATATGAAGAAGTAATGTGCAATTCGGAAGATAAAATATAATAGAATAGTGTAAACTACAGTGAAATAAAATAAAATAAATTAAAATAAAATAAAATAAAATAAAATAAAGTAAAATAAAATAAAATAAAATAAAATAAAATAAAATAAAATAAAATAAAATAGACAAGTGATGATATTGAAACCAGGTACATTTTCCATATGACCTTTTGTTTCTGGAACAACGTGCAATGTGCAACCGGATGTTCGTCGGTTAATCTATTTTATATAAATAAGGCAATTTTCATTGAAGGCTGAGTCGCTAAATAGTTTTCAGCTCGATGAATATGGAAGACACGAAGAGTGTTTCGTATGACCTCTCGCAACCTCTCGTGGTTAAAATACATTGAGAAAAAAAAGAAAACTAAAGAGAGGAACCCATTGCCCGCAGGTTAGCGGCGAACGATCGTTAAAACCAAAAAAAAGATTAGGAAACAAAGCGTCTCAAAAAAAGTACAAAGTTTTAAAAATTACAAGAAAAAAGAAGTTTAAGTTAATAAAAATAAATAGATTATAACAAAAACATTGCCACACCCAGAATAATAATTCATTTGACGGTCACTGTTTAGTTGGCTTAAGTACAATATTTGATTTAAATAAATATTTATTTCAATTAAGTAAATAGTTACCTAAATGAAATAAATATTTATTTAAATCATATAAATATTTTACTTAATTCAAATAAACGGTGGCCCTAAAATAAATTTTTTTGCCGGGTGCAGGCCAGGAAACCATAGATTTCAAAACATCCTTTCACCCTACCAAATTACCCTTCAGTGGCAACATTTTTTTTTTTTCTTCCTGTATGTTCGTCACCTACTGACCCTTCTCCACTCGTAATGCTCTACGACTCTGCGAAGTAGAAAAACTCCGTCCCAAACCACATAGGAAAAGATTCCCACAGGTAGATGGGAAGAGCGTCCGTGACCGATGAGATCTATGGCTAGCAGAGCTATGTCCTTAGACAGTAGCGGAACTATGGTATCAAAACTTCCCGCGTTATCCTGCCAGCCGTGCAACAAAATCACGGGCTGCTCATCCTTCGGTCCCCACCACTTTCCTAAATCGTTCATCACAGTAAACTTCCTAATCTACATACAGATCTATATACATTACACTATGGTGTTTTAAAAATAGGGCATTTAAAAAATGTTCCCCCCCCACCTTTTTAGAGTAGAGTCTTTCTTTTTTTTTATAAAAATATCCTGCGAAGAAAAGTGCGTGTTCGAGCAAAACTCTCGAGGAGAGTATTTTGAGAATCCGGCTACGAATCCGGAAGTCTTTCTGGAATCTAGCATGGAACACAAGCCGTACGCTTTTCTTTTAAGGTTGTTTAATCTAAAAATGTTTTTAACAAATTCCTTACAGAAACCTTGACTATAGTCCGGTACGGATTGTCTTTACCGGATATCTTCGTAAGAGTCCAATACGGATTCCATAAAGTTTTAATAAAAAAAGAGTCGCCGCTAGCGTTCCTATGCGAGATTCCAGAAAGACGTCTGCACAGAATCTATCAAGATTCTGCGGAGACGTCTCAGAAAAGACTCTCGCCGAGAGTTTCCCACGAACATGCACTTTTCCACGTGGAATATTTTTATTAACAAAAAAAAAAAAGACTAAAAGACTTTTAAAAGACTTCTCGAATAGGGGACGCTGACAATTAAATTTAGGAGTTTTTTTTTTTTTAGGAGTTTTTAGGAGTTTGTTTTTTTTCTTTTGGGAACAAAACGAGTCGAATTTATGACTCGAATTATTTGGGTACAAACAACGAATGCGTTACCTGGAATCTTTTTTCTAGGCACCACCTTTCCTGAGATTAAGTTTGACTTCGAAATCTGTACTTTAAAAGGGTGGGAAGAAAATTAAAAAAAATATCCTTTTTTTCGAACCACCCTAATATATACCAGTGCTTATGGTGGCTCGCGCGAATTATATACTTAGAATAATTAGGGCCTGGTCAGGGGCCTCAAAGGGTTTTAGAGTAATCAGCCCCCCAAGCCGGCCTTAAGGAGACATTTCGGGCTGAAGAGCCACAAGGGTTCCTTAGAATATGTCGTTCTCAAGGGGGGAGTCAGCTTCACCAAACGGGGAGAAGCTATCATGAAGCTGACAATTTTCCCTTACGATAAGGGGTTACCTTCATAAAAAGGGCCCTCCCTCTCCGTGAGGTGAAGCCCAACGCCCCCATTCTTGGAAGCTGTGGTCGAGAGACTTTTATATATTATGGAGACATATAGATATATAGATTTTTTTTTCAATAAATGTCCTCCACGAAGACGCAATCTTTGGATATCCTGCTCCGGGACTTTACACTGAGAAAAACTTATATTGTAGATAGTACCCAGAGGGGACGACTATATTTTATAGTTACGACAATGACCAAAAATGATATTTCTAACTATAATTATAGTTTAATCAATTGAGCATATATGATCACAAACTATCTATATAGTATCACAAACTATCTACATAGTCGTCCCCTCTGGGAACTTTTCGTTACAGTAAGAAATACCATACTTTTTTCTGGGTGTACATAATTTTAACTCTGAGCAAGACTGCCAGATTGGCTACTGACCCGATATATGACCCCACGGCACCGAAATCTGAATTTCCTCTGCTTCTTCTGCAATTGAAAACAAAAATTGATCAGCCGGAGTCGACGATAAAGAGAAAATCTGCAGGATACAAAAAAAAAAAAAAAATACATACCTTGTTGACCGAAATCGATGAAGGGAGATCCGCTCATCGTGGTGATTTGTCCTTTTCACAGTTAACTCTATGAAAAGTGTTTTAACGAAAGTATATCCTCTTCGAGGGGATAACGGCAGATTGAAAAAGATATTGCTGCAGAGAAAAACTGGCCTCGCGGACCAACCAACTGAAAAACTTGGGTTTTGATTTGCGGTGTTTTCTGAGAATCTGCTCCAACTCAACCGGTCGATTGGTGTGCCAAACCGACACCGACTTCAACGTTCTGGAGGTCGGTTTTTGGTATTTCGAAACGAACCCTAATTGCCAATCGGTATATGTGTCGGATAGAAAGTTGGTTTGCAGTTGGACATTCCCAAAGTAATTTGTGACTCAACGTCGATAGCTTTTAGCTCAGGATCGAAAATCGGATTGTTTCGGGAAAAGCCAACTGTAGATCAACCAATGTGGACGTTGTTTCTTTCGTTGTTATCTCAGAACGAACCGTTGGCTTACGGTTGAACTTTCCCAAAGCAACCCAATTTCCGACTCTACGTCGTGAACACCGATAGCTCTTGGCTCAGAGTTGGAAATCGGGTTGTTTTAGAAAAGCTCCTGGCTCTTGGCTCTTGGCTTTTGGGTCAGGTTTCGAAATTGGGGTGTCTCAAGAAAATCCAATCCCTAAACCAACCACCGATCAGGCGGTTGCTTTTTAGCTGATACATCAGAACCAGTCGTTTTATATGTTTCCTAAAAATTGGCTCACAGTTGGACTTCACCAAAAACAAATCAATTCCGACTCTACGTGAATAGCACCGATAGCTCAGTCTTGAAAAATCTTGACCAAGTGATGAAAATCGGGTTGTTTTAAGAAAATCCAAAGATAAAGCCACCTCCAATCCGATAAATATAAGAGTTTGTATTACGGTTGGTTTTTTAATATTGCCGAAAATCAAAACGCTCGATGATTCAATTGGTTTTGTGCACTCTTAATCGGTCGGTTGGTTTCAAGTTTTTTGCGACCGCGAGTGAAACGTTGCGACACCATTGTTCGATTAAAATGTACTATCGAAAAATCATAATTTATTCCTGTTACTTACCGGAATATTGAGAGAGAATGAGAACGTAGCCCTTGGTATTTTGTGTTGTGCGCTTTAAGTTCGTCGACTCGTGCTCGAGAGACGCTCGAAGCGAAATGATAGAGCGGAAAAACCTTTGGGGAAAGCGTTCGCAGAGTCACTGACGCGATATCAGAGCTTCACCGCGTTCGCCTCTGTTTAATCGGATGGCCATCGAATTGATTGATTTTTTTTTTTTTTTTTTTTTTTCCCCGATTGGTTGGTTTGACGAAAATGTATGAAGCTAAAAATGTCGCTATTGTATTCTGCTGT